>OX439486.1:36601194-36710961 GCA_949320155.1 Melangyna quadrimaculata
CCGACAGACGTATGTGGCACTAATGGGTGTACATTCCGGCATCACCGTCTTCTGCAGGATGTCAACAAGCAGATAAAAAAAGATGTAAATAAGCCAAATGATTACGGAAAGCAAGCAAACGAAGAGGTAGCACAGTTTAATGGCACCATGCATCGCAAAGGTCAAAGCTCAACTTATTCAAGATCATCCCAGTTACTCTGTATTATAATGGCAATCAGATTGATTCCTACGCATTCCTAGATGATGGATCCTCAGTCACCTTAATTGAGGAAGAACTTGCTCAGCTCTAGATGCAGATGGTAAAAACTAACCTTTATGCCTAAGATAGACGGCAAATACACGCCGAATGGAGGAAGCTTCCAAGAAAATAAATTTTGAAGTTTCAGCGGTGGGAGCTCCACAACGATTCTCACTTCCAGATGTGCATACGGTAAAATCACTGGAATTACCAAAGCAGTCAATA
This sequence comes from Melangyna quadrimaculata, assembly GCA_949320155.1. Classification (NCBI taxonomy): domain Eukaryota; kingdom Metazoa; phylum Arthropoda; class Insecta; order Diptera; family Syrphidae; genus Melangyna; species Melangyna quadrimaculata. Next base: position 36,601,658 of record OX439486.1, read on the forward strand.
AACGTAAGAAGGCTTCTTACGGAGTACCGGCATTTGCGGGTTGTGCCTTTAAAAGCATATGAATTTGTGAAGCCCCGCCTGCTTATCGACTTACAACATTGTAACTTGGGAGCACCAATTAAACGATTGAAGGAAATATTAACGAACCAGTGGCAATGAAAACTAGGCTTGGCTGGACTGTCTTTGGTACCGACCCGAGTGACATATCTTCAACCTCCACTGAAGCTAGCTTCAACTTTCATGTATGCGAATGCCAAAATATAATAGATGATGATATGCACATGCACTTCATGTCTAATTCTGAAAAGGTTCTTAAGGCATTAGATGCAAAAGCAACAACTATAGATATTGCAGATAGCGCGGAAAAGCTTCTCGCAATGTGGTGGTCACCAAGAGAGGACAACTTTTTGTTCACCTTTAGGACAAACAAAATAAACCAAGAAGTTATGCTTGGAAAGATTATTCCCACTAAAAGACTGGTACTAAGTACTCTCATGTGTGTTTTCGATCCGTTAGGCTTGATCGCCAATTTCATAATTATTTTGAAGATCCTGCTACAAGACGTTTGGAGAGCAGCCGTTGGCTGGGATGATAAAATAAAAGAAACTCACTGCGAAAGATGGAGGATATGGTTAAGTCTTATACCGGCTTTTAAAAATATAACCGTTCCAAGATACTATCTCACGGATTTCCAAAGAAGCAAAGTCCAATTGCAGAGTCCCTTACTTTCGCTTATGTCATGGTAAATAGCGCCACTTCGACCGATGATTTTGTAAGTGAACCTTCTCCTGTTAGTTCTTTGCCAAGTGATCTAGAAAAGGATATTCTTGCCCAGTCAGGTTCTGCTAAGCACGTAATAAAGTAATAAAAGAGGACGTGATAACTCATTACTTGTTTAAAACTCTGGCCCACCCCCAAAAAAATCAAATATCACAAACAATCCCAAACACCATAGTACCAATAATACAATTGAATTGCCTGTTCAGGTTGTGAATCAAGGTTCAGTTCCAAACATAGTCTCTGATACGGACTTTGTAACAGAATCAAATAACTGCTCTGAACATAAACCTCTAAAAGCAGTCTCTAAGCCGAGATCTATTTTTATTTATCGCTTGGAACCAGATATTCTTCCAAACGATATTGTTTCTCACCTAGTGTCTAACAATTTTATTCCCTCCATCACGTCTATATAATGTACCAAAATAAGCAAACACAATAGTTTTATCTCGTCTTTTAAAACAGTTACGCACACATCATATTTTGATTCAATTTGCGATATTAAAAATTGGCCTTCTGAAGCCCTTGATAAAGAGTTTAGTGTCTTAAATAAAAAAAGACAACCGCGTAATTCACCCAAAATCTCAACTGCAAAAAACTAAGCAGGATTACCCTCTTCTACCAAAATGTAAGTGTGCTTCGCAGTAAAACCGCTGATATCTACATCAACTCCCAAGCATTGTCACATGACATCTTTGTTTTAACAGAAACTTGGCTTAATTCAAGTTTTTTTTAGACACGGAACTCTTTAGTCAAGAGTTTTTAGTTTATAGAAATGATCGTCATGTTGACAAACTAAAAGAAGTGGGAGGCGGTGTTTTGATTGCAGTCGCGATAAATGAATGTCTTCGTCTGTTTCATTTCCTTTCAATCTTTCTATTGAATTAGTCTGTATTAAGGTAACTATACAGTCAAAATTTGTTTATATTTTAAATGTCTACATACCTCCAAAAAGTTCACACGCAGTTTACGTTGAACTTTCTAGGGCCAAAGATTATGCCGTTGACTTGTCTTGCTCTAACAGCAACATTTTACTTCTCGGAGATTTCAATTTACCACACATTGGGTGGGTATGTTCTGAAGACGAATCTTGTCAAGAAGCTCCTTTAACTTCTTCCCAAACTGAGCTGCAGTTTCTTGATAGGATTATCTCAACTGACTTACAGCAAGTAAGCTGTATTAAAAATTACAAAAATCGAATTCTCGATTTAGTTTTTTTTCTCAGACGCTGTTAGTACTCTGGTTCTAGAACCTAGTCCCGGAATTACTAATATAGATAGCTATCATCCTCCTTCGGATATTATTTTTGACTTGAGCAGTCACCTTACTGAAAACAGTAACACTTATGATTGTTCATATACTTTTGACTTCAGGAAAGCAAATTTTCAATGGTTACAGATGAATTAACTAGATCTGGTATTGAAAGTATATCAGTGTCTAATAATATTGACGAAGCAGTTAACAGTTTCTATACCATCCTTTATAACTGCATGAATAATACTATCCCTCTAAGAATGTCGAAAAATTCGAACACCTGCTTTTCATGCTATACGAAAGAGCTGAAATTACTCAAAAAAAGCAAAGCATGGAAGTTATATTTAAAGACCCTTTCGACCACAACTCTTACATTGCATTATTTGAAGAATTTAAATCCCTTTCGAAGACTCTCTATACAGATCATGTTAACGAAATGGGTAGATCTTTAAAGGATGATCCTAAGAGATTTTGGAAATTTTTTAATTCAAAAAAAAATCTGACGGTTACCCGGCAAATTTCATATACGAGAACTGTTCTTTGCAAAAACCCATTGATATTTGCAACGCTTTTGCGAAAAATTTTCGAAATTCATTTTTCGACACATCTGTTGATGTTGATGAAACTTATTTTAGAAATTTACATATCTATGCCCAAACAAGTTTCAGTAATATACTGGTGCAACAAACTTCTATTTTATCATCGTTAAATGATAATTACTCATCTGGGCCAGATGGAATTCCTCCAATACTACTGAAAAAATGTAAAAATATACTAATTGATCCCATTAAATTTTTGATTGAGTTTTCTATTAAATCAGGAAAATTTCCTTGTTTTTGGAAAAATGCATTTCTTACTCCAGTTTTTAAAAAGGGTTACAAAACTGATATCAAGAATTATAGACCTATATCGAAACTTTCATGCATTCCAAAGCTCTTTGAGCAAATTGTATGTGAAAGTTTAGCATTTTGTACTAAGAATATAATATGTGAACAACAGCATGGCTTTGTGAGAAGGAAATCAGTGGTAACAAATCTCCTTACTTTCTTGCACAAATGTTCTAATGCATTGGAAAAGGGAAGTGAGGTGGATTGCATATACACTGATTTTTCAAAAGCATTCGATCAACTAAGTCACTACATTATTATATTTAAACTCCAAGCTTTCGGTTTTCCGAATATTGTTATAGAATGGATAGGGTCATACCTTGAAAATAGATCTTACCAAGTGAAATTTCGAAACTGTCTTTCAGATTCATTCAATGCTCAGTCGGGTGTACCTCAAGGAAGTCATGTTGGCCCACTTCTATTCATTCTGGCTATAAAAGATGTTAAATCATGTATACACTATAGTGATATTCTTATATATGCTGAAGATTTTTAAAACAGTAAAATCTAACAGTGATCGCATTTTCTTGCAGGCAGATATTGACAATTTTAATGTTTGGTGTGACAAAAACAGTCTTTCTCTTAACCCAGTTAAATGTCAAACTATTACTCTTTCTAGAAAACGAGTAGCAAGTGATTTTGATTATTCCATTTCACAGCACTCACTATTTCGTGTTCTCAGCTTCAAAGACCTTTAGAATTAAGGAATTTAACGATCCGTATGTCACCCTCTCCTTATATAATTGCTATGTACGACCCCATCTTGAGTATGCCTCACAAGTTTGGTCTCCTTTTTACGTTATTCATAAACACCGTATTAAAGCAATACAGCATACGTTCATTCGATTTGCCACCATATGATCATAGGATCCAGCTTCTGCAGGTCCAAACTTTATATCAGAGGGGGGTTAATAATGATTTAATATTTATTCATCAACTTATTACTGGTCAAATTGATGCTCCTGATTTGCTAGCCTGTATTGGGTTGAACTACCGCAGGGGTTCTCACAACCTGCGAAAATTTCACGTAGATTTTCATAGAACTAACCTCTTAACCGAATGAATAAACTCTATAATTTAAATATTTCCTCAATTGATTTTAACATTTGTAAAATGGAACTTAAAAAGTTATTTCAAACCAATGCTCCACTGTCGTGATCGGTTTAATTTTTTGTTTTATTCTAAGTGTTGTATTTTGTTTATAAACTAAACATAATTTTGTTTATTTGATTTCATAATCCTTATTTTTTAAATAGTTTTATTTTTGTTTCAATTTTAAATTTTTCAACTGCTTGCATTAACCAGACCTTAACTCTTTTTACTTCCGTTAATACCAACTCGTTTCGCTGTAAGGCAAGTTGCGTGCGGTATCTGGGGGGGAAAGAGGCGTGGGCTTTTAAAAAAATAAAAATAAATATAAACTCTATCATGATTATCACGATCAAGAGTGTAGATGTTAATATCAGCATTATCTGCAGAATATTGAAGCATAGCAGCTGACTCAGGTGGTTTACTAATAGGCTAAGGATGACATACAGACGAAATTTCATATGCTTCATGATATGAACTAGTTAAATCTAAAGTAGATTAAATGTTTAGCAGTCGTCGTGACCTATATCTTCAGTGAATAAAAACAGACAGACCTACTAATAATCGTGACGTAAAAGATCGTGGGCGGACTGCAGACATATAATAGCATGGCTAACTGCAGTACACTTAGGCTTCAGTTTGTCTTTGTATCCTCTTTTATTCTTTAAAATAATTTCTTCTATAAGAAAAGTTAAACTCTCCGGAATATCTGCATTTACATTATCTTACATTTTAGCTGGAGGTGGGTAGAACTCTGTATCGATAACAGCTGAAGTTAAAATCTTCTCTGATTATTGATGCAGCAGTGGCAGTCTCTAGAATTCGAGGAGCATAAAATATTCAGTTGAGTATCACGAAAGCGAGTAATTTTCAACGATCTAGATTTGGTAGTCATTAAGTTTTCATTACCATATCGTTCAATCAATTTAGATGTTATTGTTTCAGAGGCTGGAACATGATCTTGGGGAATATTGTTTAGCTCTTCTTAAGTAAATTGACAATCTTCATTGTTTTCTATATAATAAAATATTTTATTCATTGCATTACAAATATTCTCATCAACTGGACGACTTTTTCACCTATGAGAGATTGGCAATATAAAATTGTCAACAAATTTTCTATAGTACACAGCAACTAAGTCGTGTTCAAATATTACACAATTCTTAACAGTTCTTCCATAACTATCATTGCGCGCATCTGCTGCTTGTAAAACAGTTTCTTTTAATGATAATGTATGTACCTACTTTCATGTCTAATAATTCGCTGATATTTTTTGTGCCTTTTCCGATCCTTTTCTTTACTGGCTAATTCACCACAAAACATACATAACGATTCAAAGTCAAACAAGGTTGATCTATTCTTACGAGGAGTACATTGGGACGTTGAAGTAAAATCACGCATTCGGTCTTTTTTGTGTTTTTCAATATATAATGTGTGTGTATAGTTTTTCCGACACTCTGCTCTACATGTACGGTCACAGAATTTACAGTTTTAAGAAAACCTAAATGATTATCTCATCGGCACTCTCATCTCGAATAGTTTGTTACCCGCGATCAACACTCAAGGTTTTGCCAAATAAAAATTCATTACAAATAAAGCACGAGCTATCAGCCATTATTGTAAAATAAGATAAACAAAATATTTATATAATAGGTAAACAAAAAACGTATGTACTCTACGATTTTGATGCGTTTTATTAAGCCTAGTACGCTGCTGATTCAAAACGAAATTTTCCTGCGGTCTCCAAAAAGATAACGAAATGCTTACGAAAACACAGCGACAAAATATTCACGGAGAGTTGAAATAAATTGCGAATTAATAAAACGAAATTTAAGGAAAAAATCAAACAGAAACAGTGGTGTAATGAAAGAAACAACAAATAAAAACACAAAAAAACCCAAATGTCATTTTTCCGCACACAATTAATGGTCCGGGCAATTAATTCATTGCGAAAAAAGAGTGGAGACTTGTCAGCACAATGTGGTATAACGATCATTTTCGCTGGTCGAACAGCGTACCGCAGAACGAAAAGAACAACGAAATTTTTCGTTTATGATTTCGTCATGTCACTTTTCGTTTCGCATCAGCAGCGTACTAGGCTTTAAGCCTAGTACGCTGCTGAGGCGAAAAGAAATTTTCCTGCGGTCTCCAAAAAGACAACGAAATGCTAACAAAAACACAGCGGAAAAATATTCATGGAGAGTTTAAATAAATAAATAGAAATTTAAGGAACAAATCAGACAAAAACAGTGCTGTAATGAAAGAAACAACAAATAAAAACACGAACAAACCCAAATGTCATTTTCCGCACACAATTAATGGTCCGGGCAATTAATTCATTGCGAAAAGAGAGTGAAGACTTGTCAAAACAATCTGGTATAATCATCAATTTCGCTGGTTGAACAGCGTACCACAGAACGAAAAGGACAACGAAATTTTTCGTTTATGATTCCTTCATGTCATTTTTGTATGGGATACTTCGTTTCGCATCAGCAGCATACTAGGCTTTTGGCTGAAAACTTACAGGATCATTCAAAACGATTTTGTTTATCGAAATAACAGTCGAGCCAACACATCACTAAAATACAATCACCCAGCGGGAAAAATTGAAAATTCATTGAGGAAAGATCAGCTTTTTCCTTGAGGAATGGCAGCTGCACCGTCCACTTTTCAGCTGATTCCTTTGATGAAATTAACATGGGCATGTCCTAGGCGGGAAGCACATGCTGAAAATGCGACGAAAATTCGCCAACGAAATCACTACTTCGTTGGAAGTTGTTTATTCACCGACCCAGATGATGAAAAACATGGTGGTTGCATAATCTATGAATTCACTGCATAACTGTATGTGGTTTATTCATCAGCTCAATATTTTCGATGAAAATGGTTATGAAAATTTAATTATCAAATCACAAGATATAGAAGTAGGTAGTTGTTTATTCAGCAATTAGTTAATTCAATATGAAAAATGTGAGGAAAATTAAATAAATAGTAAATTCATTAACTCTGTAGTGTTGTGAATTATTTGTGATTGGTTAAAAAAAATATAGAATTAAAACTTTAAATTAAAGTTAAATCACTAGGTCAGTGGTTGTTGGTTAATCACCACTTCATGTGCGAAGTGGTGATTAACTAAAAAACTGAAATACTTTGAGAAAATCTGAGATTGCCTCTTTTTAATGGAAATAAATTAGTCATCTTATAACATTTACTGTCAGTAGACAATGTCAACACAGAGAACACAAACAAAAATCAACTTCTATCAAAACACACAATGGCGGTGCACACTTTACAAAGCATATGAGTGGACATAGACGATGAACTGATGAACTTCTACATGACTTTTCAACAGTTTTTTCATCTTATAATTTTCCATAACAAGAGCTATTTTTAATTCAACGACAGAAAGGGTTGTTTTCTAAACACAAAGCAGGAAGTGGGTTCAAATATATGAACTGAGGAAACCTTGCACGACTCTTCACTTATTAAATCATTTCATGTCGTTTCCTTGTATTATCTGGCTAGTGAATTGATTGCTGTTGTCTTGTTGTTTTCTACACAGAAAGCAATAAGTGGGTTCAAATCTATGAACTGAGGAAACCTCGCATGACTTTTCACTCACTAAATCATTGCATGACGTTTCCTTTTATTATTTGGCTAGTGAATTGATTGAAGAATTCAGCTATAAAATTCATTGGGGACGATATTTCCCGCTGGGCAGGCAAATCAAACATGTTTTTATTTCGATGTATTTCATGTGTGGTTGTCGCTAACACAAAGACGGCTCTCACACAAGGAAACTGAGTTTGCAGAAACTGGCTAGTTTGTAGGCGAGAAGGGTGTGAGGGGAGATTTTTTGTATTCTTACGCCCTTCTCGCCAACAAACTGAAAATCGCCGGCAACTCAGTTTCCTTGTGTGAAAGGGGTCAAAGCTTTTTTACGACCAACACCAACGTGTGAATGTGCAACCGCTATGTATCTTTACAACCGCTATTTTGTTCCTTAGATAAAACATTGTATCCTTGTTGTTTGTTGCTTTAAAACAGAGATAAAGTAAGTAAGCATTGCCAAAGGATTACAAAAAGAAGGAGATGAAGTTAAATGAAGCACACACAAGTTCAGAATGTTGCTGTGCTTGGTAAAAAATATAATGTCTGGAACTATGTTTTCAGGTGCAAAACTTGGTTTTTGTTGATCTTTTGCTTACAGACGAAGCATAATGAAGTAGCAGGAGAGGTAGAAGAATGCAAAAAAAAAAGACGAGGAAGAAAATTAATTCTTGGTGTAAAAATTGACAAAAATCACAACCCATGGATTAGGCCTTTGGGGAGAAAGAAAAGCACAATAACGAAAAAATTTTCCTCAGCTCTATATGTCTCGTAAGCTATTGGCCTACTTAAATGTTGTAAGGAACTTATTTTGTTCTAATCGTATTCTTAATCATAAACTATTTATAAACGTCATTTTATACAATTTAACTTTTTTTTTTTTTTTATTCAAAAATTCATTTTTTAAGTCGCAATATCTTGAAACTGATACGTTATACGCAAAAAAGTGTGATAATGTTTCCTTTACGGAATATGTATTAAAATCAGCAAAATAGGTATGAAATATTTTCCGAAAAAATCATCATTAAAGAGTAAAGAGCCAAAAACCGGTATTTTCGACTTTTGGTGATTTTTTTAAAATGATGATATGATAAAAGTTATGGCTTCTAGAAAAAAACTGTTAATGCATGCTTAATACTTATAAAGGGTTTTCCAATAGGGACGGGTTGATTTTGACAGCTCGTGGCGGCTATATTGTTTCTTCTACTTTCTGCCAAAATATCGTCTTTTAATCAGTTACTAAAGACAAATCATCATCGTAAGTTACAGCGTCGATCAACACGTGGAAATTATAAAACTTTATTATAAAAATGGGTTGGAAGTTGATCCCAATTTTTGTCGAAAAATCACCTTTAGCGATGAGGCCCATTTTTGGATGAATGGGTACGTGAATAAGAAAAATTTCCGGATTTGGGACAACACCAATCTACGCGAGATTCACTACTTGCCAATGCATTCAAATAAAACTACTGTTTGGTGTGGATTTTGGGCTTAAGGCATCATCGAGCCATACTTCTTCAAAAATGATGCTGGCCAGGCCATCAACGTGCGATCGCTATCAGGGCTCGCCACGAGACGAGAAAAGTCTCGGTCTCGGTCTCACCTGACGAGATCGAGATAAGACGAGACGAGTCTGCCTTTTAAGCATCCGAGACGAGACTGCATATTTGGACAGAAATTTAAAGAGAGTCTAATAAATTAAAAAATCCAATTTCAGTAATATGTTTATTTTCTTCTCCACATATTCAAACTATAATCGAAAATATTTTGTTCCAATAATCAACAGGTTGTCCAGGAATCGTATTTTCGGAGACGAGACTGAAAATTTTCGATTTTAACGAGACCGAGACGAGACTTACAAAAGTATCGCCGAGTCTCGTCTCGTGGCCAGCCCTAATCGCTAAAGGTCGATGGTCACCAATTTCTTGAGGCCTGAATTGGATGATGTGGACAAGGAAGACATATGGTTTCAATAGGATGGCGCTACGTGCAATACAGCTCAAGACACAATCGATATTCTGCAAGAGCGGTTTCATGGCATGGTTATCTTGCGCCGAGGCAACGTGCATTGGCCACCAAGATCGTGTGATTTGACCCCTTTGGACTTTTCTTGTGAAACTTTCTTAAGTCGCAGGTCTATGCAAATAAGCTGCAAACCACCGCGGCTCTCAAAGACAAACATAATCGATGCCATTGGTCAAATTCAGCCTGATTTATGCGCCAAAGCCATCGAAAACTGGACCTTTCGAGTCCAAGCCACCCAACAAAGCCGCGGCGGCGGCCATTTGACCGATGTAATATTTCACACATAATGTCATTGGGAGGACTCTCAAATAAAGATAAAACCTTATTGATATCTCATATACAACTTGTTTTATTCAATTTTTAAATTGACCTGTCCTTAATTGAAAACCTTTTATAAAGTTACATAATGTATACGTTTTGTTAATATAATTTTTCAATTAAGCTTACAGTTTAAAAGACATATGCGCAAGACCGTTTATTTTGGCAGTTGATACTATCGAAGGGAATTTTTTGAAGGGAAAATTATGGTCTTTAAACTGAGCGCAGGATTTTTTTTCGACAACTTGTGCTTTAAAGAGTTTAAAGCAAAAAACCATAAATTTGAATTTTTTGTCAAACTTCAAAAACAAATATATCTTTAAAACGGTTGTTAAAAAAATGTGTTCTTGTAGGGATTCACATAGTGTACAAAATTTGTGTTCAAATGTTTTCAAAAATTTGAACCGATTAGGAGTTATACGTGAAAAATGATAATTTACGACATTTTACGTTTTTTGAAATGTCGATATCTTCTTAACGGTGGGTCGTAAGAAAAAAATTGTAATAACTTTTTTTTTGTGGATGACATAATCTACAAGTTTTGCATGAAAAACTTTTCGATAGCATTTACCGTTTCCGAGTTTTATGCGAAAAAAATGAAATCTTCGACATTTAACCTTGTATAACAATTTACATGCACACGTTTTGGCAATAGACTTCCGCGACAGTATTTTGTATGCCAAAATAAAGACAATTGCATTTATAAAGCTTCAATTGGATTTTGTTGGTAGATTGGCCATTTTTTGGTACATTTTGCCTGGGATATAGTTAGGTAAAAATGGATGGGCTGGTAACCTTGGTCTGGAGAAGAGTCTGGTTGTAAACACGGAAATTTCATTTAAGAAAATTTATCATTTGGAGTGATTTATTTGAAGTGAAAAGTTAACTATACTAAAGTGGAAGTTAAAATCCAACGCAGTAACTCGAGTGCAGCTAGTATATTCTGTTTTGTGGCTAAAAAGTGAATATTGTAGTTTTGATGATCTGTGGCAATTTCCAAAGGCAAATCTATTTGTTTGACAGCGGAGCCAAAAGCTTGTAAGTACGAAGCTAATTTGAAATATATTATATTGCATACTTTTGGGATTATTGAGTGTGGGAATTATATAATCGAAAAGCTCTCCCAGAAAAATCCCCAGTTGCCTAAAAATATGCAACTTACTCCTTCGAAAAACCAAAACACAGTAGAGACGACCAATATGGAGACTTCACATGCAAATAATGTTGCGAAAAGAAGATTGATAGAAACATCACCTGGAACAATAAGTCCACAAAGCACAGAAAAACTAGTTGGAAGCATGACTATTATGGATCTCATGGGAACGATGCATTACGCCATGGCAAATCTTTTAGATGAAAAACTAAGCCAGATACCGTCTGAAAAGGATTTCGAAGATTTAGCGTCACAAATGACTACCCTATCATCGAACATAAGTGACTAAGCGGCAGAAAATATCAATCTAAAAGAACAAATTAAATATATGTCTGGGGAGAGAGAAAAGGATAGGCAAACTATTAACTGGTTAGAGGATCAAATAAAAAACAAAAATATAATTTTTAAAGGCCTTGATGCAATAATCCAAATGCCTGTAGCGGTGAAACATATTTGCGAAAATATAATAAAAATTCCCACTCCAGTGGATGTGCGTTCGACCAAGAAAATTTTTGAAAAAGACGGAAAAATGTCGGTGATGGCTGAATTTGGGTCTGCGGAAATAGTTGATGATATTTTTAAACTCACTAAAAATCTAGCTGGTACATCCTACATACTAGAGAGAGATTTAAACTCACTAAAGCAGGAGCGAAAAAAAAGCAATGCTGTCACTTAGGAGGAGAATTCTTTTAGTCAGTAGTCGACACAGGGTAAACGTTCTGAACGATAGAATGAGAATCAACGGAAAGTGGTTTGCATGGAACAAAAACTATGAGCTAGTATGCGGTCAACAAAAGGGTGAAAGCATTCTCAAAGGCCTGTACAATGGTTATATAGATTCTGTTGCCTGCAGTTCTTATGAGGTTATGGAAGAAAGGTTACCTAGTAAACAAAAAAACTAAGCTAACTCTGTCGGCGTGATTTAAAAGAAAAAACATAAAAAAATTAATAACAAAAATTTAAAAAAAAATTATAATATACAAGAAAGTAATGAAGACTTTAGAATAATAGCCTATAATATTCATGGTCTAGAAAATAAAAGTCTATGCACAGAATTTTTTAATTATGTATTGTCATGTGAAATATTTGTTTTAATAGAAACACACATAATGAAATTAAAAAAAATAGAACAATTCAAAAAATATTTTCAAAGAGATTTTCACACATATTGGAAACCAGGATCTCGAAATAGTCAGTTTGGAAGTGTGATTGGTGGGTGTTTGTACGGAGTTAAGAGAAATCTGGTTGAGAGGGGAATTCGGCACGAATATATGGAACTTGATGGTGTGGAGAGCATTCAAATAATCACGAACGAAAGGACAATAACTCTGCTACCTTTGTACCTGAGGGGCATAAATTGGAGGAGTGAACTTAACGACGTGAAAAGTTTCCTCCTAGATAACAGCGTTATTAACCCAATAGTTATCGGAGATATGAACGTTAGACTGGGTGAATTACAACAAGACATAGAAGATGTACATAAATCATTTTTCCACGCGGGCCTAGAGATACGACATTCCAAAGATACCGTTGTGAATTCAAGAGGAAAGGAGTTTATGGAGTTCTGCGAAGATAATGGCTTAATTATACTTAATGGAAGAACTAAAGGGGACGAGGAAGGTAACTTCACATTTACCAATAACATTGGAGACTCGGTGAATGATACTTGTGCTATATCGCAAGAACTTCTAATGTGTGTGGAAGAATTCTGTGTAGAGGAAGAGATATGGTCGGATCATAAAATTAATCCTTAGAAATATTTGTACTACAATCGGATCAATTAACTTTAACCTGTTACCCAAATTAGTGTGGAATGACCGGAAAAAGGTTGAGTATCAAAATAATCTGAATTGCAACTTGCTAAACTTAAAACTTCAGAAGGAAACAATTGAAATTACAGACCTCACAGAATTAATTAAGAGTTCAACAAAAGAACAGGTTAATATCTCAAAGCTCCTTAAACCAAAAAACAAATGGTACAATTGTGAGTGCGAAGCAGCCAGAAAGAAAAGTTATAAATTACTCAACATTTTTCGAAAAACAGAAATCCAGCAGGCGAAAGAAAACTATTTAAAAGCTCAAAAAGAATACAAGTTAATATGCAGTAGGAATAAAACTGAGTACTACAGTCAACTTGACCTCAAAATTAGCAGAGTAAAAGACAGCAAGGAGTGGTGGAAATTGGCAAAAGAAATACGTAACAAAGATCAACAAATGTACCCCCAAATTCCCGCTTCTGAGTTTAAAGCATATTACAGTTCACTCCTTAACCCAAATGAAACAGCAAATCCGATTATCTATGCACCAAACCTTATTGAAGTGAGTTAAAAGTAGACTTCGATAAAGAAGAAGATTTTAAAGAAGACACTGAGCTAATGAAACTTTCAGCTGAAGAGTCTTTTCAACTAGCATTGGATAGGGCTATAACCATAGATGACATTTTAATCATTCTCAAGAAAGTCAAACTAAATAAAGCACCAGGCGAAGACAGGATTACCTATGAATTTTTCATAAATGCAACAGAAGATTTCTTGGAACAACTTGCTATTGTCTTCAAAAGGATTCTGAATGAGTGCAAAATAGAAGAAGCTTTCAACAAAACAATAATATTTCCTATCTTTAAAAAAGGGGATACAAATCAACCAAGCAACTACAGGGGCATATCCTTCATGAATTGTGTTGCAAAGATTATGATGGGAATCCTTAACGAAAGGCTGTGCGCATGGGTGAAAGAAAATGGGCTTTAGGAAAAAATACTCGACTATTGATAACATCTATAATGTAGCATCAATTGTCCATCTGAAGCTAGCAGAGAAAAAGAAAGTATATGCTTTTTTTGTTGATTTGAAAGCCGCATTTGATAAAATTTCAAGAAAATTACTTATCTAAAAACTACATAGAATGGGAGTTGCGACTAAATTTGTCAATTTATTAGAAGCTATATACGCCAATACGCAATCTGCAGTCTGGACGGGAAAAGAACTCTCCGAATATTTTGATACACTCTTTGGAGTCAAGCAAGGATGGTTACTATCGCCTTTGCTCTTCGCGCTGTATATAAATGATTTACACGAATCTTTAGAAGGAGGACTCTATATCGACTCGCTTAACATAAGGTTGCTTTTGTATGCAGACGATATGGTCGTTCTGGCGGATGATGTCAATGTATTACAGAAGATGATAACGCGCCTAGAAACTAACTGCGAGCAATGGGGGTTGGAAGTTAACCTATCCAAATCAGAGATAATGGTGTTTAGAAATGGAGGAAGGATATCTTGTCAAGAAAATTGGACTCTTAATGTAGAGAGAATACGAATAGTTTCTAACTATACATACTTAGGAGTTGTACTATCACCGAAGATGTCATTTTCAAAGCATAAAGAGAAGAGAAATAGTGCAGCCAAGAACAGCATAAACTCAACGTGGCAGTGTTTCATTTCTAAAAGAAACATCAATCTAGGAGCAAAGTGGAAATTGTTTCAGGTGGTTTGCAGGGCAATCCAAACTTATGGTGCACAGGTCTGGGGTTTCGGTATGTTCCAAGAAGTAGATAAGCTCCAACGCTATTTTTTTAAACGAATTTTAAAACTACCTGCATTTACACCAAACTACGCGTTGTCATTAGAAACAGGGGCAGAAGACGGACACTATTACACCCTTGATCTTTACCTCCGTTATATAGCAAAAACAATGTTCGAGTACAGTGAAAGAAGACTACCAAATCAACTAACAAAAATTCTTTTGAGAAATAAAGTGTTTTGGGTAAAAGAGGTAAACCATCTTGGACATAGGTTTGGACTGCATTGGGATGAGAGTGATACTTCTCAAAGTGAATGGATCAAAAAAAACTTGGATTTAATGTGGATGCTGAAATCAGAAGGCCATCAACAAAATCTAAGAAAGGCATCTGAAAGCAGTACACGAGTATATAAACATCTAGATCATTCAAGTGGACCAATCTACATTACCGACGGGTTCGAATTAAACAAGATCACTTGGATTTTCAAGGCAAGATATGACTTAATAAAACTAAACGGGAATAGGTTTGGACAGAACGAAACCTCAATATGTACTGTGTGCAACTTAAGGGAAGAAGAGAACATCCATCATTTCTTAGGCAAATGTCCAGGTTTAAGAGAATTCCGCACAAGTTTCTTTGGGAGAGTCAGCTTAACATTTGATAAAGTTATCCTTATACTAAATGGAAAGAACTGCCATGATTTTGATAGGCTTTACAATTACATCACTGTGGCCTGTCGATACAGAAATTAACTAGTGAGAGAATTTAACTAATAAAAGTTTTCTTAAAAAATCATCACTAAACTCTATTTTAAATTGTTAAAATTAAAGTAAATTTAACTACCCGACAGACGACTTTTGTCATTGTCATAAGTTTTGATTTTGTACATAATAATTAAACTCAAAATTAAATTTAAAAAATTGTAAACTTTTTGATATAATGTTGGAAATAAAAACATTCTACTACTACTACTACTAGTTAGGTAAAACGGTTTTCTATCGTTTGCCAATATTGTTATAAAAATTTAAAAAAATCAACGCTATAACGAGTTTTCTATAGGTAGTTAACAGTGGCATCGCGTGGATTATTTATATGGGTGTGCAAATCGTGTAAATAAGTATAATAATTTTTAAATATCAATAAATTGCATACAAAAATTTCCTACTTATTGTTTTATCCATCAAAATGAAATCAAAATAATTGTTTTTTTTTCGACATACGCTTTTTCTAACAAACCATTGACACGCGATCTTCGTCTTCACTTTCACTCATTGTTTATTTTTCCTTTTTCCTTAAATATTAAATTAAAAACAATCGCATACAAAAGTAAAAGCACCTCACCAAACTATAGACACTTAAAAACTAATACACAAAAAGCGAATTAAATCATAACATAAAACAGAATAGTAGTACAGGCAACAAATAAGGGCAATCTGAAAAAAGTTTTGACGTCTGAAAAATTTGAATGCAGTTTTGAAGAGGGGTTGCTTCTTAAGATAAATCTATATTTGCGGGATTTTTGGTCTTGTGGGGCGTCCACCATCTTAGAATTAAGAAAATAAAATTAAGTTTTTTTTTTAAATTTCGAGTTTGAAAATTATTTTCTTAAAAACTGTTTGCTCAAACAACTTGATTTAAACATTTAATTAAAGAATAGGTTTTTGGCTTTCAGAAAAGCTATAACATGATATTTTGAGTGTTGCCGTTGATTCTTAATAATTTTTTTTTTTATATTTGAAATCATTTTTTTAGAAAACAGCCCCTTCTGCCTAAACGGGTAAAATAGACCCATAATTTTTTTTTCTTATCTTAAATCAACTTACACGCCCTAGCCTTTTGTTACACCTGATGCAAATCACACTGCATTATCTAATTTTGGACTCGTTTTTCATTAACAACTTTTGAATTATCTACACCAGAAAAATAATTTATAAACCGATTTGTAGGAAATTAAAATTAAAACATTTTTTTCATAAAAAAACACAGGAAGTGAGAAAAACTCAAATTATCAAAAGAAGTCGTTTTTCCAAGATGGCGGACGCCCCACAAGACCAAAAATCCCGCATATCGATATTTATGCTAAAAAGCAACCCCTCTTCAAAACTGCATTCAAACTTTTTAGACGTCAAAACTTTTTTCAGATTTTTCCCCATTGCCTGTACTATAGAAGCTCTGACTGAAGTACATAGATATCGTTCGTACGCATAAGCTTCCAACCCATACCCATAATAAATACCTCCTAAGACACAGCCTTCCTATATTTTGTTTTTCCAAATTCCTTCATCGTTGCGTGAAAAAAAAACAGAACAAGTAAACTCGTACGAAATCTCACTGTGCACTTATTCTGTTATATTCGTCAAATGAATTCATCCAAAATGATCAAACTGCAAACCTGTAGGTAGGTTGTAGGTACCCACTGCCACTTCCCAGTAACAGTAGCCATACCCATCGTCATTCGTCACCCATTCGACATACATACGCATAATATTTATTCTGATAAATTTGGAGTAAACTCGTTCGAAAGTTTTCTGTGCACTTCAGTCTCTGTTTTTGTTTTTTCTCTTTTTTTGTTTCGATTCCCTTTCCGTAATGCGTCTTTTTCAGTTTGTACATATTGGAAGAATTAAACAGAACAAGTGCACAGTGAGGTTCCGTACGAGTTTACTTGTTCTGCTTATTTTCACGCAACGATGAAGGAATTTTAAAAAGAAAAAATATTGGAGGTGTGTATTACGGGTTGTAAAATTGGGCATATTTGTGTGCATTATTACATAACCTTCGATGAGGATGAAAAAAAAAATGAAGGATGCTGTTGGTAGGTCGTATAATTGTGCATGTTTTTGAGTAAAATTAAATAACGTTCGGTGAGGGATTTTTTGTCGTTAGATCAGGGTGTACAATGCACACCTTGCACACTCTGACGAGACGCCACTGGTAGTTAACTAACCTTATTATTAAATAACCTTGCCAATTTTGTTATTGAAAAGAAAGAAAGATATATACTATGCCAAGGAAAGAATGCACCTTAACATTGTTTCACTTCAGACTTTTATCGCCGATTAATTGTTTGTGTTGTGAAATGTTCCTTTACTCAGTCTTAATTTCAATTCACTTCACTCTACTTCAAGCCCACATGCAACGCTTAAATTCTATTTGCATAAATGTGTGTTAACTTAAATAGCTAATGTTATTGAATCATAATTATCAGGTGGTATACTTACATTTTAATAAGAAGCATATTGTTTTGATGTCGTTTTATTTTCACTTTTGTCCGGTGGAAAAAAAATAATAATAATAATAAATAAGAACTGGTTGCTTCCACTCTACTGCTTCGGCTTCCAACTGCTTACAACTGACAATCCGATGATCACTCTGTGAATTTTAATGGTCAAAGTATATTTAGTAAGTATATGATACCATCTAGTGGTTTGTAACTAGTAATACTGCAGATGTTTGTTGAAATTACAAGACAAAAAGTGAGATAATTCTTCATCGTTTGCTCGTGCAAATTCTCTTCAAAAACCTTCTATTGACAACAAAATACCAAGACTATCTCCATAAAAAAAAAGACTATACTCAAATACCATGACAGAAAAAGTACAAAAACAAAAACAAAAAAAAAATTACTCTGAAGTCTGAGTATCTTATAGCAAGGCTTTTGTTCCGGAAATATTACTATAAGTTTTGTCAGTAGGTACCTAATCAAGTCAAGTATATATGTCCGTCCGAATGAACTATACAAAACACACTTATTGCTTCACATTTCTTAATTAATTGATGGTCTCTTGCAAATTTGAATTGACCATAGCCAATACCACGAAATCCAGACTCACTTTCAACTTGAAGGTGAACTTCAAGAAAATAAATTAAAACTAACCGAATATACCGGTTTTCAATCTTTAAGAGTCTTAAAAGATCCATTATGGAAATCGTATATCGAGCAAACAGTTAAGTCAAACCGAAGTTTTTAGTCTTTAGTCAAGTTGAGCGCTAAGCAATTGGCTGATAACCGCTTTGACCAAACAGTGTATATAAGTATATGAATACTGCAAATTAATTGTTCTATTGATATAAATTTATTTATGTTTTTTTTTTTTTTTTGTTAAGTTTAAGAACGTGTAGGCCGCAAGATGCACTGTTGTAGTTATTTTCTGCAAGAAAAATGAGAAAAGAAGTTTAATTTTTTTTATAAATCACAAAATTCATTTATCTTAAAATAATGTAAGTGATTATGAGGCATGTTTTTTTGTTAAAATATAAACGTTTTAAAAAAAGTTCAGGAATTTTTTTTATCTAACCACCTTTTAATGCTGACTTCTAGACAAAATGTGTTAATAATCTTATATACACTCCCCGTCACTTGTTTAAGGCCACTGTTTTCATAAAAGTTTTTTCTCGATTAATACCTGTAAGCAATATTTTTCCTGGAAATTTTTGATACGTGTCAGTAGGTTAAAGAGTTAACTTGGAAAATCCATAGAAATTTTCCAAATTATATGAATGTAGGTACTGCAAACATGGATATAAAAAGTTGCATCACTTGATTGAGGCCATTCCAAAAATTGCTTGACAAAAGCTTACATCGCCGATTTTTTTCAAACAAAAGTTTAAAATATTAACGAAAGGATAGAAAACTATATTTTATTTTAAATTTCAAGTTAAAATGGGCTCTGGAAACACGTCGACAATAGCTGAAAGAAGATCAATAGATGCTTTAAAGGAACTGGGATTCGCAGACCGAGAATAGCTAAGAGACTAATAGCCTTATGCTGGCAACCTCACTGATGCCTCAAAAGTCACAATAACCTCATAACTCATGGTGGACTCGCCTCATAAAAACTGAAAAATTATGATCTGCTCCTGGGCAGATCACAAATCACGTTGTTCTTGTGAGGTTTATTATGACGGCTTGCACAGAAAACAAAATTGTGACCTCCTTATAAGAAAAATTACAAAAACAAACTCACACAAATTTGTGACCTGGGAGCCTCATAACGTCAGAATAGGGTTCTACGGTAGTTACACAAGGAACTACGGATGATTTTCGCAGGGAGCATGTTGCCTGGAGCAACGCATGGAAAAAGGTTGTCTTTTCAGATACAAAAAAAGTTAAATCTTGACGGACTCGATGGTTACAACTTTTATTTTCACGATTAAAGAAAAGTGGAACTTATTTTGTCAAGACATCACAGCACAGCCATACATCAGGTGTTATGATGTGGGGAGCTATCACCTATTGCTATTATGGAATAATTGAACTGGAATTTATAACGACAACAATGAAAGGAAATAGTTACAAATGCCTGCTGGAACGGGCATTTCCAAGGCTAACGAATATTTTGGAACATCTACCTTGGATATTCCAACAAGACAACGCCCATATCCCTACTTCCAGGGTAGCTAGAAGCTGGATTCAGTCGGATATCGTTAAACTTTTACCATGGCCACCCTATTCACCGGACTTAAACATCATCAAAAACGTTTAAGCCTGGCTATCTCGAAAAGTTTATGATGCTGATAGTTTGAAGATAAGAACGTCTTGGTCGAAGCTAAATGCGATGCCTGGAGGCAGATTTCGCTGGATTGTTCCAAAAAACTGTATGATTCAATTCCAAAACGTCTACTAGAACTTATTTCAAAAAATGGCGGGCATACTCATTATTAATTGACAAAAAGATAATACATTAAAGTTTAAACACAAAAAAAGCAAACATTTTTACATTTTTGTTCTTTTTTAATAAGATTTTTCAAGTGGCCTCAATCAAGTGACGCATTTTTGTATACCCATTTTTGCAGTCCATTGTTATAATTTGTGAAATTCCTATGGAATTTCCAAGTTACCCTTTTAAATTTACCCTTTTTTATTGCAAAATATATTTACCTACTCACAGGTATCAAATATTTCCTGGAAAAATATTTCCTACAGGTATTTATCGAGAAAAAACTTTTGTGAAAATAGTGGCCTCAAACAAGTGACAGGGAGGTATGTATATCTATTTTTATTCATGCTAAGGACATTCTTAAAGATAATGGCGCAAAATTTTAGACGATTTAGTACGATGTTAAATCATTTTTAGTATGATACTAAGTTCAAAATTGTGTTTTGCTAAATTTAAACGAGTTTAGCATCGTACTATCACCTAACATTTTACTAAAGTTAAAATCACCAACTGGCTATTTTATCTTTTTAGTATCGTACTAAATCCATATGAGAAAACCCGAATGTTCCAGGTTCGAGTCCTACTCGAACTTTTTTTTCTTTTTTTCTTTTTTTTTTTTGTAAATAATGAATTTAAAATGATAAAAATATAAATATGGTATACTTATTTGAAGCTCATGATAGGTTTCCATCAACATATAATTAATTTACAACCCATAAAAACAGTAATTGTGTTCATCAAATTCAAACCTTACAAATGCAGTGTACTAGTTAGCAAAAGGTTTAAAATTTTGGAATAGATAGTAAATTGCTAAATACTTAGCAAATTGTTAACTAGTAAAGTGTTAACCCCTTAAGACTAGGTTGTTTAAAATTTTGCGCTAATGGCGCAAAATTTTAGACGATTTGGTACGATGTTAAATCATTTTTAGTATGATACTAAGTTCAAAATTGTGTTTTGCTAATTTTAAACGAGTTTAGCATCGTACTATCACCTAACATTTTACTAAAGTTAAAATCACCAACTGGCTATTTTATCTTTTTAGTATCGTACTAAATCCATATGAGAAAACCCGAATGTTCCAGGTTAGAGTCCTGGTGGTACCCAACTTTTTTTTCTTCTTTTCTTTTTTTTTTTTTTGTAAATAATGAAATTAAAATGATAAAAATATAAATATGGTATACTTATTTGAAGCTCATGATAGGTTTCCATCAACATATAATTAATTTACAACCCATAAAAACAGTAATTGTGTTCATCAAATTCAAACCTTACAAATGCAGTGTACTAGTTAGCAAAAGGTTTAAAATTTTGGAATAGATAGTAAATTGCTAAATACTTAGCAAATTGTTAACTAGTAAAGTGTTAAGCCCTTAACACTAGGTTGTTTAAAATTTTGCGCTAATGGTGCAAAATTTTAAACGATGTTATATCATTTTTAGTATGATACAAGGTTAAAAATTGTGTTTTGCTTCATCCTAACATTTTACTAAAGTTAAAATCACCAACTGGCTATTTTATATTTTTAGTGTCGTACTAAATCCATATGACTGGAGAATGTAGAATTTTACTCCAGGTATAGGATGGAGCCGAAGGTTCTAAGTTCGAGTCCTGGTGGTACCCAACTTTTTTTTCTTTTGTTTTTTGTAAATAATAAAGTTAAAATGATAAAAATATAAATATCGAATACTTATTTAAAGCACATGATGGTTTTCCATCAGCATCTAATTAATTTACAACGCGTTAAAACAATAATTATTGTGTTCAACAAATTCAAACCCTACAAATGCTCTGCTATTTGCTTAATTAGCAATTTACTAGTTGGCAAAAGTTTTAAAATTTTGGAATAAATAGTACCTAAATTGCTAAATACTTAGGAAATTGCTAGCTAGTAAAATGTTAAGCCCTTAAGAATAGGTTGTTTAAAATTTTACGCCAATGATTTTACTTTGAATGTGCATTTGGATTATCTTGATTCCATAGGGTATTCGTATGATAACTACGGTGACCATATTTCTGGCAGCAAAACCTGGGACAAAACTGAAAAGTTTAAAAACGCAAACAAAATATTGTGTAGCCAAAATACTGCATAATATTTTATTTACGTTTTTAAACTGTTATTTTATTATATATCCACATATTATAAGAGAAACAAAATAACAGAAAAACAAACGAAAAGAAATTATTAAAATGAAAGGAACAACAAAGTTAATTAAAATGCCTTCACAACAGAATAAAGTTAAAACTAAAACAAAATTTAAAACTTAACATGTTTTATTTTATTATTAAAATAATTAAGTCTTCTTTTAACAAATAAGTCTAAATAACTAAATGAACATTATGAGGAGCGTTTTTATGTAAAGCTACAAGAAACATAACATTGTTTTGTCATGCACATTAAGCCAAGCTTCAAATATTTGTTTCTTTAATACTTCTGTGCTTTTACAATGCTGTCGTTTCCTTTTAAATAATTTTTAAATTCATGGCAGCTTAAATTGTAATTATTTTTTTTTATTTTGTATAAATAAATTATTATATTAGCTGTATTTTATTATCTTTTATCGGGATCTGGATCTGGATTAACTTTTACAAGTAATACAAAAACAATTTGGGATCCTGGTTTCTATCTGGATCTATTTCAAGATCCAAGATTTGTTTTAATTCTCAACACCAGGTGACCATTTTGATTCGTAACTGTTGTCAACACTGTAACAAAAAAAATAAGATCCAGATCAAGATCCCGATGAAAGATAATAAAACATTTACTTCAACTACTCTTCCATTTTTATTTTTTGTTAACATGTCAATTTGAAAACGTCAACAAAATCAGGAATACCACAATCTTAATGCAAAATATTTGTGGGATCTGGATCGTTTTATTATCACAGCATGATCCATATGGATCTTGGTGGATAATAAAACGCGGCTATTATTCATTATTGATAAAACCCTTTCAATGTCAAAAAAAAACCTGTCAAAAAAAACTGAACTCGACAATTTGTAAAAAGTTGGGAAAGCCAATGTTTTATCTGTTTTAGCTTATTCCTTATTTAGAAAATTTATTACCGACTGATCGCAAAATAAATAAAAAAAATTATCATATACTATTATATTATCACTATCATATTATCACTTATCCCAAAGCAGTCCAAAACCAAAGCCAGGTCGTCATTCTTACACAAGAATTAGTTGTTAGTCGTTAAAGTTAGAGTTGAACGGATACAAATTTTGTTAGATAAAATATAAAAATATTAAACTTAAAAATTCAGAAAACACGGGACAATTAAAGAAACCCGGGACACTTATACGTCCCGGGTTTCTTAAAAAAAAAAACCGGGGCAGGCTATTGAAATACGGGACAGTCCCGGGGAACCCGGTACGGGTGGTCATCGTAATGATAACACACTCACAGTCAGGGTTCTTAGCTTTCGTTCCGTCATATTCATTATGAATGTTTGAATGAAACAACAACCACTTGAGTGGGCTAACACCACTGCAATTGGCTGCAATTATAGCTAATTCCTTCAAACGTTCACTATCTTGATTTGTGTTTTCTTCTCTTTTCTCACATTTGCAATATGTTTTGCACATTAAGTCAAAGAATAATACTGTACACCAGGGACTGTTTTAAGGAAAAATTAGACCTACCAACAAATCATTATTAAATAACATAAAACAGACAATTTCCTTTTGGATTTTAATCTTTTTTCTTAGACTTATTTAAACATTCCTGACTATATAAGGAACGTTTTATTTTATATCTAGCTTAGTAAAATTTCCATTGGTAAAAAAAGAAACAAAACCAACAGCTTTTCTGTTGAATTGCTGGCTTATTAATCGATACTTATTTAGGCTTGTTGTTTTTAACGAATTATTTTGTTTTGTATATACTGAGTTGCAGACTAAATTTCTTTATCAGAAGAACTTAAATTGTCTTCATTAATAATAATTTACTGTCAAATTAATAGTTTTTATAAATAATGTGAATTAATCCTTTATATTTCTAAAAGTTTCGCCATGAAGAAGATAGCAACCCCTGTCGAAACGTCGGGAAAAGTTAATGATACAATTCTTGTTTCATTACTAAAATTATTTTGACCAAAACAGCGGACGACAGAAAAAAATATTTGCCACTCAACACTATACTATTCAAATTGGTCAATAAATTAATTTCTTACTAGTGTAAAACAGCTACTAGAAAGGTGATTTAGAGCTACCAATTCCAAATATCAACTACCAGAAAAAGTAACAACTACCAATTAAAACAGTCCCTACTGTACACACTAAATTAAAAAAAAAAAAACTAACCTTCACACAAAGAAGTCTGAAATATTTACTTTGATAAAATTACATTCCGGTGACTCTATTTTTGTATGTCAGCAAATAATTCTTTAATATTATTTCAGTTTATCAAAAATTACCTTATCTATTGATTTCCTATACTATATCAAACATCACATTAGTAGCCTGATATGCAGGGTGTCCCGTAAGGGATGGTCCAGACTGAAAATTGTGATAGGCCAGCTCATGACCTTTCAGAATTTGGTAACTTCTTTATCCCGAACCATAACGGTTTTCGAGTAACGGCTGTTTCTTTTCAATTTGTCCGAAGCCCTACTTTGGACCATTGTTTTGCTCACCCCGTCCAAAATTGATTTTTTATTTTTAAACTAAGAAATTGAGCAATAATAAGACTTTTTTCGTGCATTCAAATAATTTTGATTTTATACACTATTTTTATAAAAGCTAATATAGTTATATAATATATATATATAATAGTTAAAGTCATACTTTGATCAAAATCAGTTTTTTACTTCAATCTTTGAAAGAGCGTCCTGAAAAAAAAATCGTGTGACTCAATACTGGTTCTTAGTTCTAAAAAATTGCCTTGGCTTTGGACTTTCTAAAAAGGTATAAGTCTTACCAATGCAGACTCTATATCAAAAGTTACAACCATTTTAAATCAACCAGTCGTGGTTTTAAGAAAAATTAAAATAAATTCCTTTTTTTTTGTTTTTTTTTTTGCTTTCTTATTTTGTTGTTTATTTTATGATTTTTTTTTGTTTTTAGTTTTTCAAGGTTTTTGTTTTATTTTTATTTTTTTTTTCACTGTCGACACTTTAACCCATATTTTCTTACTTCGATATAATATTAGCGACATCTTGTATCAATTTCAATAAATAATTTCATCCTCAAACCAACTTAATTTTACTAACAATGGCGGTCTTTAACTTTGCAACGCCACGCTTGACCAATCCTTGTTCTAATGTTTTATTTATTTTCACCGGAAATGGAATGGCTGGTAAGAATTTCAAAACGTTCAAAAGTAATGACGCCAGAGAGGCATTCAGAACATAATATGCTGAGAGTTACCCAAATGCTTCCCATCCTGACCATCGCCTTTTCATACGGGTTTACTTGGCTTATTTGGAGGGCAAAACACGAGGGAGATCCTAGGACAAGGAAGAAGTCAACACCATCATGGTGAGGCAGTTTTGCGTGTTGTCGAGAATGACTCTTCTACATCTGTTAGAGCCATCGAAAGGGCAACAGGGGTCTCAAAAACAACCATCCAAAGAGTGCTGAAAAAGAAAAACCTTCATCCCTTTCCTTGGCAACGTGTTCAAACTCTACTTCCAAGGGACTATACACAAAGAGTTGAATTTTGTCGGACGATGCTCCGAAAAAACCAAGAAGATCCGGATTTGTTCGATAAGATATTGTGGACCAACGAGTCATCTTGCGAAAAAGACGGATTTGTTAATTTGCATAACCTCCATTATAGTTGCCAATTGGAAAATCTGCATTTGGTGCGAGAAGGAAATTCCCAATACCGATTCAAAAAAATTTGTGGACTGGGATTTTGAATGGCTACATAATAGGGCCTATTGAACTGCCGGATACACTAAACAGTGAAATTTATTTAAATTTTCTGCTAAATAGGCTATATTTTGTTTGTAGGACGATGTGCCACTTGCCATAATACAGTCAATGTGGTATCAACACGACGAACGGTTGCCCAGCTCATTACAGTATTAATTTGAGACTTTTTTTTGACAATTCTTACCATGAACGATGGACTGGGCGTGGGCGTGGTGGACCAATTTTATAGCCACCTGTATCTTATTTGAATGGTGTAGAATTAAGTCATCAATCATTTTTTCACTATAACCGTTCACTTTAGCAACATTTTGTATGTATTCATAATCGCGTTTGTAATTGGTAGCTGTAAGTGGTAAACGACATAATCGATAAACCATCGAATGGTAAGTTGCTCTTTTATGCTGCATTGGGGAATACGAATCTGAAGTTATTGTTCACAATGTACTTGTGAGTTTGTGGTAAACACAAAATTCAATTTGTTCACCTTTTCGTTGAAGGTATTTCTAAATCTAGAAACACTAAGGTGTTATTATTTTCTTTTTCACAAGTAAACTTAATTGTTTCAAACTGTGTATTTAATAACTCCAGTGTTTTATTCACTTCACATTCTTTAACCACTGCAAACACATCATCAACGCACCGATGCCAAACCCGAGGTAACAAATCTCTTTCTTTCAGATTCAATTCAAAACCCGACATAAATAATTCCGCGATTAAAGGGCTAATTGGATTTCTCATATTAGTTCCATGTGTCACTTTATAAAATTTATCACGAAATTGGAAGAAACTTTGTTCCACACATAATTTGCAATAAAATGCAATGTTTGTGAACGGGAGTACATCGGTCAAACTAAACGGATCCATCCGTTTAAAGAAACCTCGTTGCTCCGCTGTAGCATCACATGTGTTAAACGAAAAACATAATATATATCAAAAAGACAGTGTGCGTTTAATTAAAACAGTGACAAATGATTCACAACTTGACGCATTTGAAAGCTTCTATATCCAAAAAGGTACAGATCTTTTAAATCAAGACAACGGCAACGTTGTTTCATGCCTCTTCAATCGCGTTTGACCGTTTTGTCTATTGTTTAAAAAATTATAGTGTTAAAGTTTTTGTTGTATTTGTACTGTTCCTTACCCAAATAACAAGAGGAATTGCAACGACGATGACAAACCTTGGATATAGTCGTGTTTGCTGATGATGGAATGAAGGTATTCCGAAATGCATTCAAAGTGAGTCAAATGTTTAAAATCAATTTAATTAATTTGTTTTGTTTAATTAAATGAATACAATGTTCTTAACGTGATTTAAAAATGTTGATTCTCGGTTTTGTGAAATCATTAAGGTGTTAAAATTAATTAATCAATCACTTATTCATGACAAGTGATACTCTTGGAGGATTTGTCAATTCCTCGCAAGAAGCAGTAACATTGAAAAAACTTTTATAGTTTTTAGGTGGACGAGGCTGGGAAGTGAACCCAGACCTCCAGCATGACAGTCCAACGCAATAACCATTACTCTACGGGCCGATACTTGAAAAATTACAACACTAAATTTATTTAACTAAAGGAAACTGTAGTGAAAATTTGACATGGACTTTTTCTATTTGGTCAGGTGTTCGTTATATTCCCGTTTGAAAAAAAAATAAAAAAAAAACATTTTCAAAAGGTTTTTTATGTAGGTATAATTAACATGAATCCGAACACACACTTCCCATGGAGTCAGGTGATTCAGATATTAGCCGTGTTTTTTTGCAGGTTCAGATAGAATTTGATGAATAAAACAACATCTAAACCAAGGAATTTACATGTAAAATACAAAAACAACTGAAGTCCATATGAACTTAGCTAAGTCCAGATAATTATCGGTTCTTAACTTAAGTTCAGATAGAAAAAGTACTGCCAGCTCAAATTACTATTTTGTTATCGATAGTTTGTATGAAAACGTCAATATATCTCAGCAAACGAATGAAAATATTTTTTATTAACAAAAAACTGGACGACCATTGTTTTGTAAAAATTATTTTTTTTTTCTGATTTGTGATTTCAAGTTGCGTTTTTTTCACATTTTTTTGTTTTATTAACGATCGGAATAATTTTCTATACGAATGTAGGTATGTTATATTTTGTTTTTATTTTTATTTTTGGTTAGTGATGGCGATTATGAGTTTCGTGCTAGTGCTGGTCATTTTTGCTTCGATGACTTTGCTAAGTTTAAATGTCGTTTTTTCAACAACTTTATCTGAACCTACAAAAACACACGGCTATTGTCAATTTAAAATAAAGAAAAAGTGATTTTTTCAATTTTGTACGCTATATAACAACGTGGTGTAATTTTTTTCTCAATAAACTTTTCAATGTTTTAATCTTTTAAAAAATCAGTTTAAATCTTTCCAAAATATTATAAATAAATTATTAAGTTACGGAGGGGTATGTATGCACGGACTACACAACACCCCGTAAAGATTTTGAAAAAACGTTTTTTGTCTTCATCTCCACAATAGAGGAATGGGATTCTGGTTTACAACAATCAGATAGACCGGTGCGGTGGTGGTAGAAATATACACCGATGAATCGAAGGTGGATACGGGTGTAGGTGCGGGATTCTTCTCAGCGAGTCCCTCAAAAAGTTTTCAAAAGATCTCTGTTTACGAAGAAAAACATGTTTGAAATTAATTCCATAACTAGAGGGGGTTAACTGTTCCTTTTGCCGTTTTCTTGTTGAAATTTCACTTTTTATCTATCAAAGTACAGTTTTTCAATGGTAACTCACCATCAGAGTAAGTTTTCTCTTTAAATAGATTTTTTTACAGTTACGTCAAGAAGGCGCTTTCAGGTTAAGGGTGAATTCAGAAAGTCTTAAAAAACAAGGCAGATAAGATATCATAGCATTTGTTGAGTTAATCTAGACTTTACTCACCAAATTTAATGAGTGAACTCGAGTATCAAGCTGGATTTTAACGACGCACTGAGAAACTGACCCATAAAGACTGTAACAAATGTATTTTTTTAATCTAGTGTAGGTAACACCTGAAAGAAAAATTCGCAAACATTAGTTTTTTGCATTCTAAAAGCCTGATGGTTTACGTATTTTGTTTTTGAGAGAGCTGAAAATTGGAAAAACTTAAAAACTTGATAGTTAAACCTCCATCGAAGCCGCTATTTTCCGTCATAAACACACTGGATTCTTGACCTTACCTTATGTTTCGGAAAAGTTTAAGGCATAAAATACTTAATTGCTTTACAAATACATAAATGTATGTATTTTTCCTTGTCTAGCACACTTTTACCTTTGGCCCCAAACAAAAAAATTGATTCCCTTAACACCAATAGTTTTAAAAAGCAGAGCGTTGTTTAATGATAGGAATGCCTGTATTACGGCTAAAATTATGTTTCTTGTGTATAAAGTTACATTCGCAACTTTGTGTGTTTGTGTAGGGGCCTTTTACATATAGCTGTACGGTTCTTGAACCGAGCTGCAGGGGCCTCCAAGGAAAAGTAGGGGTCTCCAAGAAACTGTAGGGGCCTCTGTAAGAGATCTAGGGGCCTCTCTAAGGCCTACAACAAAGCTGAAGAAGCCTCCAAACAAACTTAAGAGGCCTCGATCCTAGCTATAAGGTCACCAACCAAGCAACCAAGCTAAAGGGACCTCGAAAAGATCTGAAGAGGCAACCCATAGAGCTGTAGGGGCCTCCAAAGTATTATATTTGGGTCTCTAACAGAGATCTAGGGGCCTCCTGCAAAGCTGTAACGTCTAAAATAACTATAGGGGCCTCTTTCCTTTCTATAAGGTCCTGCAACCAAACAGGGGCATCCGAAAGAACTATGGGGCCTCTAATACAGCCGTAGGGGCCTCCACTTCATCGGTAAGGTTCTTGAACCGAGCTGCAGGGGCCTCCAAAGAACTGTAGGGAACTCCAATAGAGTTGTAGGGGCCTCCAATCGAGTTGTTGGGGCCTCCAAAGAAATGTAGGGGCCTCCAATAGAGTTGTAGGGGCTTCCACTTGACCGGTAGGGGCCTCCAAAGAACTGTAGGGGCCTCCAAAGATCTGTAGGAGCCTCAAAAAGTTATCTAGGGGCCTCTTACAAATCTGAAATGCCTCCAACAGAGCTCTAAGGGCCAGTAGAGCTCTGTATTTACTCTGGGATCCTCATAAAAACATCAACATAAACTTTCTTTTGGGAATAAATAGTAGATCCTGCAAAGGCTTTTATGAAAACTTATTGCTCAGCCAGGGGCCTACCGGGCAAAATCCCGGATGCCCGGTGGGCCAGTACGCCCCCGCGCGCACATGAGCAACTCCAAAGGCAATCGTACGAAAAAACTAACAAACAGACGACACATATTCGGTTTTTCTATTTTCATGAAGAAAAAAAAGGTACACAACTTCTCGTTTTCCGATCATATCATAACTTTCCTGTGGCATTATGTAGGGTTACCATTTCAGAAAATGACAAAAGGGGGATTTTGGGTTTTCTTTAGCGGGACAGCTGGGTTTCAGGGGGGACAAAATTTAAAAATCCTCTACATTTAATTTAAGAAATTGAAACTTGATTTTTATACAAATATTAATTCTTTTTAACAATGGTTCATTATATACAATATACATGTAGGTTGTGCCTACTGTCAATTCCTCTAGTCCGTTAGTTTTGTCGACGATTTAAAAAAATAAAGAAAAAACAAATGAATGATTTAAAAAAGGAACATAAGCTCAGATATTCATGTTTTCGTACACACATTCGGTGAGATAAATGTAAGGATAAGTTCAAATCCTTCATAAATTATATTTATCGCCTGATTTTATTTTTTGCAACAAACTACCATATTTATATAAACATTTGTAAAAATCATTGCAACTCAATTTATAGTTATGTTTGAAAATCAATTCTCTTTCAACTGATTCGACAAGTAAACTATTTCTGACTTTTCGCAAGGTGTTAAACCCAAGACATGTATTCAGTTGTAAAATTTTTCAAAGTTATGATGGAAGTATCCACAGATTTGCTTAAGAAAACAACTTAAAAATTAAATATGAAAAAGAAAGTAGATTTGAATGGAAAAGTAGAAAAATTGAGGATGTGTAAAAAAGGGGGACATTTGTGTCCCCCTTTATTATTTTCTGTGTTGGGGGACAAATTTCTTGATGAGATGAAAAGGGGGAAGAATGGTAGCCCTAGGCATTATGTGAGGTTAGGCGTCAGTTATGGCTTTCAATGAAATCCATCATTGAAACACAAATCAGTGAACCGATGGAATATTTGTTGACAAGTCGGTTATAGCCAACATTAAAATTTCTTTCATTAAAAATTCCAGTCCTCATACAAAAACCAACTTTGAGGTTAGAGTCGATCATTGAACGAAAAACTGGCTGGTGAGAACAGGAAGAGAAAGGAACACATATCATTGAAACGAATGTGTTCCACTTTTGGGAACTACATGACAGCTGTTCATTTAAAATGATTTTCATCATAGAAAACCTAAAAGTGATTTTATTAAAAAAAATTTTTACTAAAAAAAAATATATAAAACAACCTCCATTTTGGTACCAAAACACCATGTGATTTATTAAAGTTCCTCAAAATTGAAAGACAACATTTTCAATGATGGTTTTCAATGAAAGCTATAACTGGTGCCTTAGGGGCCGATTATATCGATCAGTAAAAACTATCAGTAAAGCCTGGGACACACAGGAGGCGGTTTGGCGGTACGGTCAGAATGTGTCGTTGACCGCCACGTTCTATAATGCCAGACAGAACGCGGTCAGCTTTCGGCGTTCTAGTTTCGTATGTTTTTCTGTTGAGCAGTTGGTCGGATTGCAGTAGTATAATTAAAACTAAAATTAGAGCAGCAGCAACAGTTCTGACGAATATGAAGTGCTTCTTCTGCTTACACTTGCAACCAGAAAAAGACGAAAATGGGTTCAGAGATAAACCAAAAAAAAAAACTATTTCTTCCCCATGTATTCGACTTTTAAGCAACATCTTTTTACTCTGGGTGCTTGCAATCATAATATAGGAATATGTTTGTTTGAACTAATTCCATAAGGACTTCAATGTCACACATTTTCTTTTCTTTTTAATTTGTCTTAAAATTGGAAAAGAAAACGAATAAAAATAAATTAAACAGAATTACCAAAATCAATACAAAATAATAATTTCACATGCAGCTGTTTTCAGAGGTTTGTTTTGACTATTGGTCTTTTTTGACGCTTGACCGTCGCGTTCTTTGTAAAAATTTACAAAATAAATTTGCCCGTCGCGTTCTATTCTTCGCCGCTCGACTTGTCCGCGTTCTGTTCGAACAACATCAAGTGATTCTACACAAGACAAAGAATGTCGACCGCACCGCCAGATCGCGTCCTGTGTGTCTCGGGCTTAAATGTTGAAACATGTGAAAACTGGGATTTTTTACGTACGGGTGGTTAAAGCAATCATTTTTATCAGTAATTAAATGTCAAACCTCCAGCATTAGGGACTAAGGCTTTAGGGGCTAAGGCCCTCCCACATCCAATTCTTAAAATTGATTGAAATCTAGAAATCAATACCTTTTAATGTAAAGAGTTTTATATTCGTCGAAAATATTGCTAAACAGTGAAATTTGATGAGAGCCAGACAAAATAAAGAGGCTGGGGCTAAGCAATTTAGGTACATGTTTTTTTTTTCTAAGCCCAATACGAATAAGTTAGGGGTTAAGGCCTGAAGGGAATTGTACAAAAAAACAAGGTCGGGACTGCGAAACAAGAACAGAAAATTGGTACGAAAAAAAAAACAGCTCGGGACGAGGGCTTGACAAAAATTGAAAAAAAAAACTTTGTCGGGACTAAGCAAATAATTCCAGAAAGTTTTGGGGCTTGACTCTAGGGACTGCCAATCTCAAGTTTGGGCTACAGCTTGAAGAGATAATTGGAAAAAATGGTGTGGGGCTTAACAATTAACATGCCAAATGAAACAACAATTTACCCAATTTGCGAAAAAAAAAAACAATTTGTGCTAAACCCCAGGAGAATTGGCGAATAACATATCAAAAACTGAGTTTTCTTTGTGCACTCAGAAAATTATGCAGATGCATGTGAATATTTGCGATCCCTCTAGACTGACGCGACGTGCAAATTTATTGACAGATTTTTTTCAAACCTTGGCGTTGCTGAAAACTGAAGGTATATAATTAATTCTATCGCCGGTTAAAAATCTTTTAAATGTTAAATACGACAGATGTTATTGTACTTAACATTGAAAACATTTTAAACCGGCGATAGCAACTACCGTTGTATTTTATTAATTTTTTTTCTGTTTTAAGTCATTTTTTTTTTTAGAAAATTGTCCCACCCGCTTATAAACGGGGGAAAATAGACCCCCCGGTCAAACAATTTTACAAAATTATGATCTGAAGAGGCAACCCATAGAGCTGTAGGGGCCTCCAAAGTATTATATTTGGGTCTCTAACAGAGATCTAGGGGCCTCCTGCAAAGCTGTAACGTCTAAAATAACTATAGGGGCCTCTTTCCTTTCTATAAGGTCCTGCAACCAAACAGGGGCATCCGAAAAAACTATGGGGCCTCTAATACAGCCGTAGGGGCCTCCACTTCATCGGTAAGGTTCTTGAACCGAGCTGCAGGGGCCTCCAAAGAACTGTAGGGAACTCCAATAGAGTTGTAGGGGCCTCCAATCGAGTTGTTGGGGCCTCCAAAGAAATGTAGGGGCCTCCAATAGAGTTGTAGGGGCTTCCACTTGACCGGTAGGGGCCTCCAAAGAACTGTAGGGGCCTCCAAAGATCTGTAGGAGCCTCAAAAAGTTATCTAGGGGCCTCTTACAAATCTGAAATGCCTCCAACAGAGCTCTAAGGGCCAGTAGAGCTCTGTATTTACTCTGGGATCCTCATAAAAACATCAACATAAACTTTCTTTTGGGAATAAATAGTAGATCCTGCAAAGGCTTTTATGAAAACTTATTGCTCAGCCAGGGGCCTACCGGGCAAAATCCCGGATGCCCGGTGGGCCAGTACGCCCCCGCGCGCACATGAGCAACTCCAAAGGCAATCGTACGAAAAAACTAACAAACAGACGACACATATTCGGTTTTTCTATTTTCATGAAGAAAAAAAAGGTACACAACTTCTCGTTTTCCGATCATATCATAACTTTCCTGTGGCATTATGTAGGGTTACCATTTCAGAAAATGACAAAAGGGGGATTTTGGGTTTTCTTTAGCGGGACAGCTGGGTTTCAGGGGGGACAAAATTTAAAAATCCTCTACATTTAATTTAAGAAATTGAAACTTGATTTTTATACAAATATTAATTCTTTTTAACAATGGTTCATTATATACAATATACATGTAGGTTGTGCCTACTGTCAACTCCTCTAGTCCGTTAGTTTTGTCGACGAATTAAAAAAATAAAGAAAAAACAAATGAATGATTTAAAAAAGGAACATAAGCTCAGATATTCATGTTTTCGTACACACATTCGGTGAGATAAATGTAAGGATAAGTTCAAATCCTTCATAAATTATATTTATTGCCTGATTTTATTGTTTGCAACAAACTACCATATTTATATAAACATTTGTAAAAATCATTGCAACTCAATTTATAGTTATGTTTGAAAATCAATTCTCTTTCAACTGATTCGACAAGTAAACTATTTCTGACTTTTCGCAAGGTGTTAAACCCAAGACATGTATTCAGTTGTAAAATTTTTCAAAGTTATGATGGAAGTATCCACAGATTTGCTTAAGAAAACAACTTAAAAATTAAATATGAAAAAGAAAGTAGATTTGAATGGAAAAGTAGAAAAATTGAGGATGTGTAAAAAAGGGGGACATTTGTGTCCCCCTTTATTATTTTCTGTGTTGGGGGACAAATTTCTTGATGAGATGAAAAGGGGGAAGAATGGTAGCCCTAGGCATTATGTGAGGTTAGGCGTCAGTTATGGCTTTCAATGAAATCCATCATTGAAACACAAATCAGTGAACCGATGGAATATTTGTTGACAAGTCGGTTATAGCCAACATTAAAATTTCTTTCATTAAAAATTCCAGTCCTCATACAAAAACCAACTTTGAGGTTAGAGTCGATCATTGAACGAAAAACTGGCTGGTGAGAACAGGAAGAGAAAGGAACACATATCATTGAAACGAATGTGTTCCACTTTTGGGAACTACATGACAGCTGTTCATTTAAAATGATTTTCATCATAGAAAACCTAAAAGTGATTTTATTAAAAAAAAATTTTACTAAAAAAAAATATATAAAACAACCTCCATTTTGGTACCAAAACACCATGTGATTTATTAAAGTTCCTCAAAATTGAAAGACAACATTTTCAATGATGGTTTTCAATGAAAGCTATAACTGGTGCCTTAGGGGCCGATTATATCGATCAGTAAAAACTATCAGTAAAGCCTGGGACACACAGGAGGCGGTTTGGCGGTACGGTCAGAATGTGTCGTTGACCGCCACGTTCTATAATGCCAGACAGAACGCGGTCAGCTTTCGGCGTTCTAGTTTCGTATGTTTTTCTGTTGAGCAGTTGGTCGGATTGCAGTAGTATAATTAAAACTAAAATTAGAGCAGCAGCAACAGTTCTGACGAATATGAAGTGCTTCTTCTGCTTACACTTGCAACCAGAAAAAGACGAAAATGGGTTCAGAGATAAACCAAAAAAAAAAACTATTTCTTCCCCATGTATTCGACTTTTAAGCAACATCTTTTTACTCTGGGTGCTTGCAATCATAATATAGGAATATGTTTGTTTGAACTAATTCCATAAGGACTTCAATGTCACACATTTTCTTTTCTTTTTAATTTGTCTTAAAATTGGAAAAGAAAACGAATAAAAATAAATTAAACAGAATTACCAAAATCAATACAAAATAATAATTTCACATGCAGCTGTTTTCAGAGGTTTGTTTTGACTATTGGTCTTTTTTGACGCTTGACCGTCGCGTTCTTTGTAAAAATTTACAAAATAAATTTGCCCGTCGCGTTCTATTCTTCGCCGCTCGACTTGTCCGCGTTCTGTTCGAACAACATCAAGTGATTCTACACAAGACAAAGAATGTCGACCGCACCGCCAGATCGCGTCCTGTGTGTCTCGGGCTTAAATGTTGAAACATGTGAAAACTGGGATTTTTTACGTACGGGTGGTTAAAGCAATCATTTTTATCAGTAATTAAATGTCAAACCTCCAGCATTAGGGACTAAGGCTTTAGGGGCTAAGGCCCTCCCACATCCAATTCTTAAAATTGATTGAAATCTAGAAATCAATACCTTTTAATGTAAAGAGTTTTATATTCGTCGAAAATATTGCTAAACAGTGAAATTTGATGAGAGCCAGACAAAATAAAGAGGCTGGGGCTAAGCAATTTAGGTACATGTTTTTTTTTTCTAAGCCCAATACGAATAAGTTAGGGGTTAAGGCCTGAAGGGAATTGTACAAAAAAACAAGGTCGGGACTGCGAAACAAGAACAGAAA
Organism: Melangyna quadrimaculata; assembly: GCA_949320155.1. Taxonomy (NCBI): domain Eukaryota; kingdom Metazoa; phylum Arthropoda; class Insecta; order Diptera; family Syrphidae; genus Melangyna; species Melangyna quadrimaculata. The sequence goes on from OX439486.1 coordinate 36,638,310, forward strand.
ATTGGTACGAAAAAAAAAACAGCTCGGGACGAGGGCTTGACAAAAATTGAAAAAAAAACTTTGTCGGGACTAAGCAAATAATTCCAGAAAGTTTTGGGGCTTGACTCTAGGGACTGCCAATCTCAAGTTTGGGCTACAGCTTGAAGAGATAATTGGAAAAAATGGTGTGGGGCTTAACAATTAACATGCCAAATGAAACAATAATTTACCCAATTTGCGAAAAAAAAAAACAATTTGTGCTAAACCCCAGGAGAATTGGCGAATAACATATCAAAAACTGAGTTTTCTTTGTGCACTCAGAAAATTATGCAGATGCATGTGAATATTTGCGATCCCTCTAGACTGACGCGACGTGCAAATTTATTGACAGATTTTTTTCAAACCTTGGCGTTGCTGAAAACTGAAGGTATATAATTAATTCTATCGCCGGTTAAAAATCTTTTAAATGTTAAATACGACAGATGTTATTGTACTTAACATTGAAAACATTTTAAACCGGCGATAGCAACTACCGTTGTATTTTATTAATTTTTTTTCTGTTTTAAGTCATTTTTTTTTTTTAGAAAATTGTCCCACCCGCTTATAAACGGGGGAAAATAGACCCCCCCGGTCAAACAATTTTTTTTATTGTCTCAACTCAACCTACAGGCTCTTTCTTTTTATCACACCTTAGGTGACTCACCCTGTATTATTTGTTATAAATTATAAAACTGATTTAAGGACAAACTAATTAAATTACTTAAACTGGATCTCCCAAGCCCCCCGTACAGCCAAACCCTAGATCCACTACATACTACTTAGCCGGTCACACTTAAAGAAGCATTCGAATGAAATGCACTAAAACAAACATCGCTGAGAAACTATTTACAGTCAACTCCGCTTAACTGCACTCCGCGCTTAACAAAGCATCGGTTATCTGAAACAAGAAATTTAATCCCTAGGCTTTTTAAGAATTTTTCAACCAAACTGCTTTGCATAACTGAACTCCGTTTAATTGCTGAGCTCCGGATAATTGAAACAAAACATTTTTCACTTATTCAACTCCACATAAGTGAAAGGACGGTTTTTTTTAAATATGTTGTATTCATATTCGTTTTGTGATTAAAAATGTAAATAGCTTTGTTGTTTGAATTGTTTCATATGTAAAAATAACTATTTTGACACAATACAAATAATCATACCTACTTTTAATTTGCGATATACGTAGTATAGAGCAAGTTTAGGATTCGTACAAAAAAAAATTCGAGATAAGAATTTTCCCTAACATTACGATGATAGAAGAACGCAAAAAAGTGGGTCTCGCAATTCTCTCTGTCCGTCTGTCTGTACGTCAACCTGCAGCCTAAACGGCTGAAGCGATTTTCTTCAAACTTTGGACTTAAGGTTTTTATGTGATTTCATAGAGATTTCATAGATTTTTTTCAAACCTTGGCGTTGCTGAAAACTGAAGGTATATAATTAATTCTATCGCCGGTTAAAAATCTTTTAAATGTTAAATACGACAGATGTTATTGTACTTAACATTGAAAACATTTTAAACCGGCGATAGCAACTACCGATGTTTTGTATTAATTTTGTTTCTGTTTTAAGTCATTTTTTTTTAGTAAATTGTCCCACCCGCCTATAAACGGGGGAAAATAGACCCCCCCGCTCAAACAATTTTGTTTATTGTCTCAACTCAACCTACAGGCTCTTTCTTTTTATCACACCTTAGGTGAATCACCCTGTATTATTTGTTATAAATTATAAAACTGATTTAAGGACAAACTAATTAAATTACTTAAACTGGATCTCCCAAGCCCCCCCCTACAACCAAACCTTAGATCCACTACATACTACTTAGCCGGTCACACTTAAAGAAGCATTCGAATGAAATGCACTAAAACAAACATCGCTGCGAAATTATTTACAGTCAACTCCGCTTAACTGCATTCCACGCTTAACAAAGCATCGGTTATCTGAAACAATAAATTTAATCCCTTTTTTAAGAATTTTTCAACCAAACTGCTTTGCATAACTGAACTCCGTTTAATTGCTGAGCTCCGGATAATTGAAACAAAACATTTTTCACTTATTCAACTCCGCATAAGTGAAAGGACGGTTTTTTTTTAAATATGTTGTATTCATATTCGTTTTGTGATTAAAAATGTAAATAGCTTTGTTGTTTGAATTGTTTCATATGTAAAAATAACTATTTTGACACAATACAAATAATCATACCTACTTTTTATTTGCGATATACGTAGTATAGGGCAAGTTTAGGACTCGTACAAAAAAAAATTCGAGATAAGAATTTTCCCTAACATTACGATGATAGAGAACGCAAAAAAAGTGGGTCTCGCAATTCTCTCTGTCCGTCTGTCCGTCTGTCTGTACGTCAACCTGCAGCCTAAACGGCTGAAGCGATTTTCTTCAAACTTTGGACTTAAGGTTTTTATGTGATTTCATAGAGGGGAAATTGAATTTTTTTTTAGCTCAAAAAATAACGGTACCTGTCATACAACCAATATACACAAATTGATTTATTTCAAAAACGGTTCTAACGATTTTCAAAAAAAAAAATTACGAGGTACTAAAATAACTAAAGTCAATATTTTGGCAGAAAAAAAAAAATTTATAACGGTTATTAACGGTACCTGTCATACAACCGATTTTTTGGTTTTCAAATTTCTCGTTAACTACTACACCGATTTCAACCAAAATTTTTACACAAAAGGTCGCTTATAATTTTAACAATTTTGCATATACAAATTTTCAAAAACAATTCAATATCTTGAAAACGGGCCAATGAATTTTTTTTTTAATTTTGTGAAAAATTGTATTTTATTAGATACTAAAAGTTGACATACCAAATTTTATTTAAAAATATGTTCAAGATTTTTTATATATTTAAAAAAGTAATTTAAAAAAAAACGGCTCTAACGATTTTTGAATTTTTTTTTTCATAAATTCATATTAATTAAACAAATCAGATGGCATACTTTTTTTTGAGCTCTATCTATTTTAGCTATTAAAATAACTAATTTATAATAATTCAAAGTAATCATTTATATATTAAATTGTTTTTAAAACTTTTTTTTTAATGATATCATAATGTTATTTAACCAATAAATACGTACATGTCTATTTCAAGCTACGTTAAGGTTGTTAGCTACGAGAGCAAGAAAATTCAAAGAAAAAAATGGGCACGACTGGATCGCACAAGATCCAGTCGTGCCCGTTTTTTTCTTTGAATTTTCAGGCTAAATGAAATTTAATTTATGTTGACAAAACTCTGCTTATTTGAACCAAGTTTCAATTATCCGAAATTGGGTTAACTGAAAACTCCCCTTAACTGAAACAAATGGTCTGCAATTATGGTGTTCCAGTTAAGCGGAGTCAAGTGTAGTTGAATGTGGGCGCAGTGTAGGACGCAGATACTTTTTGCCGTTTGAGCAACAATAAAATATTTGAAATCAACAGATGAAAGAGAAAACTTGTGAAATTGAGATGTAAGTTTGTTCTTATCCCTCAAAATCTTTGTTAAAATGGATATAGGTATTAACTCCATCTACAGAAAATAATGGAACGATTTGGTTAAATGTCCGTGGAGTTACATATTTTTCTATGTGACACAAAATGCGAAACTGGTTTGGGGCGATCGTTCAGTTTGTGTCAAAACACAAACTTTCGAAATGCTCCGATCGATGACTGAATATTTTCTGCATGTGCGCGCACTCTCATATAAAAGCATGGTATTCATTTTAGCAACCAGTTTCGTGACTGAAAGTTGCATTTGCGCGCTTAGCCTTATAATTCTCTGTTATATTCTTTTTTTAAACCAGAAATATCTTCTTCCATTGTTTTTTTTATAAAGTTGTTTCAATGAACAGTTTTTAAAAAAATAATTTTCAAACTAAAAAAAAAAGAAATGGAGAAAATATAAAAAAAATCAAACTATTTTTTTGTAATTATACGTAATTAATTACTAATTTTTAGTCAAACACTGAAAACCGAAGCCTTACGACTTTTACTTTTCAAGATATTAATAAATAAAAAAATCCAAATTGTTAATAAAAACAAGAAAACACGAAGTTGATGATCGCGATTACTAAAATGACTGCATTATTCTTAGTTTTATGAGAAAGTTGGTTTCCATATTTTTAAATATCTTGAAAAGTTAAGTGTTGAGTAAAAATTGAATTTTAAAATCAAATATTATATATATTGTATATACATATAATATACTTACAGTTTAAAAAAAAGAAATAGTTTTGATTTCTAGTTTGAAAGTGAATTTTTCGAAAACGGTTCATTGAACTTTAATTAAAATGAATATAAAATCCGGAATTTCTTGCTTTACAAGAAGGTATATTAGGGCATTGGAAGTATTGCTATTATTTGATTCTATTAATTAACTTCCCATTGGAAGTTATTGTAATTTGTGTGATTTTTCGAATTGAAAATTTTGACTTATCTTAACGTTCCGAGGGCTCTAGAATCAGAATCCGTCGTTTTTAGAAAGATGTATGTGTGTATACATATATGTACCTATGTACGTTCAGGGTTATTCAAGCAACACTAAGAAAAACAGTTGAAAAAGAAACTATTGTTATCATACTCTCTTATAATAGTTTTACACTGTGTAAATATCTTCTAAATTTGTTTAATATAAGTTAACTCTGTATTTTTTTAATGTATAAGTACAAAATTAAAGAATCTTAATTCTAAATCTTTATTAAATAAATGAAAATCAATGAAAAATAATTGTCGTCTCAAATATATCAACAATTGATGATTCCTGACTGAAAATTTTGACTTATCTTATCGTTCTGAGGGCTCTAGAATCAGAATCCGTCGTTTTTAGAAAGATGTATGTGTGTATACATATATGTACCTATGTACGTTCAGGGTTATTCAAGCAACACTAAGAAAACCAGTTGAAAAAAAAACTATTGTTATCATACTCTCTTATAATAATTTTACACTGTGTAAATATCTTCTAAATTTGTTTAATATAAGTTAACTCCGTTTTTTTTTTAATGTATAGGTACAAATTGAAAGAATCTTAATTCTAAATCTTTATTAAATAAATGAAAATCAATGAAAAATAATTGTCGTCTCAAATATATCAACAATTAATGATTCCTGACTGAAAATTTTGACTTATCTTAACGTTCTGAGGGCTCTAGAATCAGAATCCGTTGTTTTTAGAAAGCAACACTAAGAAAAACAGTTCAAAGAAAAACTATTGTTATCATACTATCTTATAATAGTTTTACACTGTGTAAATATCTTCTAAATTTGTTTAATATAAGTTAACTCTGTATTTTTTTAATGTATAAGTACAAATTGAAAGAATCTTAATTCTAAATCTTTATTAAATAAATGAAAATCAATGAAAAATAATTGTCGTCTCAAATATATCAACAATTAATGATTCCTGGCCTATTTTTTTCTACATCACAATGGCGTAGTCAACAACTGATATTTTTTTTCAAAAAAGAAATCAATTGACAGTTTTTTTGTTTCGAGAAAAAAAAAACTGTAAAAAAGAACTACTAAAAACTCTTAAAAATGGTTCTCAACTCGAATATCTTGAGAACAAACAACGATATCGACTTTAAATTTTACCAAAAATATATCTATAGCATCTAGTGTTAATAAAACATCGATAGTTTAATCGATTGTTTTGAACTATCGGGACTATCGATATTATTGTGTTTCGCCCAAGGTATAACAGTGGGCTCTTCAGTCAGTCTGTTATACCCTACTAAGACACAAATTTTGGTCGATGTTTACCGACTCTTATAAAAATTACAGCAAAAAGATACTGTGAATTTTATTATTCTAGGGCAATTTGTTTAAATTCGTGCACCCAGAAAATAAATACCCGTGGTCAGGTTTTTTATAATAAGAAGATGAAGAAATTTAAATATTAAAATATTGAAATTACTTCTGTTTTAAGTGGAGTGAATGAATAAAATTCAATTAAAAAGTACAAGTGACCTCAACTCCAGAAATTATTGTGTTTCGCCCAAGGTATAACAGTGGGCTCTTCAGTCAGTCTGTTATACCTTACTAAGACACAAATTTTGGTCGATGTTTACCGACTCTTATAAAAATCACAGCAAAAAGATACTGTGAATTTTATTATTCTAGAGGAATTTGTTTAAATTCGTGCACCCAGAAAATAAATACCCGTGGTCATGTTTTTTATAATAAGAAGATGAAGAAATTTAAATATTAAAATATTGAAATTACTTCTGTTTTAAGTGGAGTGAATGAATAAAATTCAATCAAAAAGTACAAGTGACCTCAACTCCAGAAATTATTGTGTTTCGCCCAAGGTATAATAGTGGGCTCTTCAGTCAGTCTGTTATACCCCACTAAGACACAAATTTTGGTCGATGTTTACCGACTCTTATAAAAATCACAGCAAAAAGATACTGTGAATTTTATTATTCTAGGGGAATTTGTTTAAATTCGTGCACCCAGAAAATAAATACCCGTGGTCAGGTTTTTTATAATAAGAAGATGAACAAATTTAAATATTTAAATATTGAAATGACTTCTGTTTTAAGTGGAGTGAATGAATAAAATTCAATTAAAAAGTACAAGTGACCTCAACTCCAGAAATTATTGTGTTTCGCCCAAGGTATAACAGTGGGCTCTTCAGTCAGTCTGTTATACCCTACTAAGACACAAATTTTGGTCGATGTTTACCGACTCTTATAAAAATTACAGCAAAAAGATACTGTGAATTTTATTATTCTAGGGCAATTTGTTTAAATTCGTGCACCCAGAAAATAAATACCCGTGGTCAGGTTTTTTATAATAAGAAGATGAAGAAATTTAAATATTAAAATATTGAAATTACTTCTGTTTTAAGTGGAGTGAATGAATAAAATTCAATTAAAAAGTACAAGTGACCTCAACTCCAGAAATTATTGTGTTTCGCCCAAGGTATAACAGTGGGCTCTTCAGTCAGTCTGTTATACCTTACTAAGACACAAATTTTGGTCGATGTTTACCGACTCTTATAAAAATCACAGCAAAAAGATACTGTGAATTTTATTATTCTAGAGGAATTTGTTTAAATTCGTGCACCCAGAAAATAAATACCCGTGGTCATGTTTTTTATAATAAGAAGATGAAGAAATTTAAATATTAAAATATTGAAATTACTTCTGTTTTAAGTGGAGTGAATGAATAAAATTCAATCAAAAAGTACAAGTGACCTCAACTCCAGAAATTATTGTGTTTCGCCCAAGGTATAATAGTGGGCTCTTCAGTCAGTCTGTTATACCCCACTAAGACACAAATTTTGGTCGATGTTTACCGACTCTTATAAAAATCACAGCAAAAAGATACTGTGAATTTTATTATTCTAGGGGAATTTGTTTAAATTCGTGCACCCAGAAAATAAATACCCGTGGTCAGGTTTTTTATAATAAGACGATGAACAAATTTAAATATTTAAATATTGAAATGACTTCTGTTTTAAGTGGAGTGAATGAATAAAATTCAATTAAAAAGTACAAGTGACCTCAACTCCAGAAATTATTGTGTTTCGCCCAAGGTATAACAGTGGGCTCTTCAGTCAGTCTGTTATACCCTACTAAGACACAAATTTTGGTCGATGTTTACCGACTCTTATAAAAATCACAGCAAAAAGATACTGTGAATTTTATTATTCTAGGGGAATTTGTTTAAATTCGTGCGCCCAGAAAATAAATACCCGTGGTCAGGTTTTTTATAATAAGAAGATGAAGAAATTTAAATATTAAAATATTGAAATTACTTCTGTTTTAAGTGGAGTGAATGAATAAAATTCAATTAAAAAGTACAAGTGACCTCAACTCCAGAAATTATTGTGTTTTGCCCAAGGTATAAGAGTGGGCTCTTCAGTCAGTCTGTTATACCCTACTAAGACACAATTTGGTCGATGTTTACCGACTCTTATAAAAATCACAGCAAAAAGATACTGTGAATTTTATTATTCTAGGGGAATTTGTTTAAATTCGTGCACCCAGAAAATAAATAACCGTCGTCAGGTTTTTTATAATAAGAAGATGAAGAAATTTAAATATTGAAATTACTTCTGTTTTAAGTGGAGTGAATGAATAAAATTCAATTAAGAAGTACAAGTGACCTCAACTCCAGAAATTATTATGTTTCGCCCAATGTATAACAGTGGGCTCTTCAGTCAGTCTGTTATACCCTACTAAGACACAAATTTTGGTCGATGTTTACCGACTCTTATAAAAATCACAGCAAAAAGATACTGTGAATTTTATTATTCTAGGGGAATTTGTTTAAATTCGTGCACCCAGAAAATAAATACCCGTGGTCAGGTTTTTTATAATAAGAAGATGAAGAAATTTAAATATTAAAATATTGAAATTACTTCTGTTTTAAGTGGAGTGAATGAATAAAATTCAATTAAAAAGTACAAGTGACCTCAACTCCAGAAATTATTGTGTTTCGCCCAAGGTATACCAGTGGGCTCTTCAGTCAGTCTGTTAAACCCCACTAAGACACAAATTTTGGTCGATGTTTACCGACTCTTATAAAAATCACAGCAAAAAGATACTGTGAATTTTATTATTCTAGGGGAATTTGTTTAAATGCGTGCACTCAGAAAATAAATACCCGTGGTCAGGTTTTTTATAATAAGAAGATGAAGAAATTTAAATATTAAAATATTGAAATTACTTCTGTTTTAAGTGGAGTGAATGAACAAAATTCAATTAAAAAGTACAAGTGACTTCAACTCCAGAAATTATTGTGTTTCGCCCAAGGTATAACAGTGGGCTCTTCAGTCAGTCTGTTATACCCTACTAAGACACAAATTTTGGTCGATGTTTACCGACTCTTATAAAAATCACAGCAAAAAGATACTGTGAATTTTATTATTCTAGGGGAATTTGTTTAAATTCGCGCACCCAGAAAATAAATACCCGTGGTCAGGTTTTTTATAATAAGAAGATGAAGAAATTAAAATATTAAAATATTGAAATTACTTCAATTTTAAGTGGAGTGAATGAATAAAATTCAATTAAAAAGTATAAGTGACCTCAACTCCAGAAATTATTGTGTTTCGCCCAAGGTATAACAGTGGGCTCTTCAGTAAGTCTGTTATACCCTACTAAGACACAAATTTTGGTCGATGTTTACCGACTCTTATAAAAATTACAGCAAAAAGATACTGTGAATTTTATTATTCTAGGGGAATTTGTTTAAATTCGTGCACCTAGAAAATAAATACCCGTGGTCAGGTTTTTTATAATAAGAAGATGAAGAAATTTAAATATTAAAATATTGAAATTACTTCTGTTTTAAGTGGAGTGAATGAATAAAATTCAATTAAAAAGTAAAAGTGACCTCAACTCCAGAAATTATTGTGTTTCGCCCAAGGTATAACAGTGGGCTCTTCAGTCAGTCTGTTATACGCTACTAAGACACAAATTTTGGTCGATGTTTACCGACTCTTATAAAAATCACAGCAAAAAGGTACTGTGAATTTTATTATTCTAATACTTAATATTTAAATTTCTTCATCTTCTTATTATAAAAAACCTGACCTCGGGTATTTATTTTCTGGATGCACGTATTTGCTGTGATTTTTATAAGAGTCGGTAAACATCGACCAAAATTTGTGTCTTAGTAGGGTATAACAGACTGACTGAAGAGCCCACTGTTATACCTTGGGCGAAACACAATAACTTCTGGAGTTGAGGTCACTTGTACTTTTTAATTGAATTTTATTCATTCACTCCACTTAAAACAGAAGTAATTTCAATATTTAATATTTAAATTTCTTCATCTTCTTATTATAAAAAACCTGACCACGGGTATTTATCTTCTGGGTGCACGAATTTAAACAAATTCCCCTAGAATAATAAAATTCAGAGTATCTTTTTGCTGTGATTTTTATAAGAGTCGGTAAACATCGACCAAAATTTGTGTCTTAGTGGTGTATAACAGACTGACTGAAGAGCCCACTATTATACCTTGGGCGAAACACAATAATTTCTGGAGTTGAGGTCACTTGTACTTTTTAATTGAATTTTATTCATTCACTCCACTTAAAACAGAAGTAATTTCAATATTTTAATATTTAAATTTCTTCATCTTCTTATTATAAAAAGCCTAACCACGGGTATTTATTTCCTGGGTGCACGAATTTAAACAAATTCCCCTAGAATAATAAAATTCACAGTATCTTTTTGCTGTGATTTTTATAAGAGTCGGTAAACATCGACCAAAATTTGTGTCTTAGTAGGGTATAACAGACTGAGTGAAGAGCCCACTGTTATACCTTGGGCGAAACACAATAATTTCTGGAGTTGAGGTCACTTGTACTTTTTAATTGAATTTTATTCATTCACTCCACTTAAAACAGAAGTAATTTTAATATTTTAATATTTAAATTTCTTCATCTTCTTATTATAAAAAACCTGACCACGGGTATTTGTTTTCTGGGTGCACGAATTTAAACAAATCCCTTTAGAATAATAAAATTCACAGTATCTTTTTGCTGTGATTTTTATAAGAGTCGGTAAACATCGACCAAAATTTGTGTCTTAGTAGGGTATAACAGACTGACTGAAGAGCCCACTGGTATACCTTGGGCGAAACACAATAATTTCTGGAGTTGAGGTCACTTGTACTTTTTTATTGAATTTTATTCATTCACTCCACTTAAAACAGAAGTAATTTCAATATTTTAATATTTAAATTTCTTCATCTTCTTATTATAAAAAGCCTAATCACGGGTATTTATTTCCTTGGTGCACGAATTTAAACAAATTCCCCTAGAATAATAAAATTCACAGTATCTTTTTGCTGTGATTTTTATAAGAGTCGGTAAACATCGACCAAAATTTGTGTCTTAGTAAGGTATAACAGACTGACTGAAAAGCCCACTGGTATACCTTGGGCGAAACACAATAATTTCTGGAGTTGAGGTCACTTGTACTTTTTAATTGAATTTTATTCATTCACTCCACTTAAAACACAAGTAATTTCAATATTTTAATATTTAAATTTCTTCATCTTCTTATTATAAAAAGCCTGACCACGGGTATTTATTTCCTTGGTGAACGAATTTAAACAAATTCCCCTAGAATAATAAAATTCACAGTATCTTTTTGCTGTGATTTTTATAAGAGTCGGTAAACATCGACCAAAATTTGTGTCTTAGTAGGGTATAACAGATTGACTGAAGAGCCCACTGTTATACCTTGGGCGAAACACAATAATTTCTGGAGTTGAGGTCACTTGTACTTTTTAATTGAATTTTATTCATTCACTCCACTTAAAGCAGAAGTAATTTCAATATTTTAATATTTAAATTTATTCATCTGCTTATTATAAAAAACATGACCACGGGTATTTATTTTCTGGGTGCACGAATTTAAACAAATTCCCCTAGAATAATAAAATTCACAGTATCTTTTTGCTGTGATTTTTATAAGAGTCGGTAAACATCGACCAAAATTTGTGTCTTAGTAGGGTATAACAGACTAACTGAAGAGCCCACTGTTATACCTTGGGAGAAACACAATAATTTCTGGAGTTGAGGTCACTTGTACTTTTTGATTGAATTTTATTCATTCACTCCACTTAAAACAGAAGTAATTTTAATATTTTAGTATTTTAACTTCTTCATCTTCTTATTATAGAAAACCTGACCACGGGTATTTATTTTCTGGGTGCACGAATTTAAACAAATTCCCCTAGAATAATAAAATTCACAGTATCTTTTGCTGTGATTTTTATAAGAGTCGGTAAACATCGACCAAAATTTGTGTCTTAGTAGCGTATAACAGACTGACTGAAGAGCCCACTGTTATACCTTGGGCGAAACACAATAATTTCTGGAGTTGAGGTCACTTTTACTTTTTAATTGAATTTTATTCATTCACTCCACTTAAAACAGAAGTAATTTCAATATTTTAATATTTAAATTTCTTCATCTTCTTATTATAAAAAACCTGACCACGGGTATTTATTTTCTAGGTGCACGAATTTAAACAAATTCCCCTAGAATAATAAAATTCACAGTATCTTTTTGCTGTGATTTTTATAAGAGTCGGTAAACATCGACCAAAATTTGTGTCTTAGTAGGGTATAACAGACTTACTGAAGAGCCCACTGTTATACCTTGGGCGAAACACAATAATTTCTGGAGTTGAGGTCACTTATACTTTTTAATTGAATTTTATTCATTCACTCCACTTAAAATTGAAGTAATTTCAATATTTTAATATTTAAATTTCTTCATCTTCTTATTATAAAAAACCTGACCACGGGTATTTATTTTCTGGGTGCGCGAATTTAAACAAATTCCCCTAGAATAATAAAATTCACAGTATCTTTTTCTGTGATTTTTATAAGAGTCGGTAAACATCGACCAAAATTTGTGTCTTAGTAGGGTATAACAGACTGACTGAAGAGCCCACTGTTATACCTTGGGCGAAACACAATAATTTCTGGAGTTGAGGTCACTTGTACTTTTTAATTGAATTTTATTCATTCACTCCACTTAAAACAGAAGTAATTTCAATATTTTAATATCTAAATTTCTTCATCTTCTTATTATAAAAAACCTGACGACGGTTATTTATTTTCTGGGTGCACGAATTTAAACAAATTCCCCTAGAATAATAAAATTCACAGTATCTTTTTGCTGTGATTTTTATAAGAGTCGGTAAACATCGACCAAAATTTGTATCTTAGTAGGGTAAAACAGACTGACTGAAGAGCCCACTGGTATACCTTGGGCGAAACACAATAATTTCTGGAGTTGAGGTCACTTGTACTTTTTAATTGAATTTTATTCATTCACTCCACTTAAAACAGAAGTAATTTCAATATTTTAATATTTAAATTTCTTCATCTTCTTATTATAAAAAACCTGACCACGGGTATTTATTTTCTGGGTGCACGAATTTAAACAAATTCCCCTTGAATAATAAAATTCACAGTATCTTTTTGCTGTGATTTTTATAAGAGTCGGTAAACATCTACCAAAATTTGTGTCTTAGTAGGGTATAACAGACTGACTGAAGAGCCCACTGTTATACCTTGGGCGAAACACAATAATTTCTGGAGTTGAGGTCACTTGTACTTTTTAATTGAAAAATTCCCCTAGAATAATAAAATTCACAGTATCTTTTTGCTGTGATTATTATAAGAGTCGGTAAACATCGACCAAAATTTGTGTCTTAGTGGTGTATAACAGACTGACTGAAGAGCCCACTATTATACCTTGGGCGAAACACAATAATTTCTGGAGTTGAGGTCACTTGTACTTTTTAATTGAATTTTATTCATTCACTCCACTTAAAACAGAAGTAATTTCAATATTTTAATATTTAAATTTCTTCATCTTCTTATTATAAAAAGCCTGACCACGGGTATTCATTTCCTTGGTGCACGAATTTAAACAAATTCCCCTAGAATAATAAAATTCACAGTATCTTTTTGCTGTGATTTTTATAAGAGTCGGTAAACATCGACCAAAATTTGTGTCTTAGTAAGGTATAACAGACTGACTGAAGAGCCCACTGGTATACCTTGGGCGAAACACAATAATTTCTGGAGTTGAGGTCACTTGTACTTTTTAATTGAATTTTATTCATTCACTCCACTTAAAACGGAAGTAATTTCAATATTTTAATATTTAAATTTCTTCATCTTCTTATTATAAAAAGCCTGACCACGGGTATTTATTTCCTTGGTGAACGAATTTAAACAAATTCCCCTAGAATAATAAAATTCACAGTATCTTTTTGCTGTGATTTTTATAAGAGTCGGTAAACATCGACCAAAATTTGTGTCTTAGTAGGGTATAACAGACTGACTGAAGAGCCCACTGTTATACCTTGGGCGAAACACAATAATTTCTGGAGTTGAGGTCACTTGTACTTTTTAATTGAATTTTATTCATTCACTCCACTTAAAGCAGAAGTAATTTCAATATTTTAATATTTAAATTTATTCATCTTCTTATTATAAAAAACCTGACCACGGGTATTTATTTTCTGGGTGCACGAATTTAAACAAATTCCCCTAGAATAATAAAATTCACAGTATCTTTTTGCTGTGATTTTTATAAGAGTCGGTAAACATCGACCAAAATTTGTGTCTTAGTAGGGTATAACAGACTGACTGAAGAGCCCACTGTTATACCTTGGGAGAAACACAATAATTTCTGGAGTTGAGGTCCCTTGTACTTTTTGATTGAATTTTATTCATTCACTCCACTTAAAACAGAAGTAATTTTAATATTTTAATATTTTAACTTCTTCATCTTCTTATTATAGAAAACCTGACCACGGGTATTTATTTTCTGGGTGCACGAATTTAAATTCTAGGGGAAGAATAATAAAATTCACAGTATCTTTTGCTGTGATTTTTATAAGATTCGGTAAACATCGACCAAAATTTGTGTCTTAGTAGGGTATAACAGACTGACTGAAGAGCCCACTGTTATACCTTGGGCGAAACACAATAATTTTTGGAGTTGAGGTCACTTGTACTTTTTAATTGAATTTTATTCATTCACTCCACTTAAAACAGAAGTAATTTCAATATTTTAATATTTAAATTTCTTCATCTTCTTATTATAAAAAACCTGACCACGGGTATTTATTTTCTGAGTGCACGCATTTAAACAAATTCCCCTAGAATAATAAAATTCACAGTATCTTTTTGCTGTGATTTTTATAAGAGTCGGTAAACATCGACCAAAATTTGTGTCTTAGTGGGGTTTAACAGACTGACTGAAGAGCCCACTATTATACCTTGGGCGAAACACAATAATTTCTGGAGTTGAGATCAATTGTACTTTTTAATTGAATTTTATTCATTCACTCCACTTAAAACAGAAGTAATTTCAATATTTTAATATTTAAATTTCTTCATCTTCTTATTATAAAAAGCCTGACCACGGGTATTTATTTTCTGGGTGCACGAATTTAAACAAATTCCCCTAGAATAATAAAATTCACAGTATCTTTTTGCTGTGATTTTTATAAGAGTCGGTAAACATGACCAAAATTTGTGTCTTAGTAGGGTATAACAGACTGACTGAAGAGCCCGCTGTTATACCTTGGGCGAAACACAATAATTTCTGGAGTTGAGGTCACTTGTACTTTTTAATTGAATTTTATTCATTCACTCCACTTAAAACAGAAGTAATTTCAATATTTTAATATTTAAATTTCTTCATCTTCTTATTATAAAAAACCTGACCACGGGTATTTGTTTTCTGGGTGCACGAATTTAAACAAATTCCCCTAGAATAATAAAATTCACAGTATCTTTTTGCTGTGATTTTTATAAGAGTCAGTAAACATCGACCAAAATTTGTGTCTTAGTAGGGTATAACAGACTGACTGAAGAGCCCACTGGTATACCTTGGGCGAAACACAATAATTTCTGGAGTTAAGGTCACTTGTACTTTTTAATTGAATTTTATTCATTCACTCCACTTAAAACAGAAGTAATTTCAATATTTTAATATTTAAATTTCTTCATCTTCTTATTATAAAAAGCCTGACCACGGGTATTCATTTCCTTGGTGCACGAATTTAAACAAATTCCCCTAGAATAATAAAATTCACAGTATCTTTTTGCTGTGATTTTTATAAGAGTCGGTAAACATCGACCAAAATTTGTGTCTTAGTAAGGTATAACAGACTGACTGAAGAGCCCACTGGTATACCTTGGGCGAAACACAATAATTTCTGGAGTTGAGGTCACTTGTACTTTTTAATTGAATTTTATTCATTCACTCCACTTAAAACAGAAGTAATTTCAATATTTTAATATTTAAATTTCTTCATCTTCTTATTATAAAAAGCCTGACCACGGGTATTTATTTCCTTGGTGAACGAATTTAAACAAATTCCCCTAGAATAATAAAATTCACAGTATCTTTTTGCTGTGATTTTTATAAGAGTCGGTAAACATCGACCAAAATTTGTGTCTTAGTAGGGTATAACAGACTGACTGAAGAGCCCACTGTTATACCTTGGGCGAAACACAATAATTTCTGGAGTTGAGGTCACTTGTACTTTTTAATTGTATTTTATTCATTCACTCCACTTAAAGCAGAAGTAATTTCAATATTTTAATATTTAAATTTATTCATCTTCTTATTATAAAAAACCTGACCACGGGTATTTATTTTCTGGGTGCACGAATTTAAACAAATTCCCCTAGAATAATAAAATTCACAGTTTCTTTTTGCTGTGATTTTTATAAGAGTCGGTAAACATCGACCAAAATTTGTGTCTTAGTAGGGTATAACAGACTGACTGAAGAGCCCACTGTTATACCTTGGGAGAAACACAATAATTTCTGGAGTTGAGGTCACTTGTACTTTTTGATTGAATTTTATTCATTCACTCCACTTAAAACAGAAGTAATTTTAATATTTTAATATTTTAACTTCTTCATCTTCTTATTATAGAAAACCTGACCACGGGTATTTATTTTCTGGGTGCACGAATTTAAACAAATTCCCCTAGAATAATAAAATTCACAGTATCTTTTGCTGTGATTTTTATAAGAGTCGGTAAACATCGACCAAAATTTGTGTCTTAGTAGGGTATAACAGACTGACTGAAGAGCCCACTGTTATACCTTGGGCGAAACACAATAATTTTTGGAGTTGAGGTCACTTGTACTTTTTAATTGAATTTTATTCATTCACTCCACTTAAAACAGAAGTAATTTCAATATTTTAATATTTAAATTTCTTCATCTTCTTATTATAAAAAACCTGACCACGGGTATTTATTTTCTGAGTGCACGCATTTAAACAAATTCCCCTAGAATAATAAAATTCACAGTATCTTTTTGCTGTGATTTTTATAAGAGTCGGTAAACATCGACCAAAATTTGTGTCTTAGTAGGGTATAACAGACTGACTGAAGAGCCCACTGTTATACCTTGGGCGAAACACAATAATTTCTGGAGTTGAGATCAATTGTACTTTTTAATTGAATTTTATTCATTCACTCCACTTAAAACAGAAGTAATTTCAATATTTTAATATTTAAATTTCTTCATCTTCTTATTATAAAAAGCCTGACCACGGGTATTTATTTTCTGGGTGCACGAATTTAAACAAATTCCCCTAGAATAATAAAATTCACAGTATCTTTTTGCTGTGATTTTTATAAGAGTCGGTAAACATCGACCAAAATTTGTGTCTTAGTAAGGTATAACAGACTGACTGAAGAGCCCACTGGTATACCTTGGGCGAAACACAATAATTTCTGGAGTTGAGGTCACTTGTACTTTTTAATTGAATTTTATTCATTCACTCCACTTAAAACGGAAGTAATTTCAATATTTTAATATTTAAATTTCTTCATCTTCTTATTATAAAAAGCCTGACCACGGGTATTTATTTCCTTGGTGAACGAATTTAAACAAATTCCCCTAGAATAATAAAATTCACAGTATCTTTTTGCTGTGATTTTTATAAGAGTCGGTAAACATCGACCAAAATTTGTGTCTTAGTAGGGTATAACAGACTGACTGAAGAGCCCACTGTTATACCTTGGGCGAAACACAATAATTTCTGGAGTTGAGGTCACTTGTACTTTTTAATTGAATTTTATTCATTCACTCCACTTAAAGCAGAAGTAATTTCAATATTTTAATATTTAAATTTATTCATCTTCTTATTATAAAAAACCTGACCACGGGTATTTATTTTCTGGGTGCACGAATTTAAACAAATTCCCCTAGAATAATAAAATTCACAGTATCTTTTTGCTGTGATTTTTATAAGAGTCGGTAAACATCGACCAAAATTTGTGTCTTAGTAGGGTATAACAGACTGACTGAAGAGCCCACTGTTATACCTTGGGAGAAACACAATAATTTCTGGAGTTGAGGTCCCTTGTACTTTTTGATTGAATTTTATTCATTCACTCCACTTAAAACAGAAGTAATTTTAATATTTTAATATTTTAACTTCTTCATCTTCTTATTATAGAAAACCTGACCACGGGTATTTATTTTCTGGGTGCACGAATTTAAATTCTAGGGGAAGAATAATAAAATTCACAGTATCTTTTGCTGTGATTTTTATAAGATTCGGTAAACATCGACCAAAATTTGTGTCTTAGTAGGGTATAACAGACTGACTGAAGAGCCCACTGTTATACCTTGGGCGAAACACAATAATTTTTGGAGTTGAGGTCACTTGTACTTTTTAATTGAATTTTATTCATTCACTCCACTTAAAACAGAAGTAATTTCAATATTTTAGTATTTAAATTTCTTCATCTTCTTATTATAAAAAACCTGACCACGGGTATTTATTTTCTGAGTGCACGCATTTAAACAAATTCCCCTAGAATAATAAAATTCACAGTATCTTTTTGCTGTGATTTTTATAAGAGTCGGTAAACATCGACCAAAATTTGTGTCTTAGTGGGGTTTAACAGACTGACTGAAGAGCCCACTATTATACCTTGGGCGAAACACAATAATTTCTGGAGTTGAGATCAATTGTACTTTTTAATTGAATTTTATTCATTCACTCCACTTAAAACAGAAGTAATTTCAATATTTTAATATTTAAATTTCTTCATCTTCTTATTATAAAAAGCCTGACCACGGGTATTTATTTTCTGGGTGCACGAATTTAAACAAATTCCCCTAGAATAATAAAATTCACAGTATCTTTTTGCTGTGATTTTTATAAGAGTCGGTAAACATCGACCAAAATTTGTGTCTTAGTAGGGTATAACAGACTGACTGAAGAGCCCGCTGTTATACCTTGGGCGAAACACAATAATTTCTGGAGTTGAGGTCACTTGTACTTTTTAATTGAATTTTATTCATTCACTCCACTTAAAACAGAAGTAATTTCAATATTTTAATATTTAAATTTCTTCATCTTCTTATTATAAAAAACCTGACCACGGGTATTTGTTTTCTGGGTGCACGAATTTAAACAAATTCCCCTAGAATAATAAAATTCACAGTATCTTTTTGCTGTGATTTTTATAAGAGTCAGTAAACATCGACCAAAATTTGTGTCTTAGTAGGGTATAACAGACTGACTGAAGAGCCCACTGGTATACCTTGGGCGAAACACAATAATTTCTGGAGTTAAGGTCACTTGTACTTTTTAATTGAATTTTATTCATTCACTCCACTTAAAACAGAAGTAATTTCAATATTTTAATATTTAAATTTCTTCATCTTCTTATTATAAAAAGCCTGACCACGGGTATTCATTTCCTTGGTGCACGAATTTAAACAAATTCCCCTAGAATAATAAAATTCACAGTATCTTTTTGCTGTGATTTTTATAAGAGTCGGTAAACATCGACCAAAATTTGTGTCTTAGTAAGGTATAACAGACTGACTGAAGAGCCCACTGGTATACCTTGGGCGAAACACAATAATTTCTGGAGTTGAGGTCACTTGTACTTTTTAATTGAATTTTATTCATTCACTCCACTTAAAACAGAAGTAATTTCAATATTTTAATATTTAAATTTCTTCATCTTCTTATTATAAAAAGCCTGACCACGGGTATTTATTTCCTTGGTGAACGAATTTTAACAAATTCCCCTAGAATAATAAAATTCACAGTATCTTTTTGCTGTGATTTTTATAAGAGTCGGTAAACATCGACCAAAATTTGTGTCTTAGTAGGGTATAACAGACTGACTGAAGAGCCCACTGTTATACCTTGGGCGAAACACAATAATTTCTGGAGTTGAGGTCACTTGTACTTTTTAATTGTATTTTATTCATTCACTCCACTTAAAGCAGAAGTAATTTCAATATTTTAATATTTAAATTTATTCATCTTCTTATTATAAAAAACCTGACCACGGGTATTTATTTTCTGGGTGCACGAATTTAAACAAATTCCCCTAGAATAATAAAATTCACAGTATCTTTTTGCTGTGATTTTTATAAGAGTCGGTAAACATCGACCAAAATTTGTGTCTTAGTAGGGTATAACAGACTGACTGAAGAGCCCACTGTTATACCTTGGGAGAAACACAATAATTTCTGGAGTTGAGGTCACTTGTACTTTTTGATTGAATTTTATTCATTCACTCCACTTAAAACAGAAGTAATTTTAATATTTTAATATTTTAACTTCTTCATCTTCTTATTATAGAAAACCTGACCACGGGTATTTATTTTCTGGGTGCACGAATTTAAACAAATTCCCCTAGAATAATAAAATTCACAGTATCTTTTGCTGTGATTTTTATAAGAGTCGGTAAACATCGACCAAAATTTGTGTCTTAGTAGGGTATAACAGACTGACTGAAGAGCCCACTGTTATACCTTGGGCGAAACACAATAATTTTTGGAGTTGAGGTCACTTGTACTTTTTAATTGAATTTTATTCATTCACTCCACTTAAAACAGAAGTAATTTCAATATTTTAATATTTAAATTTCTTCATCTTCTTATTATAAAAAACCTGACCACGGGTATTTATTTTCTGAGTGCACGCATTTAAACAAATTCCCCTAGAATAATAAAATTCACAGTATCTTTTTGCTGTGATTTTTATAAGAGTCGGTAAACATCGACCAAAATTTGTGTCTTAGTAGGGTATAACAGACTGACTGAAGAGCCCACTGTTATACCTTGGGCGAAACACAATAATTTCTGGAGTTGAGATCAATTGTACTTTTTAATTGAATTTTATTCATTCACTCCACTTAAAACAGAAGTAATTTCAATATTTTAATATTTAAATTTCTTCATCTTCTTATTATAAAAAGCCTGACCACGGGTATTTATTTTCTGGGTGCACGAATTTAAACAAATTCCCCTAGAATAATAAAATTCACAGTATCTTTTTGCTGTGATTTTTATAAGAGTCGGTAAACATCGACCAAAATTTGTGTCTTAGTAGGGTATAACAGACTGACTGAAGAGCCCACTGTTATACCTTGGGCGAAACACAATAATTTCTGGAGTTGAGGTCACTTGTACTTTTTAATTGAATTTTATTCATTCACTCCACTTAAAACAGAAGTAATTTCAATATTTCAATATTAAAATTTCTTCATCATCTTATTATAGAAAACCTGACCACGGGTATTTATTTTCTGGGTGCACGAATTTAAACAAATTCCCCTAGAATAATAAAATTCACAGTATCTTTTTGCTGTGATTTTTATAAGAGTCGGTAAACATCGACCAAAATTTGTGTCTTAGTAGGGTATAACAGACTGACTGAAGAGCCCACTGTTATACCTTGGGCGAAACACAATAATTTTTGGAGTTGAGGTCACTTGTACTTTTTAATTGAATTTTATTCATTCACTCCACTTAAAACAGAAGTAATTTCAATATTTTAGTATTTAAATTTCTTCATCTTCTTATTATAAAAAACCTGACCACGGGTATTTATTTTCTGAGTGCACGCATTTAAACAAATTCCCCTAGAATAATAAAATTCACAGTATCTTTTTGCTGTGATTTTTATAAGAGTCGGTAAACATCGACCAAAATTTGTGTCTTAGTGGGGTTTAACAGACTGACTGAAGAGCCCACTATTATACCTTGGGCGAAACACAATAATTTCTGGAGTTGAGATCAATTGTACTTTTTAATTGAATTTTATTCATTCACTCCACTTAAAACAGAAGTAATTTCAATATTTTAATATTTAAATTTCTTCATCTTCTTATTATAAAAAGCCTGACCACGGGTATTTATTTTCTGGGTGCACGAATTTAAACAAATTCCCCTAGAATAATAAAATTCACAGTATCTTTTTGCTGTGATTTTTATAAGAGTCGGTAAACATCGACCAAAATTTGTGTCTTAGTAGGGTATAACAGACTGACTGAAGAGCCCGCTGTTATACCTTGGGCGAAACACAATAATTTCTGGAGTTGAGGTCACTTGTACTTTTTAATTGAATTTTATTCATTCACTCCACTTAAAACAGAAGTAATTTCAATATTTTAATATTTAAATTTCTTCATCTTCTTATTATAAAAAACCTGACCACGGGTATTTGTTTTCTGGGTGCACGAATTTAAACAAATTCCCCTAGAATAATAAAATTCACAGTATCTTTTTGCTGTGATTTTTATAAGAGTCAGTAAACATCGACCAAAATTTGTGTCTTAGTAAGGTATAACAGACTGACTGAAGAGCCCACTGGTATACCTTGGGCGAAACACAATAATTTCTGGAGTTAAGGTCACTTGTACTTTTTAATTGAATTTTATTCATTCACTCCACTTAAAACAGAAGTAATTTCAATATTTTAATATTTAAATTTCTTCATCTTCTTATTATAAAAAGCCTGACCACGGGTATTCATTTCCTTGGTGCACGAATTTAAACAAATTCCCCTAGAATAATAAAATTCACAGTATCTTTTTGCTGTGATTTTTATAAGAGTCGGTAAACATCGACCAAAATTTGTGTCTTAGTAAGGTATAACAGACTGACTGAAGAGCCCACTGGTATACCTTGGGCGAAACACAATAATTTCTGGAGTTGAGGTCACTTGTACTTTTTAATTGAATTTTATTCATTCACTCCACTTAAAACAGAAGTAATTTCAATATTTTAATATTTAAATTTCTTCATCTTCTTATTATAAAAAGCCTGACCACGGGTATTTATTTCCTTGGTGAACGAATTTTAACAAATTCCCCTAGAATAATAAAATTCACAGTATCTTTTTGCTGTGATTTTTATAAGAGTCGGTAAACATCGACCAAAATTTGTGTCTTAGTAGGGTATAACAGACTGACTGAAGAGCCCACTGTTATACCTTGGGCGAAACACAATAATTTCTGGAGTTGAGGTCACTTGTACTTTTTAATTGTATTTTATTCATTCACTCCACTTAAAGCAGAAGTAATTTCAATATTTTAATATTTAAATTTATTCATCTTCTTATTATAAAAAACCTGACCACGGGTATTTATTTTCTGGGTGCACGAATTTAAACAAATTCCCCTAGAATAATAAAATTCACAGTATCTTTTTGCTGTGATTTTTATAAGAGTCGGTAAACATCGACCAAAATTTGTGTCTTAGTAGGGTATAACAGACTGACTGAAGAGCCCACTGTTATACCTTGGGAGAAACACAATAATTTCTGGAGTTGAGGTCACTTGTACTTTTTGATTGAATTTTATTCATTCACTCCACTTAAAACAGAAGTAATTTTAATATTTTAATATTTTAACTTCTTCATCTTCTTATTATAGAAAACCTGACCACGGGTATTTATTTTCTGGGTGCACGAATTTAAACAAATTCCCCTAGAATAATAAAATTCACAGTATCTTTTGCTGTGATTTTTATAAGAGTCGGTAAACATCGACCAAAATTTGTGTCTTAGTAGGGTATAACAGACTGACTGAAGAGCCCACTGTTATACCTTGGGCGAAACACAATAATTTTTGGAGTTGAGGTCACTTGTACTTTTTAATTGAATTTTATTCATTCACTCCACTTAAAACAGAAGTAATTTCAATATTTTAATATTTAAATTTCTTCATCTTCTTATTATAAAAAACCTGACCACGGGTATTTATTTTCTGAGTGCACGCATTTAAACAAATTCCCCTAGAATAATAAAATTCACAGTATCTTTTTGCTGTGATTTTTATAAGAGTCGGTAAACATCGACCAAAATTTGTGTCTTAGTAGGGTATAACAGACTGACTGAAGAGCCCACTGTTATACCTTGGGCGAAACACAATAATTTCTGGAGTTGAGATCAATTGTACTTTTTAATTGAATTTTATTCATTCACTCCACTTAAAACAGAAGTAATTTCAATATTTTAATATTTAAATTTCTTCATCTTCTTATTATAAAAAGCCTGACCACGGGTATTTATTTTCTGGGTGCACGAATTTAAACAAATTCCCCTAGAATAATAAAATTCACAGTATCTTTTTGCTGTGATTTTTATAAGAGTCGGTAAACATCGACCAAAATTTGTGTCTTAGTAGGGTATAACAGACTGACTGAAGAGCCCACTGTTATACCTTGGGCGAAACACAATAATTTCTGGAGTTGAGGTCACTTGTACTTTTTAATTGAATTTTATTCATTCACTCCACTTAAAACAGAAGTAATTTCAATATTTCAATATTAAAATTTCTTCATCATCTTATTATAGAAAACCTGACCACGGGTATTTATTTTCTGGGTGCACGAATTTAAACAAATTCCCCTAGAATAATAAAATTCACAGTATCTTTTTGCTGTGATTTTTATAAGAGTCGGTAAACATCGACCAAAATTTGTGTCTTAGTAGGGTATAACAGACTGACTGAAGAGCCCACTGTTATACCTTGGGCGAAACACAATAATTTCTGGAGTTGAGGTCACTTGTACTTTTTAATTGAATTTTATTCATTCACTCCACTTAAAACAGAAGTAATTTCAATATTTTAATATTTAAATTTCTTCATCTTCTTATTATAAAAAGCCTGACCACGGGTATTCATTTCCTTGGTGCACGAATTTTAACAAATTCCCCTAGAATAATAAAATTCACAGTATCTTTTTGCTGTGATTTTTATAAGAGTCGGTAAACATCGACCAAAATTTGTGTCTTAGTAAGGTATAACAGACTGACTGAAGAGCCCACTGGTATACCTTCGGCGAAACACAATAATTTCTGGAGTTGAGGTCACTTGTACTTTTTAATTGAATTTTATTCATTCACTCCACTTAAAACAGAAGTAATTTCAATATTTTAATATTTAAATTTCTTCATCTTCTTATTATAAAAAGCCTGACCACGGGTATTTATTTCATTGGTGAACGAATTTAAACAAATTCCCCTAGAATAATAAAATTCACAGTATCTTTTTGCTGTGATTTTTATAAGAGTCGGTAAACATCGACCAAAATTTGTGTCTTAGTAGGGTATAACAGACTGACTGAAGAGCCCACTGTAATACCTTGGGCGAAACACAATAATTTCTGGAGTTGAGGTCACTTGTACTTTTTAATTGAATTTTATTCATTCACTCCACTTAAAGCAGAAGTAATTTCAATATATTAATATTTAAATTTATTCATCTTCTTATTATAAAAAACCTGACCACGGGTATTTATTTTCTGGGTGCACGAATTTAAACAAATTCCCCTAGAATAATAAAATTCACAGTATCTTTTTGCTGTGATTTTTATAAGAGTTGGTAAACATCGACCAAAATTTGTGTCTTAGTAGGGTATAACAGACTGACTGAAGAGCCCACTGTTATACCTTGGGAGAAACACAATAATTTCTGGAGTTGAGGTCACTTGTACTTTTTGATTGAATTTTATTCATTCACTCCACTTAAAACAGAAGTAATTTTAATATTTTAATATTTTAACTTCTTCATCTTCTTATTATAGAAAACCTGACCACGGGTATTTATTTTCTGGGTGCACGAATTTAAACAAATTCCCCTAGAATAACAAAATTCACAGTATCTTTTGCTGTGATTTTTATAAGAGTCGGTAAACATCGACCAAAATTTGTGTCTTAGTAGGGTATAACAGACTGACTGAAGAGCCCACTGTTATACCTTGGGCGAAACACAATAATTTTTGGAGTTGAGGTCACTTGTACTTTTTAATTGAATTTTATTCATTCACTCCACTTAAAACAGAAGTAATTTCAATATTTTAATATTTAAATTTCTTCATCTTCTTATTATAAAAAACCTGACCACGGGTATTTATTTTCTGAGTGCACGCATTTAAACAAATTCCCCTAGAATAATAAAATTCACAGTATCTTTTTGCTGTGATTTTTATAAGAGTCGGTAAACATCGACCAAAATTTGTGTCTTAGTGGGGTTTAACAGACTGACTGAAGAGCCCACTATTATACCTTGGGCGAAACACAATAATTTCTGGAGTTGAGATCAATTGTACTTTTTAATTGAATTTTATTCATTCACTCCACTTAAAACAGAAGTAATTTCAATATTTTAATATTTAAATTTCTTCATCTTCTTATTATAAAAAGCCTGACCACGGGTATTTATTTTCTGGGTGCACGAATTTAAACAAATTCCCCTAGAATAATAAAATTCACAGTATCTTTTTGCTGTGATTTTTATAAGAGTCGGTAAACATCGACCAAAATTTGTGTCTTAGTAGGGTATAACAGACTGACTGAAGAGCCCACTGTTATACCTTGGGCGAAACACAATAATTTCTGGAGTTGAGGTCACTTGTACTTTTTAATTGAATTTTATTCATTCACTCCACTTAAAACAGAAGTAATTTCAATATTTGAATATTTAAATTTCTTCATCATCTTATTAGAGAAAACCTGACCACGGGTATTTATTTTCTGGGTGCACGAATTTAAACAAATTCCCCTAGAATAATAAAATTCACAGTATCTTTTTGCTGTGATTTTTATAAGAGTCGGTAAACATCGACCAAAATTTGTGTCTTAGTAGGGTATTACAGACTGACTGAAGAGCCCACTGTTATACCTTGGGCGAAACACAATAATTTCTGGAGTTGAGGTCACTTGTACTTTTTAATTGAATTTTATTCATTCACTCCACTTAAAACAGAAGTAATTTCAATATTTTAATATTTAAATTTCTTCATCTTCTTATTATAAAAAACCTGACCACGGGTATTTATTTTCTGGGTGCACGAATTTAAACAAATTCCCCTAGAATAATAAAATTCACAGTATCTTTTTGCTGTGATTTTTATAAGAGTCGGTAAACATCGACCAAAATTTGTGTCTTAGTGGGGTATAACAGACTGACTGAAGAGCCCACTATTATACCTTGGGCGAAACACAATAATTTCTGGAGTTGAGGTCACTTGTACTTTTTAATTGAATTTTATTCATTCACTCCACTTAAAACAGAAGTAATTTCAATATTTTAATATTTAAATTTCTTCATCTTCTTATTATAAAAAGCCTGACCACGGGTATTTATTTCCTGGGTGCACGAATTTAAACAAATTCCCCTAGAATAATAAAATTCACAGTATCTTTTTGCTGTGATTTTTATAAGAGTCGGTAAACATCGACCAAAATTTGTGTCTTAGAAGGGTATAACAGACTGACTGAAGAGCCCACTGGTATACCTTGGGCGAAACACAATAATTTCTGGAGTTGAGGTCACTTGTACTTTTTAATTGAATTTTATTCATTCACTCCAATTAAAACAGAAGTAATTTTCATATTTTAATATTTAAATTTCTTCATCTTCTTATTATAAAAAGCCTGACCCCGGGTATTCATTTCCTTGGTGCACGAATTTAAACAAATTCCCCTAGAATAATAAAATTCACAGTATCTTTTTGCTGTGATTTTTATAAGAGTCGGTAAACATCGACCAAAATTTGTGTCTTAGCAAGGTATAACAGACTGACTGAAGAGCCCACTGGTATACCTTGGGCGAAACACAATAATTTCTGGAGTTGAGGTCACTTGTACTTTTTAATTGAATTTTATTCATTCACTCCACTTTAAACGGAAGTAATTTCAATATTTTAATATTTAAATTTCTTCATCTTCTTATTATAAAAAACCTGACCACGGGTATTTGTTTTCTGGGTGCACGAATTTAAACAAATTCCCCTAGAATAATAAAATTCACAGTATCTTTTTGCTGTGATTTTTATAAAAGTCGGTAAACATCGACCAAAATTTGTGTCTTAGTAGGGTATAACAGACTGACTGAAGAGCCCACTGGTATACCTTGGGCGAAACACAATAATTTCTGGAGTTGAGGTCACTTGTACTTTTTAATTGAATTTTATTCATTCACTCCACTTAAAGCAGAAGTAATTTCAATATTTTAATATTTAAATTTCTTCATCTTCTTATTATAAAAAGCCTGACCACTGGTATTCATTTCCTTGGTGCACGAATTTAAACAAATTCCCCTAGAATAATAAAATTCACAGTATCTTTTTGCTGTGATTTTTATAAGAGTCGGTAAACATCGACCAAAATTTGTGTCTTAGTAGGGTATAACAGACTGACTGAAGAGCCCACTGTTATACCTTGGGCGAAACACAATAATTTCTGGAGTTGAGGTCACTTGTACTTTTTAATTTAATTTTATTCATTCACTCCACTTAAAACAGAATTAATTTCAATATTTTAATATTTTAACTTCTTCATCTTCTTATTATAAAAAAACCTGACCACGGGTATTTATTTTCTGGGTACACGAATTTAAACAAATTCCCCTAGAATAATAAAATTCACAGTATCTTTTGCTGTGATTTTTATAAGAGTGGGTAAATATCGACCAAAATTTGTGAGCCCACTGTTATACCTTGGGCGAAACACAATAATTTCTGGAGTTGAGGTCACTTGTACTTTTTAATTGAATTTTATTCATTCACTCCACTTAAAACAGAATTAATTTCAATATTTTAATATTTTAACTTCTTCATCTTCTTATTATAAAAAAACCTGACCACGGGTATTTATTTTCTGGGTGCACGAATTTAAACAAATTCCCCTAGAATAATAAAATTCACAGTATCTTTTGCTGTGATTTTTATAAGAGTGGGTAAATATCGACCAAAATTTGTGAGCCCACTGTTATACCTTGGGCGAAACACAATAATTTTTGGAGTTGAGGTCACTTGTACTTTTTAATTGAATTTTATTCATTCACTCCACTTAAAACAGAAGTAATTTCAATATTTTAGCATTTAAATTTCTTCATCTTCTTATTATAAAAAGCCTGACCACGGGTATTTATTTCCTTAGTGCACGAATTTAAACAAATTCCCCTAGAATAATAAAATTCACAGTATCTTTATGCTGTGATTTTTATAAGAGTCGGTAAACATCGACCAAAATTTGTGTCTTAGTAGGGTATAACAGACTGACTGAAGAGCCCACTGTTATACCTTGCGCGAAACACAATTATTTCTGGAGTTGAGGTCACTTGTACTTTTTAATTGAATTTTATTCATTCACTCCACTTAAAACAGAAGTAATTTCAATATTTTAGCATTTAAATTTCTTCATCTTCTTATTATAAAAAGCCTGACCACGGGTATTTATTTCCTTAGTGCACGAATTTAAACAAATTCCCCTAGAATAATAAAATTCACAGTATCTTTTTGCTGTGATTTTTATAAGAGTCGGTAAACATCGACCAAAATTTGTGTCTTAGTAGGGTATAACAGACTGACTGAAGAGCCCACTGTTATACCTTGGGCGAAACACAATAATTTCTGGAGTTGAGGTCACTTGTACTTTTTAATTGAATTTTATTCATTCACTCCACTTAAAACAGAATTAATTTCAATATGTTAATATTTTAACTTCTTCATCTTCTTATTATAAAAAAACTGACCACGGGTATTTATTTTCTCTTTGCACGAATTTAAACAAATTCCCCTAGAATAATAAAATTCACAGTATCTTTTGCTGTGATTTTTATAAGAGTGGGTAAATATCGACCCAAATTTGTGAGCCCACTGTTATACCTTGGGCGAAACACAATAATTTTTGGAGTTGAGGTCACTTGTACTTTTTAATTGAATTTTATTCATTCACTCCACTTAAAACAGAAGTAATTTCAATATTTTAATATTTAAATTTCTTCATCTTCTTATTATAAAAAACCTGACCACGGGTATTTATTTTCTGAGTGCACGAATTTAAACAAATTCCCCTAGAATAATAAAATTCACAGTACCTTTTTGCTGTGATTTTTATAAGAGTCGGTAAACATCGACCAAAATTTGTGTCTTAGTGGGGTTTAACAGACTGACTGAAGAGCCCACTATTATACCTTGGGCGAAACACAATAATTTCTGGAGTTGAGATCAATTGTAGTTTTTAATTGAATTTTATTCATTCACTCCACTTAAAACAGAAGTAATTTCAATATTTTTAAATTAAAATTTCTTCATCTTCTTATTAGAAAAAGCCTGACCACGGGTATTTATTTTCTGGGTGCACGAATTTAAACAAATTCCCCTAGAATAATAAAATTCACAGTATCTTTTTGCTGTGATTTTTATAAGAGTCGGTAAACATCGACCAAAATTTGTGTCTTAGTAGGGTATAACAGACTGACTGAAGAGCCCACTGTTATACCTTGGGCGAAACACAATAATTTCTGGAGTTGAGGTCACTTGTACTTTTTAATTGAATTTTATTCATTCACTCCACTTAAAACAGAATTAATTTCAATATTTTAATATTTTAACTTCTTCATCTTCTTATTATAAACAAACCTGACCACGGGTATTTATTTTCTGGGTGCACGAATTTAAACAAATTCCCCTAGAATAATAAAATTCACAGTATCTTTTGCTGTGATTTTTATAAGAGTGGGTAAATATCGACCAAAATTTGTGAGCCCACTGTTATACCTTGGGCGAAACACAATAATTTTTGGAGTTGAGGTCACTTGTACTTTTTAATTGAATTTTATTCATTCACTCCACTTAAAACAGAAGTAATTTCAATATTTTAATATTTAAATTTCTTCATCTTCTTATTATAAGAAACCTGACCACGGGTATTTATTTTCTGAGTGCACGAATTTAAACAAATTCCCCTAGAATAATAAAATTCACAGTACCTTTTTGCTGTGATTTTTATAAGAGTCGGTTAACATCGACCAAAATTTGTGTCTTAGTAAGGTATAACAGACTGACTTAAGAGCCCACTATTATACCTTGGGCGAAACACAATAATTTCTGGAGTTGAGATCAATTGTAGTTTTTAATTGAATTTTATTCATTCACTCCACTTAAAACAGAAGTAATTTCAATATTTTAATATTTAAATTTCTTCATCTTCTTATTATAAAAAACCTGACCACGGGTATTTATTTTCTGAGTGCACGAATTTAAACAAATTTCCCTAGAATAATAAAATTCACAGTACCTTTTTGCTGTGATTTTTATAAGAGTCGGTAAACATCGACCAAAATTTGTGTCTTATTGGGTTTAACAGACTGACTGAAGAGCCCACTATTATACCTTGGGCGAAACACAATAATTTCTGGAGTTGAGGTCACTTGTACTTTTTAATTGAATTTTATTCATTCACTCCACTTAAAACAGAAGTAGTTTCAATATTTTAATATTTAAATTTCTTCATCTTCTTATTATAAAAAACCTGACCACGGGTATTTATTTTCTGAGTGCACGCATTTAAACAAATTCCCCTAGAATAATAAAATTCACAGTATCTTTTTGCTATGATTTTTATTAGAGTCGGTAAACATCGACCAAAATTTGTGTCTTAGTGGGGTTTAACAGACTGACTGAAGAGCCCACTATTATACCTTGGGCGAAACACAATAATTTCTGGAGTTGAGATCAATTGTACTTTTTAATTGAATTTTATTCATTCACTCCACTTAAAACAGAAGTAATTTCAATATTTTAATATTTAAATTTCTTCATCTTCTTATTATAAAAAGCCTGACCACGGGTATTTATTTTCTGGGTGCACGAATTTAAACAAATTCCCCTAGAATAATAAAATTCACAGAATCTTTTTGCTGTGATTTTTATAAGAGTCGGTAAACATCGACCAAAATTTGTGTCTTAGTAGGGTAAAACAGACTGACTGAAGAGCCCACTGTTATACCTTGGGAGAAACACAATAATTTCTGGAGTTGAGGTCACTTGTACTTTTTGATTGAATTTTATTCATTCACTCCACTTAAAACAGAAGTAATTTCAATATTTCAATATTTAAATTTCTTCATCATCTTATTATAGAAAACCTGACCACGGGTATTTATTTTCTGGGTGCACGAATTTAAACAAATTCCCCTAGAATAATAAAATTCACAGTATCTTTTTGCTGTGATTTTTATAAGAGTCGGTAAACATCGACCAAAATTTGTGTCTTAGCAAGGTATAACAGACTGACTGAAGAGCCCACTGGTATACCTTGGGCGAAACACAATAATTTCTGGAGTTGAGGTCACTTGTACTTTGTAATTGAATTTTATTCATTCACTCCACTTAAAACAGAAGTAATTTCAATATTTTAATATTTAAATTTCTTCATCTTCTTATTATAAAAAACCTGACCACGGGTATTTGTTTTCTGGGTGCACGAATTTAAACAAATTCCCCTAGAATAATAAAATTCACAGTATCTTTTTGCTGTGATTTTTATAAAAGTCGGTAAACATTGACCAAAATTTGTGTCTTAGTAGGGTATAACAGACTGACTGAAAAGCCCACTGGTATACCTTGGGCCAAACACAATAATTTCTGGAGTTGAGGTCACTTGTACTTTTTAATTGAATTTTATTCATTCACTCCACTTAAAGCAGAAGTAATTTCAATATTTTAATATTTAAATTTCTTCATCTTCTTATTATAAAAAGCCTGACCACTGGTATTCATTTCCTTGGTGCACGAATTTAAACAGATTCCCCTAGAATAATAAAATTCACAGTATACCTTGGGCGAAACACAATAATTTCTGGAGTTGAGGTCACTTGTCCTTTTTAATTGAATTTTATTCATTCACTCCACTTAAAACAGAAGTAATTTCAATATTTTAGCATTTAAATTTCTTCATCTTCTTATTATAAAAAGCCTGACCACGGGTATTTATTTCCTTAGTGCACGAATTTAAACAAATTCCCCTAGAATAATAAAATTCACAGTATCTTTTTGCTGTGATTTTTATAAGAGTCGGTAAACATCGACCAAAATTTGTGTCTTAGTAGGGTATAACAGACTGACTGAAGAGCCCACTGTTATACCTTGGGCGAAACACAATAATTTCTGGAGTTGAGGTCACTTGTACTTTTTAATTGAATTTTATTCATTCACTCCACTTAAAACAGAATTAATTTTAATATTTTAACTTCTTCATCTTCTTATTATAAAAAAACCTGACCACGGGTATTTATTTTCTGGGTGCACGAATTTAAACAAATTCCCCTAAAATAATAAAATTCACAGTATCTTTTGCTGTGATTTTTATAAGAGTGGGTAAATATCGACCAAAATTTGTGAGCCCACTGTTATACTTTGGGCGAAACACAATAATTTTTGGAGTTGAGGTCACTTGTACTTTTTAATTTAATTTTATTCATTCACTCCACTTAAAACAGAAGTAATTTCAATATTTTAATATTTAAATTTCTTCATCTTCTTATTATAAAAAACCTGACCACGGGTATTTATTTTCTGAGTGCACGAATTTAAACAAATTCCCCTAGAATAATAAAATTCACAGTACCTTTTTGCTGTGATTTTTATAAGAGTCGGTAAACATCGACCAAAATTTGTGTCTTAGTGGGGTTTAACAGACTGACTGAAGAGCCCACTATTATACCTTGGGCGAAACACAATAATTTCTGGAGTTGAGGTCACTTGTACTTTTTAATTGAATTTTATTCACTCACTCCACTTAAAACAGAAGTAATTTCAATATTTTAATATTTAAATTTCTTCATCTTCTTATTATAAAATACCTGACCACGGGTATTTATTTTCTGAGTGCACGCATTTAAACAAATTCCCCTAGAATAATAAAATTCACAGTATCTTTTTGCTGTGATTTTTATAAGAGTCGGTAAACATCGACCAAAATTTGTGTCTTAGTGGGGCTTAACAGACTGACTGAAGAGCCCACTATTATACCTTGGGCGAAACACAATAATTTCTGGAGTTGAGATCAATTGTACTTTTTAATTGAATTTTATTCATTCACTCCACTTAAAACAGAAGTAATTTCAATATTTTAATATTAAAATTTCTTCATCTTCTTATTATAAAAAGCCTGACCACGGGTATTTATTTTCTGGGTGCACGAATTTAAACAAATTCCCCTAGAATAATAAAATTCACAGTATCTTTTTGCTGTGATTTTTATAAGAGTCGGTAAACATCGACCAAAATTTGTGTCTTAGTAGGGTAAAACAGACTGACTGAAGAGCCCACTGTTATACCTTGGGAGAAACACAATAATTTCTGGAGTTGAGGTCACTTGTACTTTTTGATTGAATTTTATTCATTCACTCCACTTAAAACAGAAGTAATTTCAATATTTCAATATTTAAATTTCTTCATCATCTTATTATAGAAAACGTGACCACGGGTATTTATTTTCTGGGTGCACGAATTTAAACAAATTCCCCTAGAATAATAAAATTCACAGTATCTTTTTGCTGTGATTTTTATAAGAGTCGGTAAACATCGACCAAAATTTGTGTCTTAGTAGGGTATAACAGACTGACTGAAGAGCCCACTGTTATACCTTGGGCGAAACACAATAATTTCTGGAGTTGAGGTCACTTGTACTTTTTAATTGAATTTTATTCATTCACTCCACTTAAAACAGAAGTAATTTCAATATTTTAATATTTAAATTTCTTCATCTTCTTATTATAAAAAGCCTGACCACGGGTATTTATTTCCTGGGTGCACGAATTTAAACAAATTCCCCTAGAATAATAAAATTCACAGTATCTTTTTGCTGTGATTTTTATAAGAGTCGGTAAACATCGACCAAAATTTGTGTCTTAGAAGGGTATAACAGACTGACTGAAGAGCCCACTGGTATACCTTGGGCGAAACACAATAATTTCTGGAGTTGAGGTCACTTGTACTTTTTAATTGAATTTTATTCATTCACTCCAATTAAAACAGAAGTAATTTCCATATTTTAATATTTAAATTTCTTCATCTTCTTATTATAAAAAGCCTGACCCCGGGTATTCATTTCCTTGGTGCACGAATTTAAACAAATTCCCCTAGAATAATAAAATTCACAGTATCTTTTTGCTGTGATTTTTATAAGAGTCGGTAAACATCGACCAAAATTTGTGTCTTAGCAAGGTATAACAGACTGACTGAAGAGCCCACTGGTATACCTTGGGCGAAACACAATAATTTCTGGAGTTGAGGTCACTTGTACTTTTTAATTGAATTTTATTCATTCACTCCACTTAAAACAGAAGTAATTTCAATATTTTAATATTTAAATTTCTTCATCTTCTTATTATAAAAACCCTGACCACGGGTATTTGTTTTCTGGGTGCACGAATTTAAACAAATTCCCCTAGAATAATAAAATTCACAGTATCTTTTTGCTGTGATTTTTATAAAAGTCGGTAAACATCGACCAAAATTTGTGTCTTAGTAGGGTATAACAGACTGACTGAAGAGCCCACTGTTATACCTTGGGCGAAACACAATAATTTCTGGAGTTGAGGTCACTTGTACTTTTTAATTGAATTTTATTCATTCACTCCACTTAAAGCAGAAGTAATTTCAATATTTTAATATTTAAATTTCTTCATCTTCTTATTATAAAAAGCCTGACCACTGGTATTCATTTCCTTGGTGCACGAATTTAAACAGATTCCCCTAGAATAATAAAATTCACGGTATACCTTGGGCGAAACACAATAATTTCTGGAGTTGAGGTCACTTGTCCTTTTTAATTGAATTTTATTCATTCACTCCACTTAAAACAGAAGTAATTTCAATATTTTAGCATTTAAATTTCTTCATCTTCTTATTATAAAAAGCCTGACCACGGGTATTTAT
This sequence comes from Melangyna quadrimaculata, assembly GCA_949320155.1. Lineage (NCBI taxonomy): Eukaryota > Metazoa > Arthropoda > Insecta > Diptera > Syrphidae > Melangyna > Melangyna quadrimaculata. Next base: position 36,673,851 of record OX439486.1, read on the forward strand.
TTCCTTAGTGCACGAATTTAAACAAATTCCCCTAGAATAATAAAATTCACAGTATCTTTTTGCTGTGATTTTTATAAGAGTCGGTAAACATCGACCAAAATTTGTGTCTTAGTAGGGTATAACAGACTGACTGAAGAGCCCACTGTTATACCTTGGGCGAAACACAATAATTTCTGGAGTTGAGGTCACTTGTACTTTTTAATTGAATTTTATTCATTCACTCCACTTAAAACAGAATTAATTTCAATATTTTAATATTTTAACTTCTTCATCTTCTTATTATAAAAAACCTGACCACGGGTATTTATTTTCTGAGTGCACGAATTTAAACAAATTCCCCTAGAATAATAAAATTCACAGTACCTTTTTGCTGTGATTTTTATAAGAGTCGGTAAACATCGACCAACATTTGTGTCTTAGTGGGGTTTAACAGACTGACTGAAGAGCCCACTATTATACCTTGGGCGAAACACAATAATTTCTGGAGTTGAGATCAATTGTAGTTTTTAATTGAATTTTATTCATTCACTCCACTTAAAACAGAAGTAATTTCAATATTTTTAAATTTAAATTTCTTCATCTTCTTATTATAAAAAGCCTGACCACGGGTATTTATTTTCTGGGTGCACGAATTTAAAAAAATTCCCCTAGAATAATAAAATTCACAGTATCTTTTTGCTGTGATTTTTATAAGAGTCGGTAAATATCGACCAAAATTTGTGAGCCCACTGTTATACCTTGGGCGAAACACAATAATTTTTGGAGTTGAGGTCACTTGTACTTTTTAATTGAATTTTATTCATTCACTCCACTTAAAACAGAAGTAATTTCAATATTTAAATACTTAAATTTCTTCATCTTCTTATTATAAAAAACCTGACCACGGGTATTTATTTTCTGAGTGCACGAATTTAAACAAATTCCCCTAGAATAATAAAATTCACAGTACCTTTTTGCTGTGATTTTTATAAGAGTCGGTAAACATCGACCAAAATTTGTGTCTAAGTGGGGTTTAACAGACTGACTGAAGAGCCCACTATTATACCTTGGGCGAAACACAATAATTTCTGGAGTTGAGATCAATTGTAGTTTTTAATTGAATTTTATTCATTCACTCCACTTAAAACAGAAGTAATTTCAATATTTTAATATTTAAATTTCTTCATCTTCTTATTATAAAAAGCCTGACCACGGGTATTTATTTTCTGGGTGCACGAATTTAAACAAATTCCCCTAGAATAATAAAATTCACAGTATCTTTTTGCTGTGATTTTTATAAGAGTCGGTAAACATCGACCAAAATTTGTGTCTTAGTAGGGTATAACAGACTGACTGAAGAGCCCACTGTTATACCTTGGGCGAAACACAATAATTTCTGGAGTTGAGATCAATTGTACTTTTTTATTGAATTTTATTCATTCACTCCACTTGAAACAGAAGTAATTTCAATATTTTAATATTTAAATTTCTTCATCTTCTTATTATAAAAAACCTGACCACGGGTATTTATTTTCTGGGTGCACGAATTTAAACAAATTCCCCTAGAATAATAAAATTCACAGTATCTTTTTGCTGTGATTTTTATAAGAGTCGGTAAACATCGACCAAAATTTGTGTCTTAGTAGGGTATAACAGACTGACTGAAGAGCCCACTGTTATACCTTGGGCGAAACACAATAATTTCTGGAGTTGAGGTCACTTGTACTTTTTAATTGAATTTTATTCATTCACTCCACTTAAAACAGAAGTAATTTCAATATTTTAATATTTAAATTTCTTCATCTTCTTATTATAAAAAGCCTGACCACGGGTATTTATTTCCTGGGTGCACGAATTTAAACAAATTCCCCTAGAATAATAAAATTCACAGTATCTTTTTGCTGTGATTTTTATAAGAGTCGGTAAACATCGACCAAAATTTGTGTCTTAGAAGGGTATAACAGACTGACTGAAGAGCCCACTGGTATACCTTGGGCGAAACACATTAATTTCTGGAGTTGAGGTCACTTGTACTTTTTAATTGAATTTTATTCATTCACTCCAATTAAAACAGAAGTAATTTCCATATTTTAATATTTAAATTTCTTCATCTTCTTATTATAAAAAGCCTGACCCCGGGTATTCATTTCCTAGATGCACGAATTTAAACAAATTCCCCTAGAATAATAAAATTCACAGTATCTTTTTGCTGTGATTTTTATAAGAGTCGGTAAACATCGACCAAAATTTGTGTCTTAGCAAGGTATAACAGACTGACTGAAGAGCCCACTGGTATACCTTGGGCGAAACACAATAATTTCTGGAGTTGAGGTCACTTGTACTTTTTAATTGAATTTTATTCATTCACTCCACTTAAAACAGAAGTAATTTCAATATTTTAATATTTAAATTTCTTCATCTTCTTATTATAAAAACCCTGACCACGGGTATTTGTTTTCTGGGTGCACGAATTTAAACAAATTCCCCTAGAATAATAAAATTCACAGTATCTTTTTGCTGTGATTTTTATAAAAGTCGGTAAACATCGACCAAAATTTGTGTCTTAGTAGGGTATAACAGACTGACTGAAGAGCCCACTGGTATACCTTGGGCGAAACACAATAATTTCTGGAGTTGAGGTCACTTGTACTTTTTAATTGAATTTTATTCATTCACTCCACTTAAAGCAGAAGTAATTTCAATATTTTAATATTTAAATTTCTTCATCTTCTTATTATAAAAAGCCTGACCACTGGTATTCATTTCCTTGGTGCACGAATTTAAACAGATTCCCCTAGAATAATAAAATTCACAGTATACCTTGGGCGAAACACAATAATTTCTGGAGTTGAGGTCACTTGTCCTTTTTAATTGAATTTTATTCATTCACTCCACTTAAAACAGAAGTAATTTCAATATTTTAGCATTTAAATTTCTTCATCTTCTTATTACATCGAGCGAGCTACTGCACCCACTTATTAAGAGAGCTTGGGAAGCAGAGAGCTTTCCTGAAGAGTGGAAAAAAGGAATGATTGTCAAGCTCCCAAAGAAAGGAGATCTCACACAGTGCGAAAACTGGAGAGGAATATGCGTTCTGCCTGCAGTAGCCAAGATAATAGCAAGGATAATATTGGACCGAATTAAAGACCACCTCGAAGACTCGACGCCGAACAAGCAGGTTTCCGCACTGGATCTTCCTGTGTTGATCACATCAACACCTTGAGGATCATCATCGAACAGTGCGTTGAATATCGATCACCACTTCACCTGCTGTTCATCGATTTTGAAAAGGCGTTCGACAGTGTCAATAGAGAATTTATTTGGCTTGCTTTGCACAGGAGGGGCATCCCAGATAAATTGATTGCTATTATCAAGGCTACATATGATGGATCCAGGTGTCACGTTTTGCACAAAGGTAGGCTGTCAGAGGAGTTTGAAATCCAAAGTGGAGTTAGGCAAGGCTGTATACTGTCACCAATACTGTTCCTGTTGGTGATAAGTGACGTACTGCACGCAGCTTTGTCAAATGGAAATGGAGGAATTCAGTGGACTCTGCAATCTCACCTCAAACATCTGGACTACGCGGACGACGTATGCTTACTCTCTCATAGGATCATGGATCTCCATCAAATGACAACAAGGGTGGAGAGAGAAGCAGAAATCGTAGGGCTTAAGATCAACTCGGCAAAAACTAAAAGGATCAGCCTTGGAACTTCCTCATCAATCCAAGTAAATATTTCTGGACAACCGGTAGAGATGGTAGAGGATTTCCAATATCTTGGGAGTATTATCTCTACGGGTGGCGGAACTGAACTGGACGTAAACAGCCGAATCAGAAAAGCAAAGGCTGCGTTCGGAATGCTGTCCAAAATATGGAGAAACAACTCTTTTAGCTTAAAGACCAAGCTACGACTGTTCCGCTCCAATGTTGAATCCGTTCTGCTTTACGGCTGCAGCACTTGGAAAGTCACTGAAATTGTCACTAGAAAGCTGCAAACCTTCGTTAATAGATGTCTACGAAACATCTTGAGGATTTTCTGGCCCAACCGTATCTCCAATGCCGAACTTCATGCGAGAACGGGTCAGGAGCCCATAGACTCCATTATACGAAGAAGAAAGTGGCAGTGGATTGGCCATACGCTTCGAAAAGGCGATCGGTGCATTGCATCTCAAGCAATGCAGTGGAACCCGCTCACACAGGAGGGAAGACAAGTGGGCCGGCCTAGAAGTACATGGCGAAGAACGGTCGAACAGGAATCGGCACGACTGGGGAAAAGTTGGAGAGAGCTGAAATATATTTCAAGAAATCGTACACGATGGCGCGTAGGTGTAGTGGAGGCCCTATGTCCCGTAAGGGAAACATCACGGACGTAATAGGTCCGAGGACCTAAGTAAGTAAGTAAGTATCTTCTTATTATAAAAAGCCTGACCACGGGTATTTATTTTCTGGGTGCACGAATTTAAACAAATTCCCCTAGAATAATAAAATTCACAGTATCTTTTTGCTGTGATTTTTATAAGAGTCGGTAAATATCGACCAAAATTTGTGAGCCCACTGTTATACCTTGGGCGAAACACAATAATTTTTGGAGTTGAGGTCACTTGTACTTTTTAATTGAATTTTATTCATTCACTCCACTTAAAACAGAAGTAATTTCAATATTTAAATACTTAAATTTCTTCATCTTCTTATTATAAAAAACCTGACCACGGGTATTTATTTTCTGAGTGCACGAATTTAAACAAATTCCCCTAGAATAATAAAATTCACAGTACCTTTTTGCTGTGATTTTTATAAGAGTCGGTAAACATCGACCAAAATTTGTGTCTTAGTGGGGTTTAACAGACTGACTGAAGAGCCCACTATTATACCTTGGGCGAAACACAATAATTTCTGGAGTTGAGATCAATTGTAGTTTTTAATTGAATTTTATTCATTCACTCCACTTAAAACAGAAGTAATTTCAATATTTTTAAATTTAAATTTCTTCATCTTCTTATTATAAAAAGCCTGACCACGGGTATTTATTTTCTGGGTGCACGAATTTAAACAAATTCCCCTAGAATAATAAAATTCACAGTATCTTTTTGCTGTGATTTTTATAAGAGTCGGTAAACATCGACCAAAATTTGTGTCTTAGTAGGGTATAACAGACTGACTGAAGAGCCCACTGTTATACCTTGGGCGAAACACAATAATTTCTGGAGTTGAGATCAATTGTACTTTTTAATTGAATTTTATTCATTCACTCCACTTGCAACAGAAGTAATTTCAATATTTTAATATTTAAATTTCTTCATCTTCTTATTATAAAAAACCTGACCACGGGTATTTGTTTTCTGGGTGCACGAATTTAAACAAATTCCCCTAGAATAATAAAATTCACAGTATCTTTTTGCTGTGATTTTTATAAGAGTCGGTAAACATCGACCAAATTTTGTGTCTTAGTAGGGTATAACAGACTGACTGAAGAGCCCACTGGTATACCTTGACCTTGGGCGAAACACAATAATTTCTGGAGCTGAGGTCACTTGTACTTTTTAATTGAATTTTATTCATTCACTCCACTTAAAACAGAAGTAATTTCAATATTTTAATATTTAAATTTCTTCATCTTTTTATTATAAAAAACCTGACCACGGGTATTTATTTTCTGAGTGCACGAATTTAAACAAATTCCCCTAGAATAATAAAATTCACAGTTCCTTTTTGCTGTGATTTTTATAAGAGTCGGTAAACATCGACCAAAATTTGTGTCTTAGTGGGGTTTAACAGACTGACTGAAGAGCCCACTATTATACCTTGGGCGAAACACAATAATTTCTGGAGTTGAGATCAATTGTAGTTTTTAATTGAATTTTATTCATTCACTCCACTTAAAACAGAAGTAATTTCAATATTTTTAAATTTAAATTTCTTCATCTTCTTATTATAAAAAACCTGACCACGGGTATTTATTTTCTGGGTGCACGAATTTAAACAAATTCCCCTAGAATAATAAAATTCACAGTATCTTTTTGCTGTGATTTTTATAAGAGTCGGTAAGCATCGACCAAAATTTGTGTCTTAGTAGGGTATAACAGACTGACTGAAGAGCCCACTGTTATACCTTGGGCGAAACACAATAATTTCTGGAGTTGAGGTCACTTGTACTTTTTAATTTAATTTTATTCATTCACTCCACTTGAAACAGAAGTAATTTCAATATTTTAATATTTAAATTTCTTCATCTTCTTATTATAAAAAACCTGACCACGGGTATTTGTTTTCTGGGTGCACGAATTTAAACAAATTCCCCTAGAATAATAAAATTCACAGTATCTTTTTGCTGTGATTTTTATAAGAGTCGGTAAACATCGACCAAATTTTGTGTCTTAGTAGGTTATAACAGACCGACTGAAGAGCCCACTGGTATACCTTGGGCGAAACACAATAATTTCTGGAGTTGAGGTCACTTGTACTTTTTAATTGAATTTTATTCATTCACTCCACTTAAAACAGAATTAATTTCAATATTTTAATATTTAAATTTCTTCATCTTCTTATTATAAAAAACCTGCCCACGGGTATTTATTTTCTGGGTGCACGAATTTAAACAAATTCCCCTAGAATAATAAAATTCACAGTATCTTTTTGCTGTGATTTTTATAAGAGTCGGTAAACATCGACCAAAATTTGTGTCTTAGTAGGGTATAACAGACTGACTGAAGAGCCCACTGTTATACCTTGCGCGAAACACAATTATTTCTGGAGTTGAGGTCACTTGTACTTTTTAATTGAATTTTATTCATTCACTCCACTTAAAACAGAAGTAATTTCAATATTTTAATATTTAAATTTCTTCATCTTCTTATTATAAAAAACCTGACCACGGGTATTTATTTTCTAGGTGCACGAATTCAAACAAATTCCCCTAGAATAATAAAATTCACAGTATCTTTTTGCTGTGATTTTTATAAGACTCGGTAAACATCGACCAAAATTTGTGTCTTAGTAGGGTATAACAGACTGACTGAAGAGCCCACTGTTATACTTTGGGCGAAACACAATTATTTCTGGAGTTGAGGTCACTTGTACTTTTTAATTGAATTTTATTCATTCGCTCCACTTAAAACAGAAGTTATTTCAATATTTTAATATTTAAATTTCTTCATCTTCTTATTATAAAAAACCTGACCACGGGTATTTATTTTCTGGGTGCACGAATTTAAACAAATTCCCCTAGAATAATAAAATTCACAGTATCTTTTTGCTGTGATTTTTATAAGAGTCGGTAAACATCGACCAAAATTTGTGTCTTAGTAGGGTATAACAGACTGACTGAAGAGCCCACTGTTATACCTTGCGCGAAACACAATTATTTCTGGAGTTGAGGTCACTTGTACTTTTTAATTGAATTTTATTCATTCACTCCACTTAAAACAGAAGTAATTTCAATATTTTAATATTTAAATTTATTCATCTTCTTATTATTGTCCACGGGTATTTATTTTCTGGGTGCACGAATTTAAACAAATTCCCCTAGAATAATAAAATTCACAGTATCTTTTTGCTGTGATTTTTATAAGAGTCGGTAAACATCGACCAAATTTTGTGTCTTAGTAGGTTATAACAGACCGACTGAAGAGCCCACTGGCATACCTTGGGCGAAACACAATAATTTCTGGAGTTGAGGTCACTTGTACTTTTTAATTGAATTTTATTCATTCACTCCACTTAAAACAGAATTAATTTCAATATTTTAATATTTAAATTTCTTCATCTTCTTATTATAAAAAACCTGCCCACGGGTATTTATTTTCTGGGTGCACGAATTTCAACAAATTCCCCTAGAATAATAAAATTCACAGTATCTTTTTGCTGTGATTTTTATAAGAGTCGGTAAACATCGACCAAAATTTGTGTCTTAGTAGGGTATAACAGACTGACTGAAGAGCCCACTGTTATACCTTGCGCGAAACACAATTATTTCTGGAGTTGAGGTCACTTGTACTTTTTAATTGAATTTTATTCATTCATTCCACTTAAAACAGAAGTAATTTCAATATTTTAATATTTAAATTTCTTCATCTTCTTATTATAAAAAACCTGACCACGGGTATTTATTTTCTAGGTGCACGAATTCAAACAAATTCCCCTAGAATAATAAAATTCACAGTATCTTTTTGCTGTGATTTTTATAAGACTCGGTAAACATCGACCAAAATTTGTGTCTTAGTAGGGTATAACAGACTGACTGAAGAGCCCACTGTTATACTTTGGGCGAAACACAATTATTTCTGGAGTTGAGGTCACTTGTACTTTTTAATTGAATTTTATTCATTCGCTCCACTTAAAACAGAAGTTATTTCAATATTTTAATATTTAAATTTCTTCATCTTCTTATTATAAAAAACCTGACCACGGGTATTTATTTTCTGGGTGCACGAATTTAAACAAATTCCCCTAGAATAATAAAATTCACAGTATCTTTTTGCTGTGATTTTTATAAGAGTCGGTAAACATCGACCAAAATTTGTGTCTTAGTAGGGTATAACAGACTGACTGAAGAGCCCACTGTTATACCTTGCGCGAAACACAATTATTTCTGGAGTTGAGGTCACTTGTACTTTTTAATTGAATTTTATTCATTCACTCCACTTAAAACAGAAGTAATTTCAATATTTTAATATTTAAATTTATTCATCTTCTTATTATAAAAAACCTGACCACGGGTATTTATTTTCTAGGTGCACGAATTTAAACAAATTCCCCTAGAATAATAAAATTCACAGTATCTTTTTGCTGTGATTTTTATAAGACTCGGTAAACATCGACCAAAATTTGTGTCTTAGTAGGGTATAACAGACTGACTGAAGAGCCCACTGTTATACTTTGGGCGAAACACAATTATTTCTGGAGTTGAGGTCACTTGTACTTTTTAATTGAATTTTATTCATTCGCTCCACTTAAAACAGAAGTTATTTCAATATTTTAATATTTAAATTTCTTCATCTTCTTATTATAAAAAACCTGACCACGGGTATTTATTTTCTGGGTGCACGAATTTAAACAAATTCCCCTAGAATAATAAAATTCACAGTATCTTTTTGCTGTGATTTTTATAAGAGTCGGTAAACATCGACCAAAATTTGTGTCTTAGTAGGGTATAACAGACTGACTGAAGAGCCCACTGTTATACCTTGCGCGAAACACAATTATTTCTGGAGTTGAGGTCACTTGTACTTTTTAATTGAATTTTATTCATTCACTCCACTTAAAACAGAAGTAATTTCAATATTTTAATATTTAAATTTATTCATCTTCTTATTATTGTCCACGGGTATTTATTTTCTGGGTGCACGAATTTAAACAAATTCCCCTAGAATAATAAAATTCACAGTATCTTTTTGCTGTGATTTTTATAAGAGTCGGTAAACATCGACCAAATTTTGTGTCTTAGTAGGTTATAACAGACCGACTGAAGAGCCCACTGGCATACCTTGGGCGAAACACAATAATTTCTGGAGTTGAGGTCACTTGTACTTTTTAATTGAATTTTATTCATTCACTCCACTTAAAACAGAATTAATTTCAATATTTTAATATTTAAATTTCTTCATCTTCTTATTATAAAAAACCTGCCCACGGGTATTTATTTTCTGGGTGCACGAATTTCAACAAATTCCCCTAGAATAATAAAATTCACAGTATCTTTTTGCTGTGATTTTTATAAGAGTCGGTAAACATCGACCAAAATTTGTGTCTTAGTAGGGTATAACAGACTGACTGAAGAGCCCACTGTTATACCTTGCGCGAAACACAATTATTTCTGGAGTTGAGGTCACTTGTACTTTTTAATTGAATTTTATTCATTCATTCCACTTAAAACAGAAGTAATTTCAATATTTTAATATTTAAATTTCTTCATCTTCTTATTATAAAAAACCTGACCACGGGTATTTATTTTCTAGGTGCACGAATTCAAACAAATTCCCCTAGAATAATAAAATTCACAGTATCTTTTTGCTGTGATTTTTATAAGACTCGGTAAACATCGACCAAAATTTGTGTCTTAGTAGGGTATAACAGACTGACTGAAGAGCCCACTGTTATACTTTGGGCGAAACACAATTATTTCTGGAGTTGAGGTCACTTGTACTTTTTAATTGAATTTTATTCATTCGCTCCACTTAAAACAGAAGTTATTTCAATATTTTAATATTTAAATTTCTTCATCTTCTTATTATAAAAAACCTGACCACGGGTATTTATTTTCTGGGTGCACGAATTTAAACAAATTCCCCTAGAATAATAAAATTCACAGTATCTTTTTGCTGTGATTTTTATAAGAGTCGGTAAACATCGACCAAAATTTGTGTCTTAGTAGGGTATAACAGACTGACTGAAGAGCCCACTGTTATACCTTGCGCGAAACACAATTATTTCTGGAGTTGAGGTCACTTGTACTTTTTAATTGAATTTTATTCATTCACTCCACTTAAAACAGAAGTAATTTCAATATTTTAATATTTAAATTTATTCATCTTCTTATTATAAAAAACCTGACCACGGGTATTTATTTTCTAGGTGCACGAATTTAAACAAATTCCCCTAGAATAATAAAATTCACAGTATCTTTTTGCTGTGATTTTTATAAGAGTCGGTAAACATCGACCAAAATTTGTGTCTTAGTAGGGTATAACAGACTGACTGAAGAGCCCACTGTTATACCTTGGGCGAAACACAATAATTTCTGGAGTTGAGGTCACTTGTACTTTTTAATTGAATTTTATTCATTCACTCCACTTAAAACAGAAGTAATTTCAATATTTTAATATTTAAATTTATTCATCTTCTTATTATAAAAAACCTGCCCACGGGTATTTATTTTCTGGGTGCACGAATTTAAACAAATTCCCCTAGAATAATAAAATTCACAGTATCTTTTTGCTGTGATTTTTATAAGAGTCGGTAAACATCGACCAAAATTTGTGTCTTAGTAGGGTATAACAGACTGACTGAAGAGCCCACTGTTATACCTTGGGCGAAACACAGTTATTTCTGGAGTTGAGGTCACTTGTACTTTTTAATTGAATTTTATTCATTCACTCCACTTAAAACAGAAGTAATTTCAATATTTTAATATTTAAATTTCTTCATCTTCTTATTATAAAAAAACCTGACCACGGGTATTTATTTTCTAGGTGCACGAATTTAAACAAATTCCCCTAGAATAATAAAATTCACAGTATCTTTTTGCTGTGATTTTTATATGAGTCAGTAAACATCGACCAAAATTTGCGTCTTAGGGGCCAGTTATAGCTATCATTGAAAACCATCATTGAAAAAGTTGTCTGTTGATTTTGAGACCCTTCAAACGTTTAATCATTGAATATTTGAATGCAGAAATATAGCTTACGACTTCAAAATTATTTCTCCTTCAAAAAAAAATTCATTTTGACCCATATCTTCCCCATAACGTAACTTTTAATCATTGAAAAATTAAAAGTTACGTTATGGGGGAAGATATGGGTAAAAATGAATTTTTTTTGAAGGAGAAATAATTTTGAAGTTGTAAGCTATATTTCTGCATTCAAATATTCAATGATTAAACTTTCGAAGGGTCTCAAAATCAACAGACAACTTTTTCAATGATGGTTTTCAATGATAGCTATAACTGGCGCCTTAGTAGCGTATAACTGACTGACTGAAGAGCCCACTGTTATACCTTGGGCGAAACACAATAATTTCTGGATTTGAGGTCACTTGTACTTTTTAATTGAATTTTATTCATTCACTCCACTTAAAACAGAAGTAATTTCAATATTTTAATATTTAATTTTCTTCATCTTCTTATTATAAAGAACCTGACCACGGGTATTTATTTTCTAGGTGCACGAATTTAAAGAAATTCCCCTAGAATAATAAAATTCACAGTATCTTTTTGCTGTGATGTTTATAAGAGTCGGTAAACATCGACCAAAATTTGTGTCTTAGTAGGGTATAACAGACTGACTGAAGAGCCCACTGTTATGCCTTGGGCGAAACACAATAATTTCCGGAGTTGAGGTCACTTGTACTTTTTAATTGAATTTTATTCATTCACTCCACTTAAAACAGAAGTAATTTCAATATTTTAATATTTAAATTTCTTCATCTTCTTATTATAAAAACCTGACCACGGGTATTTATTTTTTGGGGACACGAAATTTCCTCTAGAATAATAAAATTCACAGTATCTTTTTGCTGTGATTTTTATAATAGTCGGTAAACATCGACCAAAATTTGTGTCTTAGTAGCGTATAACAGACTGACTGAAAAGCCCACTGTTATACCTTGGGCGAAACACAATAATTTCCGGAGTTGAGGTCACTTGTACTTTTTAATTGAATTTTATTCATTCACTCCACTTAAAACAGAAGTAATTTCAATATTTTAATATTTAAATTTCTTCATCTTCTTATTATAAAAAACCTGACCACGGGTATTTATTTTCTAGGTGCACGAATTTAAACAAATTCCCCTAGAATAATAAAATTCACAGTATCTTTTTGCTGTGATTTTTATAAGAGTCGGTAAACATCGACCAAAATTTGTGTCTTAGTAGCGTATAACAGACTGACTGAAAAGCCCACTGTTATACCTTGGGCGAAACACAATAATTTCCGGAGTTGAGGTCACTTGTACTTTTTAATTGAATTTTATTCATTCACTCCACTTAAAACAGAAGTAATTTCAATATTTTAATATTTAAATTTCTTCATCTTCTTATTATAAAAAACCTGACCACGGGTATTTATTTTCTAGGTGCACGAATTTAAACAAATTCCCCTAGAATAATAAAATTCACAGTATCTTTTTGCTGTGATTTTTATAAGAGTCGGTAAACATCGACCAAAATTTGTGTCTTAGTAGGGTATAACAGACTGACTGAAGAGCCCACTGTTATACCTTGGGCGAAACACAATAATTTCTGGAGTTGAGGTCACTTGTACTTTTTAATTGAATTTTATTCATTCACTCCACTTAAAAGAGAAGTAATTTCAATATTTTAATATTTAAATTTCTTCATCTTCTTATTATAAAACCTGACCACGGGTATTTATTTTCTGGGTGCACGAATTTAAACAAATTCCCCTAGAATAATAAAATTCACAGTATCTTTTTGCTGTGATTTTTATAAGAGTCGGTAAACATCGACCAACATTTGTGTCTTAGTAGGGTATAACAGACTGACTGAAGAGCCCACTGTTATACCTTGGGCGAAACACAATAATTTCTGGAGTTGAGGTCACTTGTACTTTTTAATTGAATTTTATTCATTCACTCCACTTAAAACAGAAGTAATTTCAATATTTTAATATTTAAATTTCTTCATCTTCTTATTATAAAAAACCTAACGACAGTTATTTATTTTCTGGGTGCACGAATTTAAACAAATTCCCCTAGAATAATAAAATTCACAGTATCTTTTTGCTGTGATTTTTATAAGAGTCGGTAAACATCGACCAAAATTTGTGTCTTAGTAGGGTATAACAGACTGACTGAAGAGCCCACTGTTATACCTTGGGCGAAATACAATAATTTCTGGAGTTGAGGTCACTTGTACTTTTTAATTGAATATTATTCATTCACTCCACTTAAAACAGAAGTAATTTCAATATTTTAATATTTAAATTTATTCATCTTCTTATTATAAAAAACCTGATCACGGGTATTTATTTTCTGGGTGCACGAATTTAAACAAATTCCCCTAGAATAATAAAATTCACAGTATCTTTTTGCTGTGATTTTTATAAGAGTCGGTAAACATCGACCAAAATTTGTGTCTTAGTAGGGTAAAACAGACTGACTGAAGAGCCCACTGTTATACCTTGGGCGAAACACAATAATTTCTGGAGTTGAGGTCACTTGTACTTTTTAATTGAATTTTATTCATTCACTCCACTTAAAAAAGAAGTAATTTCAATATTTTAATATTTAAATTTCTTCCTCTTCTTATTATAAAAAACCTGACCACGGGTATTTATTTTCTGGGTGCACTAATTTAAACAAATTCCCCTAGAATAATAAAATTCACAGTATCTTTTGCTGTGATTTTTATAAGAGTCGGTAAACATCGACCAAAATTTGTGTCTTAGTAGGGTATAACAGACTGACTGAAGAGCCCACTGTTATACCTTGGGCGAAACACAATAATTTCTGGAGTTGAGGTCACTTTTACTTTTTAATTGAATTTTATTCATTCACTCCACTTAAAACAGAAGTAATTTCAATATTTCAATATTTAAATTTCTTCATCTTCTTATTATAAAAAACCTGACCACTGGTATTTATTTTCTAGGTGCACGAATTTAAACAAATTCCCCTAGAATAATAAAATTCACAGTATATTTTTGCTGTGATTTTTATAAGAGTCGGTAAACATCGACCAAAATTTGTGTCTTAGTAGGGTATAACAGACTGACAATAATTTCTGGAGTTGAGGTCACTTCTACTTTTTAATTGAATTTTATTCATTCACTACACTTAAAACAGAAGTAATTTCAATATTTTAATATTTAAATTTCTTCATCTTCTTATTATAAAAAACCTGACCACTGGTATTTATTTTCTAGGTGCACGAATTTAAACAAATTCCCCTAGAATAATAAAATTCACAGTATCTTTTTGCTGTGATTTTTATAAGAGTCGGTAAACATCGACCAAAATTTGTGTCTTAGTAGGGTATAACAGACTGACTGAAGAGCCCACTGTTATGCCTTGGGCGAAACACAATAATTTCCGGAGTTGAGGTCACTTGTACTTTTTAATTGAATTTTATTCATTCACTCCACTTAAAAGAGAAGTAATTTCAATATTTTAATATTTAAATTTCTTCATCTTCTTATTATAAAACCTGACCACGGGTATTTATTTTCTGGGTGCACGAATTTAAACAAATTCCCCTAGAATAATAAAATTCACAGTATCTTTTTGCTGTGATTTTTATAAGAGTCGGTAAACATCGACCAACATTTGTGTCTTAGTAGGGTATAACAGACTGACTGAAGAGCCCACTGTTATACCTTGGGCGAAACACAATAATTTCTGGAGTTGAGGTCACTTGTACTTTTTAATTGAATTTTATTCATTCACTCCACTTAAAAGAGAAGTAATTTCAATATTTTAATATTTAAATTTCTTCATCTTCTTATTATAAAACCTGACCACGGGTATTTATTTTCTGGGTGCACGAATTTAAACAAATTCCCCTAGAATAATAAAATTCACAGTATCTTTTTGCTGTGATTTTTATAAGAGTCGGTAAACATCGACCAACATTTGTGTCTTAGTAGGGTATAACAGACTGACTGAAGAGCCCACTGTTATACCTTGGGCGAAACACAATAATTTCTGGAGTTGAGGTCACTTGTACTTTTTAATTGAATTTTATTCATTCACTCCACTTAAAACAGAAGTAATTTCAATATTTTAATATTTAAATTTCTTCATCTTCTTATTATAAAAAACCTAACGACAGTTATTTATTTTCTGGGTGCACGAATTTAAACAAATTCCCCTAGAATAATAAAATTCACAGTATCTTTTTGCTGTGATTTTTATAAGAGTCGGTAAACATCGACCAAAATTTGTGTCTTAGTAGGGTATAACAGACTGACTGAAGAGCCCACTGTTATACCTTGGGCGAAATACAATAATTTCTGGAGTTGAGGTCACTTGTACTTTTTAATTGAATATTATTCATTCACTCCACTTAAAACAGAAGTAATTTCAATATTTTAATATTTAAATTTATTCATCTTCTTATTATAAAAAACCTGATCACGGGTATTTATTTTCTGGGTGCACGAATTTAAACAAATTCCCCTAGAATAATAAAATTCACAGTATCTTTTTGCTGTGATTTTTATAAGAGTCGGTAAACATCGACCAAAATTTGTGTCTTAGTAGGGTAAAACAGACTGACTGAAGAGCCCACTGTTATACCTTGGGCGAAACACAATAATTTCTGGAGTTGAGGTCACTTGTACTTTTTAATTGAATTTTATTCATTCACTCCACTTAAAAAAGAAGTAATTTCAATATTTTAATATTTAAATTTCTTCCTCTTCTTATTATAAAAAACCTGACCACGGGTATTTATTTTCTGGGTGCACTAATTTAAACAAATTCCCCTAGAATAATAAAATTCACAGTATCTTTTGCTGTGATTTTTATAAGAGTCGGTAAACATCGACCAAAATTTGTGTCTTAGTAGGGTATAACAGACTGACTGAAGAGCCCACTGTTATACCTTGGGCGAAACACAATAATTTCTGGAGTTGAGGTCACTTTTACTTTTTAATTGAATTTTATTCATTCACTCCACTTAAAACAGAAGTAATTTCAATATTTCAATATTTAAATTTCTTCATCTTCTTATTATAAAAAACCTGACCACTGGTATTTATTTTCTAGGTGCACGAATTTAAACAAATTCCCCTAGAATAATAAAATTCACAGTATATTTTTGCTGTGATTTTTATAAGAGTCGGTAAACATCGACCAAAATTTGTGTCTTAGTAGGGTATAACAGACTGACAATAATTTCTGGAGTTGAGGTCACTTCTACTTTTTAATTGAATTTTATTCATTCACTACACTTAAAACAGAAGTAATTTCAATATTTTAATATTTAAATTTCTTCATCTTCTTATTATAAAAAACCTGACCACTGGTATTTATTTTCTAGGTGCACGAATTTAAACAAATTCCCCTAGAATAATAAAATTCACAGTATCTTTTTGCTGTGATTTTTATAAGAGTCGGTAAACATCGACCAAAATTTGTGTCTTAGTAGGGTATAACAGACTGACTGAAGAGCCCACTGTTATGCCTTGGGCGAAACACAATAATTTCCGGAGTTGAGGTCACTTGTACTTTTTAATTGAATTTTATTCATTCACTCCACTTAAAACAGAAGTAATTTCAATATTTTAATATTTAAATTTCTTCATCTTCTTATTATAAAAACCTGACCACGGGTATTTATTTTTTGGGGACACGAAATTTCCTCTAGAATAATAAAATTCACAGTATCTTTTTGCTGTGATTTTTATAATAGTCGGTAAACATCGACCAAAATTTGTGTCTTAGTAGCGTATAACAGACTGACTGAAAAGCCCACTGTTATACCTTGGGCGAAACACAATAATTTCCGGAGTTGAGGTCACTTGTACTTTTTAATTGAATTTTATTCATTCACTCCACTTAAAACAGAAGTAATTTCAATATTTTAATATTTAAATTTCTTCATCTTCTTATTATAAAAAACCTGACCACGGGTATTTATTTTCTAGGTGCACGAATTTAAACAAATTCCCCTAGAATAATAAAATTCACAGTATCTTTTTGCTGTGATTTTTATAAGAGTCGGTAAACATCGACCAAAATTTGTGTCTTAGTAGGGTATAACAGACTGACTGAAGAGCCCACTGTTATACCTTGGGCGAAACACAATAATTTCTGGAGTTGAGGTCACTTGTACTTTTTAATTGAATTTTATTCATTCACTCCACTTAAAAGAGAAGTAATTTCAATATTTTAATATTTAAATTTCTTCATCTTCTTATTATAAAACCTGACCACGGGTATTTATTTTCTGGGTGCACGAATTTAAACAAATTCCCCTAGAATAATAAAATTCACAGTATCTTTTTGCTGTGATTTTTATAAGAGTCGGTAAACATCGACCAACATTTGTGTCTTAGTAGGGTATAACAGACTGACTGAAGAGCCCACTGTTATACCTTGGGCGAAACACAATAATTTCTGGAGTTGAGGTCACTTGTACTTTTTAATTGAATTTTATTCATTCACTCCACTTAAAACAGAAGTAATTTCAATATTTTAATATTTAAATTTCTTCATCTTCTTATTATAAAAAACCTAACGACAGTTATTTATTTTCTGGGTGCACGAATTTAAACAAATTCCCCTAGAATAATAAAATTCACAGTATCTTTTTGCTGTGATTTTTATAAGAGTCGGTAAACATCGACCAAAATTTGTGTCTTAGTAGGGTATAACAGACTGACTGAAGAGCCCACTGTTATACCTTGGGCGAAATACAATAATTTCTGGAGTTGAGGTCACTTGTACTTTTTAATTGAATATTATTCATTCACTCCACTTAAAACAGAAGTAATTTCAATATTTTAATATTTAAATTTATTCATCTTCTTATTATAAAAAACCTGATCACGGGTATTTATTTTCTGGGTGCACGAATTTAAACAAATTCCCCTAGAATAATAAAATTCACAGTATCTTTTTGCTGTGATTTTTATAAGAGTCGGTAAACATCGACCAAAATTTGTGTCTTAGTAGGGTAAAACAGACTGACTGAAGAGCCCACTGTTATACCTTGGGCGAAACACAATAATTTCTGGAGTTGAGGTCACTTGTACTTTTTAATTGAATTTTATTCATTCACTCCACTTAAAAAAGAAGTAATTTCAATATTTTAATATTTAAATTTCTTCCTCTTCTTATTATAAAAAACCTGACCACGGGTATTTATTTTCTGGGTGCACTAATTTAAACAAATTCCCCTAGAATAATAAAATTCACAGTATCTTTTGCTGTGATTTTTATAAGAGTCGGTAAACATCGACCAAAATTTGTGTCTTAGTAGGGTATAACAGACTGACTGAAGAGCCCACTGTTATACCTTGGGCGAAACACAATAATTTCTGGAGTTGAGGTCACTTTTACTTTTTAATTGAATTTTATTCATTCACTCCACTTAAAACAGAAGTAATTTCAATATTTCAATATTTAAATTTCTTCATCTTCTTATTATAAAAAACCTGACCACTGGTATTTATTTTCTAGGTGCACGAATTTAAACAAATTCCCCTAGAATAATAAAATTCACAGTATATTTTTGCTGTGATTTTTATAAGAGTCGGTAAACATCGACCAAAATTTGTGTCTTAGTAGGGTATAACAGACTGACAATAATTTCTGGAGTTGAGGTCACTTCTACTTTTTAATTGAATTTTATTCATTCACTACACTTAAAACAGAAGTAATTTCAATATTTTAATATTTAAATTTCTTCATCTTCTTATTATAAAAAACCTGACCACTGGTATTTATTTTCTAGGTGCACGAATTTAAACAAATTCCCCTAGAATAATAAAATTCACAGTATCTTTTTGCTGTGATTTTTATAAGAGTCGGTAAACATCGACCAAAATTTGTGTCTTAGTAGGGTATAACAGACTGACTGAAGAGCCCACTGTTATACCTTGGGCGAAACACAATAACTTCTGGAGTTGAGGTCACTTGTACTTTTTAATTGAATTTTATTCATTCACTCCACTTTAAACAGAAGAAGTTTCAATATTTTAATATTTAAATTTCTTCATCTTCTTATTATAAAAAACCTAACGACAGTTATTTATTTTCTGGGTGCACGAATTTAAACAAATTCCCCTAGAATAATAAAATTCACAGTATCTTTTTGCTGTGATTTTTATAAGAGTCGGTAAACATCGACCAAAATTTGTGTCTTAGTAGGGTATAACAGACTGACTGAAGAGCCCACTGTTATACCTTGGGCGAAACACAATAATTTCTGGAGTTGAGGTCACTTGTACTTTTTAATTGAATTTTATTCATTCACTCCACTTAAAACATAAGTAATTTCAATATTTTAATATTTAAATTTATTCATCTTCTTATTATAAAAAACCTGACCACGGGTATTTATTTTCTGGGTGCACGAATTTAAACAAATTCCCCTAGAATAATAAAATTCACAGTATCTTTTTGCTGTGATTTTTATAAGAGTCGGTAAACATCGACCAAAATTTGTGTCTTAGTAGGGTATAACAGACTGACTGAAGAGCCCACTGTCATACCTTGGGCGAAACACAATAATTTCTGGAGTTGAGGTCACTTGTACTTTTTAATTGAATTTTATTCATCGACTCCACTTAAAACAGAAGTAATTTCAATATTTTAATATTTTAACTCCTTCATCTTCTTATTATAAAAAACCTGACCACGGTTATTTATTTTCTGGGTGGACGAATTTAAACAAATTCCCCTAGAATAATAAAATTCACAGTATCTTTTGCTGTGATTTTTATAAGAGTCGGTAAACATCGACCAAAATTTGTGTCTTAGTAGGGTATAACAGACTGACTGAAGAGCCCACTGTTATACCTTGGGCGAAACACAATAATTTCTGGAGTTGAGGTCACTTGTACTTTTGAATTGAATTTTATTCATTCACTCTACTTAAAACAGAAGTTATTTCAATATTTTAATATTTAAATTTCTTCATCTTCTTATTATAAAAAACCTGACCACGGGTATTTATTTTCTAGGTGCACGAATTTAAACAAATTCCCCTAGAATAATAAAATTCACAGTATCTTTTTGCTGTGATTTCTATAAGAGTCGGTAAACATCGACCAAAATGTGTGTCTTAGTAGGGTATAACAGACTGACTGAAGAGCCCACTTTTATACCTTGGGCGAAACACAATAATTTATGGAGTTGAGGTCACTTGTACTTTTTAATTGAATTTTATTCATTCACTCCACTTAAAACAGAAGTAAATTCAATATTTTAATATTTAAATTTCTTCATCTTCTTATTATAAAAAACCTGGCCAGGGGTATTTATTTTCTGGGTGCACGAATTTAAACAAATTCCCCTAGAATAATAAAATTCACAGTATCTTTTTCCTGTGATTTTTATAAGAGTCGGTAAACATCGACCAAAATTTGTGTCTTAGTAGGGTATAACAGACTGACTGAAGAGCCCACTGTTATACCTTGGGCGAAACACAATAATTTCTGGAGTTGAGATCAATTGTACTTTTTTATTGAATTTTATTCATTCACTCCACTTGAAACAGAAGTAATTTCAATATTTTAATATTTAAATTTCTTCATCTTCTTATTATAAAAAACCTGACCACGGGTATTTATTTTCTGGGTGCACGAATTTAAACAAATTCCCCTAGAATAATAAAATTCACAGTATCTTTTTGCTGTGATTTTTATAAGAGTCGGTAAACATCGACCAAAAGTTGTGTCTTATTAGGGTATAACAGACTGACTGAAGAGCCCACTGTTATACCTTAGGCGAAACACAATAATTTCTGGAGTTGAGGTCTCTTGTACTTTTTAATTTATATTAAGGACAACAGTTTTGAAAAAATAATAAAATGCCTATGTAATCTAATCTAAGGAAAATGACTAGAACAATCTTTAATATCTGCCACAAACATAAGTTTTATCAACCCTATAAAGACTGTCTCAAGGTTTACAAGCGAGCTCTCGCATCAGCCAAGCAACAAGGCTGGAGAGAATTCTGTCAGTCAATTGAAAATATAAAAGATTCCGCAAGGCTCGGTAAAATTCTATCTAAGGAACATTGCAATCCATCATTCTTGAAAAAGCCAGATGGTTCCTGGACAGTCTCTTTAGCTGAGTCTTTGGAGCTATTAATGACGACGCACTTTCTGGGCTGCGAGAACAGTAGGTTAGCGACGCGGGAACCTTGGGACATGTCTTCAACTCGAGTAGAGCATATCAATACCGTTATAACAAAAGAAAAAATTGCCTGGGCAATTACTACATTCTCACTGTATAAGTCTCCAGGCCTGGACGGTATACTGCCAATTATGCTCCAGAAAGTGCAAGAGATAGCAGTTCCCTGGCTGGAAACAATTTTTAAAGGATGTTTATCTCATAACTATGTTCCCGAGTCCTCGAGACATGTAAGAGTGGTTTTTATCCCGAAAGTCGGTAGGCGGTGGCATGAATCTGCGAAGGATTTCTGTCCAATTAGTCTAACCTCTTTTGTGCTTAAAACCTTAGAGCGCATCCTCGACATCCATATCAGAGACATCCTGGACAGATGTCCACTTGAAAACTCTCAACACGCATATCTTAAAGGCAAATCTACTGAAACAGCCCTGCATGAGTTAGTGCGCACTATTGAGAAAACTATAAGCTATAAAGAATATACTCTTGCCACTTTCTTAGATGTTGAAGGGGCTTTCAACAACGTGCTTACTGAATCCATTCTAGAGTCTTTAGTTGATTTTGGTGTAGAAGACTACATAAGGGTATGGATAATATCCATGCTCAGAGACAGACGGATTCAAGCTACGTTAGGTAATACAAACTCGACCAAACATGTTAGTAGAGGTACACTCCAGGGTGGGGTTCTGTCCTCTCTTCTATGGCTTTTAGTCCTGAATAAAATTCTTGTTAAGTTGGAAAGATGTGGAGTAAAAGCGGTGGCATATGCTGATGATTTGGTGATATTAGTGTCAGGGACGCTTACTCCTGTGTTAAGTGAGATCACGGAAATGGCTTTAAGGAAGGTCAGCAACTGGGCCACGAGCTGTGGACTAGGAGTTAACCAAAGCAATACGGAACTGATACTATTTACTTCCAAGACTAAGATACACCCCTTCACTCTACCCAGACTCAACGGCCAAACACTCTCACTCTCCTCTAAAGCTAAATATTTAGGTGTTATTCTCGACCCCAAATTAAATTGGAATTTGAACATTGAAGAAAGGGTCAAGAAGGCCTGATTAGCATTCTTTGCCTTCTTTTATAAAAAGTGGGGGCTTCAGTCGAAGATGATCCGGTGGACATACACAGCCGTGGTACGACCGATCCTCACATACGGTTCGATTGTATGGTAGCCTGCACTAACAAAAAATATAACATCGATAGACTTAGGAAGGTTCGAAGAACTGCTAGCATTGGCACGACAGGGGCTATAAGATCCTGCCCGACTGATGCCTTAAGTGTTTTTCTGCACCTTCTACCCCTTGATTTACATATTAAATATCTATGCTCACAGCAATATCACAGACTTGATTCCAATGGAAATATTTTCGACTCCCAGTGACTACTGCACCCCTACAATGAGTATCAGTAAGGATTTCAAAATTAAATTTCCATCCAGGAAGGATTGGAATGATAACGTCGTGATGAAAGATTTTGACACAACTATCTTTACTAATGGCTCAAAGATGGAGTTTGGCGTTGGTGCAGGAATCTTCTCTGAGTCTCTAAATGTATCTAGGTCCTTTCGGCTACCTGACCTTGCTATCGTCCTTCAAGCTGAATTGCTGGCAATCAGGGAAGCTTGCAAGTTACTAAAAGCAGATCCAAACCAAAACCGTAATGCAGCTATTATTTCAGACAGTCAAGCGGCTGCTAAAGCCATTAATTCAGCTACAGCATCCTCCAAACTAGTCCAGCAATGCCGAAATGAGCTTGCGGGTCTGAACACTGACCTCAATGTCACTCTTATCTGGGTCCCGGGTCACAGTGGAATTGAGGGCAATGAACGGGCTGACGAGCTGGCCAGGCAAGGTTCATCCCTTCATGGCTCACTTGCGGAAAGAGTCAACATTCCGCTTGGAGTTATGAAGGGCAACATTCTCTCAATTTATCTTACTAAAGCAAACCGTAGGTAAAGCAGTTTATCAAACTGTATTATATCTAGTAAGATGTGGCCCACCTATGACAAGAGCCGAACAATTAGTCTAATACGCTTACCCATGCAAGACATAGCCAGGGTAGTTGCAACCTGTAGCGGACATTGGCCAATAGGAGAGCATGCAGCGAAGCTGGGCATACCTCACAATACTCACTGTCGGAGATGTGAGGACCAGCAAAAAAAGGAAACAGTAGTTCATTTCCTCTGCAAATGCCCTGCTCTGACCAAAGCTAGAAAACAGTCACTCGGAAGAGCATTCTTTGACGACATTAAGGAACTTCCTGAAATGAAGATCAAAGACTTGATTTCTTTTCTCAACGCGACGAAATGGCTCTAAGACAAATTTCGGCTGCTTCTGCATTATACCTTCCGTCGATTCCCTATGATCACAAGATAGTGAACTAGGGTTCTGGTGGGGGTTTGTGGTGCACAGCGGCCGGTTGATCATCCATTCAGATCAGTGGACGCTCCAGTGCCAGCCAACGAACTGCCTAGTGGGCTAACTGTGGTTGGTGCGGGTGCGGGTGCTGATCTGCTTGAGTGAGTGATCCACTTTCTGATGATTGTGCTAAAAGCTACAACAAAATCCTATTCTAAACTAAATAAAAAGGGACGATATTCTGAGGATATGCCCATATTTTCTCTCTTCAATTCCATCCACAGGTTCAAACGAGTTATGGTATCGCATCGAGTGCCGATTCGCATCCCAACGCGAACAGACGTGTCAGGAGTTGAAACATTTACCGCACCCAATACCCCAACAAACAAATTAAAACAAAAAAAAAAAAAATAAATAAACCAACCAACCTGTCTCCATATCAAAATAATAGTTAATAAATCCCCGGCAATCGACCGTACGGAAAAAAAAAATCAATAGCCTAAAAAAAAAAAATCAATAGAAAAAGAAAAAATAAATTGAAAAAAAAGTGCCAGTGTCAGTGCCAGTGCTTGTGCTTGTGTACAAAACCAACAACAAAAGTGCACCATGCCCATGGAGCTGATGCTGCTGCACAAAATTAAAATCAGCAAGCGGTAAATTTTACTTATCTCTCCTTCCCTCATCATTCACATTGCTTTCGGCTTAGTCATTATATGCAATGTGTGGCTCATCTCATATAATTTATGTTATTGATTGAGTCGAAGTAAATCAGACAAATTGCTGATATTGGTTTTGGGTTTCCAGCGGCGGATCAATACATACTACTAAGGCATAACACTGGTAGTGTTTTGTATTGTGAAGTTTTATTGGGGCCCAAACTCAATACCAGCATAGATAACTGTCTGATTTGGTTTTTAACGTTTGTTTTTTCGTAATGGTAGGTGAATTTAGGGTCGATATTAGCAACATTCGGGGACTGAGAAAGAATTTCTGTGCTGTATACGTACATACTGTAAAAAACAGGCCAGCAGTCTTGGCACTAAGTGAAACCCAGGTAGGTGAAAATTCTGGTTACTCCGAATTTAGCCTACCTGGTTATAGTTTAGTGCCTTTATTTTTCCTACACCATGGTCTCGCAATATATGTACGTAATGATGTGGCTTATCAGCTTCAACCACAATATGGCCCTTGTTTAAATACAAACTTTAACTTCATGTGGTTAAAATTCACCGTCAAAATACATACATGTTTCATTTATCGTAGCCCAAGTTTGGATAGTAATTCGACTTCTAACGAATTCGATGCACTGTCCGATTCAATCCTGAGAATTGTTTCCCATTATCCGCACAGTGAAATCGTTGTTACGGGCGATTTCAATGTACTCAATTCTTCGTGGCTACGCTATTCTGGTCAGACAACACCCGAAGGAAGGTATGTCGAGATTTTTGCTGAGTTAAACCACCTGACTCAGCTTGTTGACGAGCCTACTCGTATTCCTGACGTTGCAGGTCAAATCGCCAACACTCTAGAATTGTTCCTTACCTCTGACCGGAATAAATACACTATTAGTGTATTATCTCCTCTAGGCTCATCAGACCATTGTGTCATATCTGCGAATTTCTCGTGCCACCAAATCCTAGATAAAGAAAAAATCCCAAAGAGAACCGTTTGGCAATACGAGAAAGCCAACTGGGACGGTCTCAATAATTTCTTCAAGAACTTTAACTGGTCACTATGCTTCCTCGATAGTGATGTTGACGCCAGTGCAGATATGATTACAAACTTGATTCTTTGTGGAATGAGAAATTTTATCCCGAATAGGGTAAAATCTATCAAACCCAAAGAAAACTCATGGTTTGATTCGAGCTGTAAAGAGGTTATTAGGGTTAGAGAAACAATCTTCCGATGTTATAAAGCCAACCCTACTGAGGAAAACCGGAAAAAGTTTCAACAAACTAGAAAGACCTGTAACGTTCATATTCGAAGAACCAAATTTTTACATGATCAAAAATTACGGCAAAAAATACTACAATGTCCCAAAGGTAGTAAAAATTTTTGGTCATTTGTAAAAAACATACGAAATACCACCTCGTCCTCGGTTCCAACGCTCGTCTTCAATGATACTCCTTTTGTCAGCTCGCAAGATAAAGCCAATTTGCTTGCAGCACAGTTTGCTGTTAATTCGACGCTGCCAGAAAGTGTTATGACTCCTCCTGTACTTGAGAGCGTAAATGATTTTATGGGACAAATTTTCTTTCGCACTCGTGCAGTTGCTAGAGTTCTAAAGGATCTCGATGTACACAAATCCGCTGGCCCGGATAGTATCCCTCCCATTGTTCTGAAGTGGTATTCTTCAACGCTGGCAAAACCACTGCGTAAGCTTTTCCATCTGTCCTACTCTACTGGTCTCTATCCGAGTGGATGGAAAACAGCATTTGTCCAGCCTGTCCCTAAAAAAGGCGTATCTTCTTCACCCTCTAACTATCGACCAATTGCACTTACGCCCCTTCTTTCCAAGGTCATGGAAACGCTGATTAATTTCCAGCTCAAGAAATATCTCGAGGGACGAAAGCTTCTTAATGACCGGCAGTACGGCTTTCGTAGCAATAGGTCCACTGGTGATCTGATGGTATATCTCACCGAACAGTGGAACAAATCTTTACATCGTTTTGGAGAAAGTAAGATTATTGCACTTGATATTTCAAAAGCGTTTGATAGAGTTTGGCACCAAGCTCTCTTATCGAAAATGCGCGCATTTGGTTTCGATGAACCTCTTCTTCGTTGGATTAGAAATTACCTTTCGGACCGTTCAAACCAAGTCGTATTGGACGGTTTAAAGTCTGAAATCCACAAAATAAATGCAAGTGTGCCCCAGGGCTCCGTTTTGTCTCCGACTCTCTTCCTTATTTTTATAAATGATCTTTTGTCTGAAACTTCTAATCCATTAAACTGTTTTGCTGACGATAGTACCCTCAGCTTCTCATATTCGTTTACAGATTCTCATCCATGCCCTTCGACAGCGTATGATAAGCTCACTAAATTCTGATCTCGACAGCATTATTCAATGGGGAATCAAAATCCGCGTAGAATTTAATGCTTCTAAAACTCAATGTTGTCTCCTGTCGTTAAAGCGAAACCCACCCCAATGCCGCTATCCATGGGCGGCACTTGTATCGAGGAAACCGAACAGCTCTCAGTTCTCGGTATGTGTGTCACAGACCACCTTTTGTGGAATGACCACACATTTGATGTCGCCAAAAATGCTGCTAAGTGTTTAGGTTTTCTCCGTAGATGCAAGAAGTTTTTTCCCCTTCTGATCTGGCTGTGATCTACAAAGCCTTTATTCGTCCAAAACTTGAGTACAATTCTCATGTTTGGGCAGGAGCTCCAAAAACTCACTTGAGTTTGTTAGACAAAATTCAAAAAAGAGCTTTAAAAATGATAGGCGAAAGATCTATAACAGAATCAATTACATCTCTCGAACACCGCCGTAATGTTTCGTGTCTTTCTCTATTTTATTGCTATTATTACAATCAGTGTTCTAGTGAAATAGCCAGTTGCATCCCCCCCTCAAAAAATTCAACCGTAATACTCGCGCTTCTAGGAATGCCCATCAGTTCACCCTCGAGCCCAACTTCGGACGTACTCTAATGTACAGAGATTCTTTCTTCAGTCGCACCACACGAATGTGGAATGCTTTACCTGACTCGACTTTCCCCTCCCATTTCGATGTGCAAACGTTCAAAACCAATGTGCATCGGTATCTCCTTCTAAATCCTCTCCTACTTACCTAATCGCTCGTGCTGTGTTAAAAACATTTTAAGGGTAGCCATAACCCCTTTTGCGCGCGTGGAATATAAAAAAAAAAATATCAAAACGGCGCATTTGAGCGCTAATTGGGCTATGGGCTAGACTGCCCGTGGCCCACATTTCTACCTACCTATAATATGCCTTTAAAATAAATTTAAAAAAAAATTTAACATTTTGAAAAAATTTTAATTTTTTTTTTTTTATTGGAAGTGTTTTTAAAAAAAACGAAATTTTGTTATTTGCAAAACTTATTTCATTTATCATGTAAATTAATAACACTATCGATTTTTTATCGAATAATCGACAGTTTTTTCAAAAACAATCGATACTATCGAAAACTCCAACAATCTATGTTTTATTAACACTAATAGCATCTATTTATAAGTTGTGTAATTTTGAGATTTGTAAAACAACCCTTTGAAGAGACTTAATTAAAACGTTGCCAAAAATGACTTCTCAAAAATGTATTAATTCGAAAAATTCTAACACTCAAAATCGATTAAATTCGAAATTTCGAATCAGACTCTTTATTTGACTTTTTATATTTTTTGTAACCATGTAATTTTATTTAAAATACACTCCCCTGATTTATTGTATTTTTTTTTTTTAATAGTCTATGAACTATGATGAAATAATTGGCTTAAATAAACTAATACCTCCATATCAGGAGGATTTAGGAAGAAAAGTTAGTTATTGATAGTAGACGCCAGGGTAGATATGATCACAAATATAATAATTTTTTGTGGAAAGAATAGGGTAAAATCTATCAAACACAAAGAAAATCATGGTTTGATTCGAGCTGTAAAGAGGTTATTAGAGTTAGAAAAGTAAGCTTCCGTAGTAACAAAGTCAACCACACGGAGGAAAACCGGAAAAAGTTGTAGCAAGTCAGAAAGAACTGTCATATTCAAAGAACCAAATTTTTGCATGATCAAAAATTAAGGCAAAACTAATACAATGTCCCAATAGTTGTAAAAATTGTTGGTGATTTACAAAGAACAAACGAAATGCTATTTCGTCGTCGGTTCCAACGCTCGACTTCAATGAAATCCCTTTTGTCAGCTCGTTAGAGAAAGCCAATTTGCTTACAACATAGTTTGCTGTCAATTCGACGCTTCCAGAAAGTGTTAATGACTCATCATGTACTTGAGAGCGCAAACGATTTTATGGGAAGAATATTCTTTCGCATTCGTGCAGTTTCCAGAGTCCTAAAGGACCTTGATATACCTACACAAATCCGCTGGTCCGGATAGTATACCTTTAATTGTTCTGAGGTGTTCTTCAACGCTTACAAAACCACTGCGAATGCTTTTCCATCTGTCCTATTCTACTGGTCTCTTTCCGAGTTATGGAAAACAGCATTTGTCCAGCCAGTCCCTAAAAAAGGCATTGTTTAAGCCAACAACTTATAATTACTATGTACCTGCATATAAAAAACACCCTATCCGAATCTAGAACATCCTATTCCCTAAACAAAGTTCACATTCCATACTTAATTATATGGTTCCCACCAAAATTGCAAGATCTGCACTTGTTACAGGTGCTTTCCTATCCTATTACATTTATTTTTCCACAAAATAAAATTATTATAGATTGGCATTGATGTAATTTCGTATAAATAGTCACACAAATTTAGAATAAAATCACTTTTAGTCCAGAAGTTAATATAGTGTTTTACTTGTCATTGCTACCCCCCACCCGAGGTAAGGAGCAACAGAGCAATTAAAACCTTCAGTCGATTCTAAAGGAGGTTTCGACGTTAAACAGGCTTATCTTCTTCACCCTCTTACTCTCGTCCAATTACACGTGCGTACCTTCTCTCCAAGGTCATGGAAACGCTGATCAATTTTCAGCTCAAGAAAAATCTCGAAGAACGAAAGCTTCTTAATGACCGGCAGTACGGCTTGAAGCAAAAGGTCCACTGGCGATATGATGGTATATCTCACCGAACAGTGGAACAAATACTTACATCGTTTTGGGGAAAGTAAGATTATTGCGCTTGATATTTCAAAAGCGTTTGATAGAGATTGGCATCAAGCTCTCTTATCGAAAATGCGCGCATTATGGTATCGATGAATCTCTTCTTCGTTGGATTAGATATTACCTTTCGGAACGCTCAATAAAAGTTGTATTAGACGGTTTTAAGTCACAAATGCACAAAATAAATGCTAGTGTGCCCCAGGGCTCCGTTTTGTCCCCGACTCTCTTCCTTAAAACTCGAGTACAATTCTCATGTTTGGGCAGGTGCTCCAACCCACTTGATTCTTTTGGATAGGATACAAAGAAGAGCTATGAAAATGATAGGTGACAGAAATATAACGGAAGCATTTGCAACTCTCGAGCACTGCCACAATGTTTCATGGCTTTCATTGTGTTACCGTTATTTTCATAAGCAATGCACTACTGAAATAGCCAGTTGCATTCCTCCCCTAAAGGAATTCAACCGTAATACTCGTACTTCTAGGAATGCAAATGAGTTTACCCTTGGTGCCAACTTCGGACGTACTGTCAAGTATAGAGAATCTTTTCTTAGAATGAATTCTTTATTTTTCCCTTCCATTTCGATATTCAAAGTTTCAAAACCAATGTGCATGGGCATCTCCTCTTTAAACCTTCCCTGTTTTCCTAACGCTCCCACTGTGTTTAATTTAACATTTAAAGGGTATCAAAAACCTATTGAGTGCACGTACTGTGTAAAAAAGAAGCAAGATTCTTAGAATTTTAGAAGCTATTCAAACAAAAATCAAAAACTGCGCTATTATAAATAGCTAAAATTGTTCCCAAGGGCACCAATGGGAAGAAACTAGTGTGGGCCGTACCTAGCCTCTTTTTTTTCTGTTTTAAGTCTCTGTTAAGACTCGCCTACAAAAGAATTTTTTTTCTTGTCTTGACTTGAATTTTAGACTTGAATTTTTCCAGCAACATGAGAAGAATTCTAATGTGTTCTATTTATATTACCGCAGTTGATCCGCTTTTTCGCTTTAGAATAACTCAACTCCCATTTTAGATCTTCTGTCCCACTCACGCGTCGCTGCGCTGCTCCACTTTTAGGGTACGTTCAGTTTTTTGTACTAAGATTACCTACCAAGGCAAACAAATTTCATGTGCAAACTTAAATTGGGCGGGTTTTATCGGAAAAGCCATGCATAGTACGATCTTACATACATTACAAATACAACATAACTAGTAGTTCTGCGGCCGGTAGGAAGGTAAAGTAGAATTTTATGTGGTAAACAGATGTGCAGCGTTTGTCATGCAGCGAAATTAATTTACACAGGTTCTTATGGGAGCAGATTCACTCAAGAGCTGCATGCAGCGCAGCGCTGCACGATGTCTCTATTTCTAAATTTGCTGCACAGCATCATTGCAGCCACAACAGCAAAGAAACAAAATCTTAAATTGTTGGTATTTGGCATTACTCATATTGACATCAGCTGCCATTCTTTCAAAAAAATTGTTTGTGTTGGTGATTTTTTTTTAAGAATCCATGAAGCCGGCGGCATTGCCATCCTGCTATCGTCCAACGAAGAAAACCTCGTTCCAACACAATTATGTCACATCGGCAACGCTGTGCTTTCCTGTATTTGTTTGACATAAGTATGCATCATGAATGTCAGAAACTATGGACATGTGTTTCGTGTGCAGCTCTGCGTGCATAGATGCGTGCACACTGGCTGCACATCTGTTTTAGCCATTACTGTGGATGGATTTTTCGCGTTTATTCGAGTCTTGAATTGGATACTGTTTGTTTTGTTATAGATGTTGGTACGATTGATAGTTGAATTTAATCTCGATGCATGTGTTCATGGAATACCCAGTTAAAATTCTAAATTTCTATTGGCCAAACAAATCGATCTTTTTTGTAGTTGTCCATTTTATACTAATAAGATCTCAGAAAACTCCCTATTTTTTTTTCTAGATAGCTAGATATTATTTATTTCATTTTAAATTCAATTAATATGCTTTAAAAATTCAAAATTATAATAATAATACAAATAATTAAAGGAAATTTAATGACCTTTTAGCTATTAAAAAGTGAGAATGAAATTGTTTGCACTCTTTGATCGATAATTATTTTCTGTCGAATGTCTCAAAAAGGACCATGACGTTATCTAGAAGAACGAAAATCTCGAATGGCATGAAATCTAGAACGTACAAAAATCACGAACGACTCGAACTTTTGAAAAAATTTTAATTTTTTTTTTTTTATTGGAAGTGTTTTTAAAAAAAACGAAATTTTGTTATTTGCAAAACTTATTTCATTTATCATGTAAATTAATAACACTATCGATTTTTTATCGAATAATCGACAGTTTTTTCAAAAACAATCGATACTATCGAAAACTCCAACAATCTATGTTTTATTAACACTAATAGCATCTATTTATAAGTTGTGTAATTTTGAGATTTGTAAAACAACCCTTTGAAGAGACTTAATTAAAACGTTGCCAAAAATGACTTCTCAAAAATGTATTAATTCGAAAAATTCTAACACTCAAAATCGCTTAAATTCGAAATTTCGAATCAGACTCTTTATTTGACTTTTTATATTTTTTGTAACCATGTAATTTTATTTAAAATACACTCCCCTGATTTATTGTATTTTTTTTTTTTTTAATAGTCTATGAACTATGATGAAATAATTGGCTTAAATAAACTAATACCTCCATATCAGGAGGATTTAGGAAGAAAAGTTAGTTATTGATAGTAGACGCCAGGGTAGATATGATCACAAATATAATAATTTTTTGTGGAAAGAATAGGGTAAAATCAATCAAACACAAAGAAAATCATGGTTTGATTCGAGCTGTAAAGAGGTTATTAGAGTTAGAAAAGTAAGCTTCCGTAGTAACAAAGTCAACCACACGGAGGAAAACCGGAAAAAGTTGTAGCAAGTCAGAAAGAACTGTCATATTCAAAGAACCAAATTTTTGCATGATCAAAAATTAAGGCAAAACTAATACAATGTCCCAATAGTTGTAAAAATTTTTGGTGATTTACAAAGAACAAACGAAATGCTATTTCGTCGTCGGTTCCAACGCTCGACTTCAATGAAATCCCTTTTGTCAGCTCGTTAGAGAAAGCCAATTTGCTTACAACATAGTTTGCTGTCAATTCGACGCTTCCAGAAAGTGTTAATGACTCATCATGTACTTGAGAGCGCAAACGATTTTATGGGAAGAATATTCTTTCGCATTCGTGCAGTTTCCAGAGTCCTAAAGGACCTTGATATACCTACACAAATCCGCTGGTCCGGATAGTATACCTTTAATTGTTCTGAGGTGTTCTTCAACGCTTACAAAACCACTGCGAATGCTTTTCCATCTGTCCTATTCTACTGGTCTCTTTCCGAGTTATGGAAAACAGCATTTGTCCAGCCAGTCCCTAAAAAAGGCATTGTTTAAGCCAACAACTTATAATTACTATGTACCTGCATATAAAAAACACCCTATCCGAATCTAGAACATCCTATTCCCTAAACAAAGTTCACATTCCATACTTAATTATATGGTTCCCACCAAAACTGCAAGATCTGCACTTGTTACAGGTGCTTTCCTATCCTATTACATTTATTTTTCCACAAAATAAAATTATTATAGATTGGCATTGATGTAATTTCGTATAAATAGTCACACAAATTTAGAATAAAATCACTTTTAGTCCAGAAGTTAATATAGTGTTTTACTTGTCATTGCTACCCCCCACCCGAGGTAAGGAGCAACAGAGCAATTAAAACCTTCAGTCGATTCTAAAGGAGGTTTCGACGTTAAACAGGCTTATCTTCTTCACCCTCTTACTCTCGTCCAATTACACGTGCGTACCTTCTCTCCAAGGTCATGGAAACGCTGATCAATTTTCAGCTCAAGAAAAATCTCGAAGAACGAAAGCTTCTTAATGACCGGCAGTACGGCTTGAAGCAAAAGGTCCACTGGCGATATGATGGTATATCTCACCGAACAGTGGAACAAATACTTACATCGTTTTGGGGAAAGTAAGATTATTGCGCTTGATATTTCAAAAGCGTTTGATAGAGATTGGCATCAAGCTCTCTTATCGAAAATGCGCGCATTATGGTATCGATGAATCTCTTCTTCGTTGGATTAGATATTACCTTTCGGAACGCTCAATAAAAGTTGTATTAGACGGTTTTAAGTCACAAATGCACAAAATAAATGCTAGTGTGCCCCAGGGCTCCGTTTTGTCCCCGACTCTCTTCCTTAAAACTCGAGTACAATTCTCATGTTTGGGCAGGTGCTCCAACCCACTTGATTCTTTTGGATAGGATACAAAGAAGAGCTATGAAAATGATAGGTGACAGAAATATAACGGAAGCATTTGCAACTCTCGAGCACTGCCACAATGTTTCATGGCTTTCATTGTGTTACCGTTATTTTCATAAGCAATGCACTACTGAAATAGCCAGTTGCATTCATCCCCTAAAGGAATTCAACCGTAATACTCGTACTTCTAGGAATGTAAATCAGTTTACCCTTGGTGCCAACTTCGGACGTACTGTCAAGTATAGAGAATCTTTTCTTAGAATGAATTCTTTATTTTTCCCTTCCATTTCGATATTCAAAGTTTCAAAACCAATGTGCATGGGCATCTCCTCTTTAAACCTTCCCTGTTTTCCTAACGCTCCCACTGTGTTTAATTTAACATTTAAAGGGTATCAAAAACCTATTGAGTGCACGTACTGTGTAAAAAAGAAGCAAGATTCTTAGAATTTTAGAAGCTATTCAAACAAAAATCAAAAACTGCGCTATTATAAATAGCTAAAATTGTTCCCAAGGGCACCAATGGGAAGAAACTAGTGTGGGCCGTACCTAGCCTCTTTTTTTTCTGTTTTAAGTCTCTGTTAAGACTCGCCTACAAAAGAATTTTTTTTCTTGTCTTGACTTGAATTTTAGACTTGAATTTTTCCAGCAACATGAGAAGAATTCTAATGTGTTCTATTTATATTACCGCAGTTGATCCGCTTTTTCGCTTTAGAATAACTCAACTCCCATTTTAGATCTTCTGTCCCACTCACGCGTCGCTGCGCTGCTCCACTTTTAGGGTACGTTCAGTTTTTTGTACTAAGATTACCTACCAAGGCAAACAAATTTCATGTGCAAACTTAAATTGGGCGGGTTTTATCGGAAAAGCCATGCATAGTACGATCTTACATACATTACAAATACAACATAACTAGTAGTTCTGCGGCCGGTAGGAAGGTAAAGTAGAATTTTATGTGGTAAACAGATGTGCAGCGTTTGTCATGCAGCGAAATTAATTTACACAGGTTCTTATGGGAGCAGATTCACTCAAGAGCTGCATGCAGCGCAGCGCTGCACGATGTCTCTATTTCTAAATTTGCTGCACAGCATCATTGCAGCCACAACAGCAAAGAAACAAAATCTTAAATTGTTGGTATTTGGCATTACTCATATTGACATCAGCTGCCATTCTTTCAAAAAAATTGTTTGTGTTGGTGATTTTTTTTTAAGAATCCATGAAGCCGGCGGCATTGCCATCCTGCTATCGTCCAACGAAGAAAACCTCGTTACAACACAATTATGTCACACCGGCAACGCTGTGCTTTCCTGTATTTGTTTGACATAAGTATGCATCATGAATGTCAGAAACTATGGACATGTGTTTCGTGTGCAGCTCTGCGTGCATAGATGCGTGCACACTGGCTGCACATCTGTTTTAGCCATTACTGTGGATGGATTTTTCGCGTTTATTCGAGTCTTGAATTGGATACTGTTTGTTTTGTTATAGATGTTGGTACGATTGATAGTTGAATTTAATCTCGATGCATGTGTTCATGGAATACCCAGTTAAAATTCTAAATTTCTATTGGCCAAACAAATCGATCTTTTTTGTAGTTGTCCATTTTATACTAATAAGATCTCAGAAAACTCCCTATTTTTTTTCTAGATAGCTAGATATTATTTATTTCATTTTAAATTCAATTAATATGCTTTAAAAATTCAAAATTATAATAATAATACAAATAATTAAAGGAAATTTAATGACCTTTTAGCTATTAAAAAGTGAGAATGAAATTGTTTGCACTCTTTGATCGATAATTATTTTCTGTCGAATGTCTCAAAAAGGACCATGACGTTATCTAGAAGAACGAAAATCTCGAATGGCATGAAATCTAGAACGTACAAAAATCACGAACGACTCGAACTAGAAAAAAATCTCGAAAGAAAATTCTTCCGAAATTTTTTTCTTTGAACCCCCTATGCCAGGGCTCAACTCTGTCTGATCAGTTGGAATTTTCACTACACAGTTCATCATTATGGTTGACTTAAAACCGGCTCAAAATGACTTTTAAGATTGGAGTCGGCTCTAAAAATTCTTTTTAAGGCATGAGTCGACTCTTTGGCAATTTTAAACGACGAAGATTATAGTTTTACGTTAAATTATTCGTCTATTTTTAAAAGCAGCAACAGTTAAGTCCAGTCATCTGACATGCACGGACGTACAAGCGGAAGATTTATAATATAAGACAAATAATACACCCCAAAACAAAAAAGTATTTGTCAAATCAGCTCTACCTGTGGACTGCCTAAGTTTTATTACCTCAAGTAATAAAAAAGGGTTTACCCAAATAGTTTGAACCAGTTAATGTTTACCCAATTTTTTTTTTTTTTTAAATACTGTGTGCGTGTTAATCTGAACAATAAAATAATTATCAGTGATTAAGTAGATCCCGTAAGCAAGTAGAGGTAGCGCAATGGCTGAACCCATTGAAATATTAGCTGCAATCGTGGTTACCTACTGCTTGGTATGAAACCTGGTTACCTATACTGCTTAGTATGAAACCTGGGACCTGGGACCTGGGTCCTGAGTACGTGCGGAGTATCGGCGGACTAATTCAGGAAACCTCAATCAAGATTGCCGGTGAACCCAATGATGACAACCTTAAGATGGAAGAAGACATGGTTGTCCCCACTGGAGACGAATCCATCCTAACAACTGAGAGTGAGAGCTGAGTAGAAGGAACATCATCAGGGGTCAAGCGTCAAAAAAACAACGAAAAAAGCCAACAAAAAACTGAAGGAGACAAATCAGCTTCAACAAGCCAGCAACCAAACTACACCCGCTGCAATACCAATCATCAGCCAACCGCCAATCAGCGGACCATCGGCAAAAAAAAGTAACAGCAGCAAAAGTAACAGCAGAAACAAAAGGAACGGCAGCAACAACAAACAAAACCACCAAGCCAAAAACCCAAGACGTGGACAATTATTTAAAGCTATAGCTTCTTATGCTTTGGATTCTTATATAAACGTACCTACTACAACCGTTGTAAGCTCAAAGACATGCATTGACCATATCTTTTGTAGGAATAGTTTATCTCATAGTGTTAAACCAGTCAGCTCTTTAGCTGATTTATGTTTCAATGATCACTACATGACTAGCTT
>OX439486.1:36711161-37170957 GCA_949320155.1 Melangyna quadrimaculata
GGCAGCCCAGCCTACCCCACAATCTATCCCACACGATTTGACATGTGTTAATACATGAAGAATTTAAGGAACGGTTCTAATTCTATCCCACATTCTATCACACTTTTTTTTAGGTTAAGATAATGTGTTAGTACAAGCAAGTGTGGAAGCAAAATATGAAAAGCTATTTCTTTCCCACAAATTTGGCAGTCGCGTGGAATTCTTTCCCCCTTTCAATTTGACATGTATGAATACACATTGGGGTAGTGTGGAAGGGCTATTAAGGATTGCATTAATATTTCTTTGGATCACTATTGAATATGATTAAAGAAACATCAGTTCATCGCAATGTGACGCTGATGTTATTGCTAATTGAAAGTCTAATGGATCAGTTATATCACCTTTGACTCCTATACCGATTTGGCTTCCCATCAGAAGTATTTCTGGGTCACTAAACAAACGAATGACACTTTAATGTCTGAAATCGGAAGCAATTTTGAAAGTTGGGTTACTCTATGATGTGAAGGATGCAAAACATCAAATTGTGGTACATGTGAATTTATAGAGAGGTTGACTAAGTTGGATTGCCTAAGGATCCAACACCCCTTAACACTTACACTTATGGTAGAAGATTCTGGTCTAACTCAACGCGAAAATACTCTTAAGGGCACATACTTCAAGACTGACCAGCCCTTGAGGCAGTAGCAGCTACATATACCATCGTAGTCTTCGTCTTTAGCAGCATCAATATAGAGTAGCAGCAGCAGCCAGCAACGAGAAGCGAAGCGCAACAAAAATGAGCGCACTCTGCAGTTGATAATATTTCACCGAATATATATGTTTTTTTAAAAATACTCTTATTGAAATCGAATCTTTCTGTGCCTCTGCTTAGTGTTAATATTAAAAAAAAGCACCAAATACAAGCTTTCAATACATGTTGTACTGTACAAATAACTTTTATTCAAGATTTGTTTATCATCATCTTTAGAAAGTTATTATTAAAAAAAAAACCTAAACAGTATAATGAAAAAATTGTATAAAAAATTGTATAAAAAAATTATTTTGTTAACAATAAATAGAAGTGCTTGTTTATATTTGTAGTTTTTCAGATGATTTAAAAGAACTTAAAAAAAATGAGCCAAAAAATGTATTCTTTGTTTATTTTATATATTTTTTTTTTGTATTTGACTTTATGTGCACTAAAGTCGTTGCAATAGTAACTAAACTAAACGAGTGAACGCCTTCGATATATAATGTACTTTCAAGTTTCAACCAAATCGGAAACGTCAAATTGCTTTTATTTTTTATAGACTTTGAAGGGTGCGCTGGTACACTGGCTCCACTAACTGTCATCTTCAAATGGAGTAAACAAAAAACTGTTATACTATGATCCCAGTGTATTATAGAGATCAGTCGTTGAAGTTCATTTCAAGTCAACGCAGGTATACAAAGGGGCCAAGTCACTGATCTCTATAATACACTGGATAGTGGATTCCCTATACGTATAACAGTTTTTTTTGAAGCAAATTGAATCTGACAATTGTATCCTTGCACACTTTTGTCTCTTTTTTTTTACCGAAGGAAAGAAAGAGATAGTTTTTTATCATCACAAAAAATCGTGCATTGATATCAGCTGTTTGTTTGACATCACTGGTTTGGTTTGTTTGTGGTACAAACGCAAACAAAAACAAAGCATAAATAAAATTGTTTAATTTGCTATTGTTTTCCATTAATTTTAACCTAAATACATGTTGAAGAAATTCAGTTTAAGAATTGTTTCTGCGTATTTAACAGATAAAATATATACCGAGCGCTCGTTTTCCGTAGTACGCGTCTTATAAAATGTTATAAAATTAAAATTGTTAATTAAATTAAAAGTATCTCAGCCTGTTTGGCTTGGATTTCTTCTTCGAGTTTGATTTTCTCGGTTTGTTCCATGTGTTTAGCCTCTTCGAGACGTTGCAACATTGATTGTAGCTCCATTTGGTGGAGTTCGAACTCGTCCTTTGCCGCTTGCAATTGTTTTAATTGCTCTTCAAGACGACGAATCATCTCTTGTGCCTCCATGAGGTCATTTTGTGAACGTTCCATTTGCTCTTGCATCTGCTTGAGATGGTCTTCGTATTCCTGTTGTTTCTTTTCGGCGCGTTCGCGGGCTTCCAGAGCCAATTGCAGCTTTTCTCGTTCCTGTTGCTTGGCATTCCTCTCCTCCCTGGCTTGTGCTTTCATTTGTTGGGCATCAATTGTGTCTGGTTTGCGACGACACATATACAATTCATGGTTACCCATGCATAGGGCCAAAATTCTCTTATTGATCCTGACGTGTGGGGCAAAGAACACAAAGTGGGGCGCTTTTTTGTCAAACGGTTTAATGATAAAGCGCTTTTCTGAGAATGAAATATTCCTGATCTCAGACCATGGGAATCCAATTTTTGGAGTTAGCTTGTCTTCCTGTTCGTAGATG
The DNA here is from genome assembly GCA_949320155.1 of Melangyna quadrimaculata. NCBI lineage: Eukaryota > Metazoa > Arthropoda > Insecta > Diptera > Syrphidae > Melangyna > Melangyna quadrimaculata. The sequence goes on from OX439486.1 coordinate 36,713,605, forward strand.
CTGAAACCGAGAGCATCCACACCCAACCACAAGTCAGTTCCTTTTTTGTTGCGGGTCTCGAAATAATTTACTCCGTACTATGAAAAAATCAATTAAAATCTTTTTTTTATGATCTATTATAAATAACTTACTTACTCACTCGCGAAAAACATCAGCTAATAAAAAAATGTAAACAAAAACCACCATTTTAATACAATTTAAACTGTTATAAACTAAAAAAAAAAAACATTGACAACTGTCAACAGTTGTATCCTTGCACTGTTATAATTTTCCTTCAATTTGCTTCAAGATTTTTATATGAATCCACTATCCAGTGTATTATAGAGATCAGTGGGCCAAGTGAGCTTGAAGCTCGCTCGAATACCTCATGTAAAGGGGGAAATAGAGATCCAGTGGTTGGGTATGCCTCGAGTCATTAATTTTTTTGAACCGTTTTGGATTCCATTCTAAGAAGAAGAAATAGAGGAAGAGGTATTTGTCACATATACAGTCTACGTGAGTGAAGCAATTTTTGAGAACCAGAAGTGTCAAATCGTTAGCGTGTGATTAGAAAAAAAAAGAAAAAAAATTGATACAAGTTAAAACCCAAATTAATATAACAAATACTTTGAAAAAAAAAAACAAATAATTTAAAGTGCATTAATTAGACATTGTGGTGATTTTCTTATAAATTAAAAAGAAACATGAAGTGCATTGTTCAGGGGTGTGGAAATCAACAAAACAAGGTGGATAAAAGCATTTCCTTTCACAGGTGAGTTTTATTATATTATTCTCAAAAAAAGTGCTGTAAAGTTTTTGTATTTAGATTGATGAACTATTAAACAACATATTTAGAATGGGTTACACTTTAAATTATATCAAGAATATTATTATTTAGTTGAAAATGTGCACATAATTTTTTTGTTAGAATTCAAGAACCAGAAATGTCAAACTGAAATCCTAGTAAACAGGGGCGCATGAAATTATATTGGAGTTTGAAAGGCGCAACTATCCGTTAAGCGCCCTTCTTATGAGAAAATTATTTTTTGTTATTTAATCCATTTTTTTTTCGTCAGTAAGGTGTCTATCAGTTCATGTTTGGTTATTCATGGCTCATATTTAAAGTTTAGTCCATTATAAATAATATGTTGTTCGATAGTTAATTAATCTACATAAATACAAACATTTAACAGAACTTGTTTTGAGAAAAATATAATAAAACTCACTTGTGAGGAAATGATCTTACCGCCTTTTTTCGTCGTTTTTCACACGATTTAACAACGCACTTAATGTTTTTTTTTTGTTTATTCATAGATAACCACAATGTCTATTTTATTCACTTGAAAAATTTTGCTTTTTTTCAAAGTTTTTAGCTTTTTTTTATATATATATGCGTCTTAATTTGTAACAGTTTTTGATTGTTCTTTTTTAAAGTCACACTAGCGATTTGATATTTCAGATTGACAAAAATTGCTTTACACACGTACTCCTTCTTTTTCTAAGACCATACCACTAAAACAACTTCGGAAAATAACAAAAATTACTATTCTGATGGAGCCCTAGTGTGTTGCCGTCAAGGAGGTTTCGGTTTTCCGTGTATGGTGAATTGAAAAACTCTCCCTCTCACAATACATTCATATAATGTATCCGTGGTGATTCTAATTTTCATACTAATTTGAGCCGCAAAACGCAGTTTTTCGATCCGTATTTGGATCCAAATGCGAAGTTGTTCATACGTTGGTTGAAACATTTGCGGACCGAAAACAAGCTCGCTTGCTTGAAGGGTATATGTATCTTCGTCAGCATAATGGTGGATTTATGCTGGATTTTCATGTATCTTCGTCTGCAAAATGCAGAAAAGTAGAGCAGGACAGATGTATACAAAAAATCCGAGCGAGTAAAAGAGAACCATCAAGAAGATGAACATGTTCGTCTTCATTTCTGCATTATGGCACTTTCCTATAATGCAGAAACGAAGTTCTTCTGCATTTTGATCTTTTGTCTCTCTAACGAAAGTTAGAAAGTGCCATAATGAAGAAATGAAGACGAACATGTTCATCTTATTGATGGTTCTCTTTTACTCGCTCGGATTTTTTGTATACATCTGTCCTGCTCTACTTTTCTGCATTTTGCAGACGAAGATACATGTGAATTCAGCATAATGGTGGATTTACATGTATCTTCGTCCGACTTCTTTTAACAGATAAAATATATACCGAGCGCTCGTTTTCCGTAGTACGCGTCTTATAAAATGTTATAAAATTAAAATTGTTAATTAAATTAAAAGTATCTCAGCCTGTTTGGCTTGGATTTCTTCTTCGAGTTTGATTTTCTCGGTTTGTTCCATGTGTTTAGCCTCTTCGAGACGTTGCAACATTGATTGTAGCTCCATTTGGTGGAGTTCGAGCTCGTCCTTTGCCGCTTGCAATTGTTTTAATTGCTCTTCAAGACGACGAATCATCTCTTGTGCCTCCATGAGGTCCTTTTGTGAACGTTCCATTTGCTCTTGCATCTGCTTGAGATGGTCTTCGTATTCCTGTTGTTTCTTTTCGGCGCGTTCGCGGGCTTCCAGAGCCAATTGCAGCTTTTCTCGTTCCTGTTGCTTGGCATTCCTCTCCTCCCTGGCTTGTGCTTTCATTTGTTGGGTATCAATTGTGTCTGGTTTGCGACGACACATATACAATTCATGGTTACCCATGCATAGGGCCAAAATTCTCTTATTGATCCTGACGCGTGGGGCAAAGAACACAAAGTGGGGCGCTTTTTTGTCAAACGGTTTAATGATAAAGCGCTTTTCTGAGAATGAAATATTCCTGATCTCAGACCATGGGAATCCAATTTTTGGAGTTAGCTTGTCTTCCTGTTCGTAGATGCTGAAACCGAGAGCATCCACACCCAACCACAAGTCAGTTCCTTTTTTGTTGCGGGTCTCGAAATAATTTACTCCGTACTATGAAAAAATCAATTAAAATCTTTTTTTTATGATCTATTATAAATAACTTACTTACTCACTCGCGAAAAACATCAGCTAATAAAAAAATGTAAACAAAAACCACCATTTTAATACAATTTAAACTGTTATAAACTAAAAAAAAAAAACATTGACAACTGTCAACAGTTGTATCCTTGCACTGTTATAATTTTCCTTCAATTTGCTTCAAGATTTTTATATGAATCCACTATCCAGTGTATTATAGAGATCAGTGGGCCAAGTGAGCTTGAAGCTCGCTCGAATACCTCATGTAAAGGGGGAAATAGAGATCCAGTGGTTGGGTATGCCTCGAGTCATTAATTTTTTTGAACCGTTTTGGATTCCATTCTAAGAAGAAGAAATAGAGGGAGAGGTATTTGTCACATATACAGTCTACGTGAGTGAAGCAATTTTTGAGAACCAGAAGTGTCAAATCGTTAGCGTGTGATTAGAAAAAAAAAGAAAAAAAAATTGATACAAGTTAAAACCCAAATTAATATAACAAATACTTTGAAAAAAAAAAAAAAAATAATTTAAAGTGCATTAATTAGACATTGTGGTGATTTTCTTATAAATTAAAAAGAAACATGAAGTGCATTGTTCAGGGGTGTGGAAATCAACAAAACAAGGTGGATAAAAGCATTTCCTTTCACAGGTGAGTTTTATTATATTATTCTCAAAAAAAGTGCTGTAAAGTTTTTGTATTTAGATTGATGAACTATTAAACAACATATTTAGAATGGGTTACACTTTAAATTATATCAAGAATATTATTATTTAGTTGAAAATGTGCACATAATTTTTTTGTTAGAATTCAAGAACCAGAAATGTCAAACTGAAATCCTAGTAAACAGGGGCGCATGAAATTATATTGGAGTTTGAAAGGCGCAACTATCCGTTAAGCGCCCTTCTTATGAGAAAATTATTTTTTGTTATTTAATCCATTTTTTTTTCGTCAGTAAGGTGTCTATCAGTTCATGTTTTGTTATTCACGGCTCATATTTAAAGTTTAGTCCATTATAAATAATATGTTGTTCGATAGTTAATTAATCTACATAAATACAAACATTTAACAGAACTTGTTTTGAGAAAAATATAATAAAACTCACTTGTGAGGAAATGATCTTACCGCCTTTTTTCGTCGTTTTTCACACGATTTAACAACGCACTTAATGTTTTTTTTTTGTTTATTCATAGATAACCACAATGTCTATTTTATTTACTTGAAAAATTTTGCTTTTTTTCAAAGTTTTTAGCTTTTTTTTATATATATATGCGTCTTAATTTGTAACAGTTTTTGATTGTTCTTTTTTAAAGTCACACTAGCGATTTGATATTTCAGATTGACAAAAATTGCTTTACACACGTACTCCTTCTTTTTCTAAGACCATACCACTAAAACAACTTCGGAAAATAACAAAAATTACTATTCTGATGGAGCCCTAGTTGTTGCCGTCAAGGAGGTTTCGGTTTTCCGTGTATGGTGAATTGAAAAACTCTCCCTCTCACAATACATTCATATAATGTATCCGTGGTGATTCTAATTTTCATACTAATTTGAGCCGCAAAACGCAGTTTTTCGATCCGTATTTGGATCCAAATGCGAAGTTGTTCATACGTTGGTTGAAACATTTGCGGACCGAAAACAAGCTCGCTTGCTTGAAGGGTATATGTATCTTCGTCAGCATAATGGTGGATTTATGCTGGATTTTCATGTATCTTCGTCTGCAAAATGCAGAAAAGTAGAGCAGGACAGATGTATACAAAAAATCCGAGCGAGTAAAAGAGAACCATCAAGAAGATGAACATGTTCGTCTTCATTTCTGCATTATGGCACTTTCCTATAATGCAGAAACGAAGTTCTTCTGCATTTTGATCTTTTGTCTCTCTAACGAAAGTTAGAAAGTGCCATAATGAAGAAATGAAGACGAACATGTTCATCTTATTGATGGTTCTCTTTTACTCGCTCGGATTTTTTGTATACATCTGTCCTGCTCTACTTTTCTGCATTTTGCAGACGAAGATACATGTGAATTCAGCATAATGGTGGATTTACATGTATCTTCGTCCGACTTCTTTTAACAGATAAAATATATACCGAGCGCTCGTTTTCCGTAGTACGCGTCTTATAAAATGTTATAAAATTAAAATTGTTAATTAAATTAAAAGTATCTCAGCCTGTTTGGCTTGGATTTCTTCTTCGAGTTTGATTTTCTCGGTTTGTTCCATGTGTTTAGCCTCTTCGAGACGTTGCAACATTGATTGTAGCTCCATTTGGTGGAGTTCGAGCTCGTCCTTTGCCGCTTGCAATTGTTTTAATTGCTCTTCAAGACGACGAATCATCTCTTGTGCCTCCATGAGGTCCTTTTGTGAACGTTCCATTTGCTCTTGCATCTGCTTGAGATGGTCTTCGTATTCCTGTTGTTTCTTTTCGGCACGTTCGCGGGCTGCCAGAGCCAATTGCAGCTTTTCTCGTTCCTGTTGCTTGGCATTCCTCTCCTCCCTGGCTTGTGCTTTCATTTGTTGGGCATCAAATGTTTCTGGTTTGCGACGACACATATACAATTCATGGTTACCCATGCATAGGGCCAAAATTCTCTTATTGATCCTGACGCGTGGGGCAAGGAACATAAAGTGGGGCGCTTTTTTGTCAAACGGTTTAATGATAAAGTGCTTTTCTGAGAATGAAATATTCCTGATCTCAGACCATGGGAATCCAATTTTTGGAGTTAGCTTGTCTTCCTGTTCGTAGATGCTGAAACCGAGAGCATCCACACCCAACCACAAGTCAGTTCCTTTTTTGTTGCGGGTCTCGAAATAATTTACTCCGTACTATGAAAAAATCAATTAAAATCTTTTTTTTATGATCTATTATAAATAACTTACTTACTCACTCGCGAAAAACATCAGCTAATAAAAAAATGTAAACAAAAACCACCATTTTAATACAATTTAAACTGTTATAAACTAAAAAAAAAAAACATTGACAACTGTCAACAGTTGTATCCTTGCACTGTTATAATTTTCCTTCAATTTGCTTCAAGATTTTTATATGAATCCACTATCCAGTGTATTATAGAGATCAGTGGGCCAAGTGAGCTTGAAGCTCGCTCGAATACCTCATGTAAAGGGGGAAATAGAGATCCAGTGGTTGGGTATGCCTCGAGTCATTAATTTTTTTGAACCGTTTTGGATTCCATTCTAAGAAGAAGAAATAGAGGGAGAGGTATTTGTCACATATACAGTCTACGTGAGTGAAGCAATTTTTGAGAACCAGAAGTGTCAAATCGTTAGCGTGTGATTAGAAAAAAAAAGAAAAAAAAATTGATACAAGTTAAAACCCAAATTAATATAACAAATACTTTGAAAAAAAAAAAAAAAATAATTTAAAGTGCATTAATTAGACATTGTGGTGATTTTCTTATAAATTAAAAAGAAACATGAAGTGCATTGTTCAGGGGTGTGGAAATCAACAAAACAAGGTGGATAAAAGCATTTCCTTTCACAGGTGAGTTTTATTATATTATTCTCAAAAAAAGTGCTGTAAAGTTTTTGTATTTAGATTGATGAACTATTAAACAACATATTTAGAATGGGTTACACTTTAAATTATATCAAGAATATTATTATTTAGTTGAAAATGTGCACATAATTTTTTTGTTAGAATTCAAGAACCAGAAATGTCAAACTGAAATCCTAGTAAACAGGGGCGCATGAAATTATATTGGAGTTTGAAAGGCGCAACTATCCGTTAAGCGCCCTTCTTATGAGAAAATTATTTTTTGTTATTTAATCCATTTTTTTTTCGTCAGTAAGGTGTCTATCAGTTCATGTTTTGTTATTCATGGCTCATATTTAAAGTTTAGTCCATTATAAATAATATGTTGTTCGATAGTTATTTAATCTACATAAATACAAACATTTAACAGAACTTGTTTTGAGAAAAATATAATAAAACTCACTTGTGAGGAAATGATCTTACCGCCTTTTTTCGTCGTTTTTCACACGATTTAACAACGCACTTAATGTTTTTTTTTTGTTTATTGATAGATAACCACAATGTCTATTTTATTCACTTGAAAAATTTTGCTTTTTTTTCAAAGTTTTTAGCTTTTTTTATATATATATGCGTCTTAATTTGTAACAGTTTTTCATTGTTCTTTTTTAAAGTCACACTAGCGATTTGATATTTCAGATTGACAAAAATTGCTTCACACACGAACTCTTTCTTTTTCTAAGACCATACCACTAAAACAACTTCGGAAAATAACAAAAATTACTATTCTGATGGAGCCCTAGTGTGTTGCCGTCAAGGAGGTTTCGGTTTTCCGTGTATGGTGAATTGAAAAACTCTCCCTCTCACAATACATTCATATAATGTATCCGTGGTGATTCTAATTTTCATACTAATTTGAGCCGCAAAACGCAGTTTTTCGATCCGTATTTGGATCCAAATGCGAAGTTGTTCATACGTTGGTTGAAACATTTGCGGACCGAAAACAAGCTCGCTTGCTTGAAGGGTATATGTATCTTCGTCAGCATAATGGTGGATTTATGCTGGATTTTCATGTATCTTCGTCTGCAAAATGCAGAAAAGTAGAGCAGGACAGATGTATACAAAAAATCCGAGCGAGTAAAAGAGAACCATCAAGAAGATGAACATGTTCGTCTTCATTTCTGCATTATGGCACTTTCCTATAATGCAGAAACGAAGTTCTTCTGCATTTTGATCTGTTCTCTCTCTAACGAAAGTTAGAAAGTGCCATAATGAAGAAATGAAGACGAACATGTTCATCATATTGATGGTTCTCTTTTACTCGCTCGGATTTTTTGTATACATCTGTCCTGCTCTACTTTTCTGCATTTTGCAGACGAAGATACATGTGAATTCAGCATAATGGTGGATTTACATGTATCTTCGTCCGACTTCTGCAAAAAAAAGAGGATGCAAAATTAAAATGTACATTTGTTGGATAAAGAGGGAACACCAACATGCAGAAGATCTTCGTGCATGAAGATTATAGGAAGTGCCATAATGCAGATATGAAGACGAATATGTTCATCTTCTTGATGGTTCTCTTTCTCTTTCACACGCTCGGAGTTTTGGCATACATCTGTCCCGCTGTACTTTTCTTCATGTAATACATGTAAATCCAGCGTATTGCAGAAAAGTAGAGCAGGATAGATGTATACAAAAAATCCAAGCGAGTGAAAGAGAACTATCAAGAAGATGAACATGTTCGTCTTCATTTCTGCATTATGAAGAAAAGTAGAGTGGGACAGATGTATGCCAAAACTCCGAGCGTGTGAAAGAGAACCATCAAGAAGATGAACATGTTCGTCTTCATATCCGCATTATGGCACTTCCTATAATCTTCATGCACGAAGATCTTCTGCATTTTGGTGTTCCCTCTCTATCCAATAAATGTACATTTTAATTTTGCATCCCCTTTTTTTTTGCATAAGTCGGACGAAGATACATGTAAGGCCACCATACTGCACAAACGAAGTTCTTCTGCATTTTGATCTTTCCTCTCTATCTAGCAAATATACATTTTGTATTTGGCACCTTTTTTTACAGAAACCAAATGCAAATACATGTATGTCCACCATAAATGGTGGATTTACATGTTTCTGCGTCTGCATTATGCAGACAAGTATAGCAGTACAGATGTATACAAAATATCCGAGGGAGTGAAAGAGAACCATCAACAAGATGAACATGTTTGTCTTTATTTCTGTATTATGGCACTTTCCTATAATGCAGAAACGAAGTCCTTCTGCATTTTGATTTTTCTCTCTATGTAACAAATATTCATTGTGTATTTGGCATCCCTTTTTTTGTGCAGAAACCAAATGCAGATACATGTAATGGTGGATTTCATCTGCATAATGCAGAAAAGTAGAGCAGGACAGATGTAGGCAAAATTGACATCCCTTTTTTTGTGCAGAAACCAAATGCAGATACATGTAAATCCACCATAAAACCACCAAAATCCAGCATAACTTGTTTTGTTGTATCATGCTGTTTATCCATGGCACAGATAAGCAATACCTAGATAGGAATCTTTCGTTCGTATCACCCCCAAAACCCATTTGTTTACATTGTTGTTTTTGTAATTTCATTTCGTGTCGATGAATAGATGTGAACTGCAACAACAATTTAACGCGGTGAATTTGATTTGTTTGACAGTTCATTTTTTTTTTTCATAAATGTGCTGTGCGAAGATTTTTATTCCGGTGTTTGTGATTTTCATTAAAAAATAAATTAACAAAAAAATAATTGTTTCACCAAGCCCAATGCCCGCATGGCAAGCGGAACTTGAACGAGTACTTGAATTTCAATGAAAAATCTTTTGGTGCTTTCATGTTTCTTTCTTCCAATTCGCCAAAAAGCTACTTGGGCAGACGATGCGCGATGAGAACTTTTTGTAGAACTCTGTCGCCTCCGAAGGGGCCCTGTTTGAGTAGAGTATAGCAAAGGGCAAAAGACCTTATTATGTTTATGAAATTTAAGAACATAATTTCAATTTTTTTCAGCTCTACAGCACAATAATTATAAAAAAAATCTCGCCAACCAATAATAAGGTTCTAGAAATCAACAAAAATTAAATTCACCATGGCAAATTTGACAGCTACTATATTCTTAGTTTTAGGGTACAGACACACTTAATATATGAAATTATTTTAATTTATACGTAAGGGGTTGGATTGCATCATGGTCAAATTCCGACGTAAATTTTTAGAAATTAATTTAAGGTCCCCCAAACCGATGCGTGGACAACATTTTTGTCAGTCATCGGGTTCATATGGAAAATCGCACCGCTTTCATTGTGGGTACCTACTCTCAATTATTTTCATGTAACTTAATTTTAAAAAGTGAATGTTTTGTTGTCGTGAGTGTTTCGCTCCGATTTAAGGCTCACCCAAACCTATGCGAAGCATTCGTTGCGGTGAAGAAACATTCGTCAGTCAAAATGAATTCATATGTTTCTCCGCCGCGTTGGTGTGGGCACTCTCATTTATCACCATGTAAATAAATTTTGACTGACGAATGTTTCTTCGCTGCAACGAATGTTTCACATTGGTTTGGAAGAGCCTTTAACGTTGATTTGAAAGATCCTTTACACAATTTAAATTGTGTTGCAACAAAAATAGTCTCCTAAGCCGATGCGAAACATTTGGAATATCAACAAAACCTTCATCTGCCAGAATGAATTTGTATGGGGATAAAAGAAAGCACCCACAATGGTGTGAATCTCATCTGTTCTTAATTGCAAAAACTGCAATAAAGTCAATTCTGATTGAGGAAAAAACACAATAGGCGTGTTTTATCACAAAAGCCATCCATAGTACAGTACGATTTTACAGGCATTACAAATACAACATCGCTAGTAGCTCTACAGCCAATAAGAAGTTATACTACGTTTTCTGTCAAAACAATTTTTGTATGTTTTCTTGCAAGAAGGTTTATTTAGCGAACATTTTAAATTCTCACTTTTGTACTTTTTTGCAAAAGTAGGTAGGTAAATCTAGTTAAACCTTAATGTAACTTTCATTTCAAGAAAAAAATCAAATCTGTGATAGAAAAATTTGATTTGTTTAGAAAAAAAGATCAAAAATCAAATCTTTCATATAGAAAATTTACACCGGCTACACGATTTTTTTTGCGACTTCCTTACAACAAAAAAAAATTAATCTGCAATCGTCGAAAGGAAATCGGCATACAAGAACCTAGCACATTTAAACAAACCCTTGGATTCTTAAATTATCCGCCATTTTGTTCACGAACCGAGGTGAAACTCGGATTTTTTTTTTCACGTACACTAGTGCAAAAATCCGATTTTCACCACGGTCGTCTGCACGTACACTAGTGCAAAAATCCGATGTTCACCACGGCCATTTGACGTTTGAGCTTGTAGGCAAACCGAATTGACAGCCGTAGATTCCCATCTAGGTATTGCTTATCTGTGATCCATGGTATAAAGAAAATTCTATTCTTTATACCATGCTGTTTATCTATGGCCGAGGTTTCACATCTTTATTATAAAGTGTTTTTGGTCTCTGTGTTGTGTGTTGTTTATCGCTAATTATTATCCTTTTTATATTTATTTATTTAAAGCAAATTGATATCTATATTTCCGTATATAAAGCACTTTTTTGGAGAAATATTTTTGAGTGAATCAAAAAGTAGAAGAAATACAATATCTATCTACCCATTTAGTGAAAAATGTATTCTCGTTTGGGAAACACCGGTTCAAAGTTCATTGGCTGTCCAGCAATAGCAAGGCGTTTACAATTGGAACAAAAAAACTCATCGAATCGCCCTAAAACTACTACCTCTTGCGAACACAACTATCAGTTTCTACACAAATCGAAATTACCAACATTTTACTTCCAGCAATCTCTTCCGCGTCTTCCTATTCCAGAGCTCGATAAGACATGCGAACGTTATTTAGCGGCCGTTGAACCTATTCTATCGCCAGATTCTCTACATAAAACGAAATCGATTGTTTCTGAGTTCTCCACGGGCACGGGGCAATATCTACAAGATCTTCTTAAGAAATCTGATGCTGCCAACAAACATACAAGCTATATATCTCAGCCATGGTTTGACATGTACCTTAGCGATAGAGCGCCACTGCCAATCAATTACAATCCATTGCTTGTCATGAAACACGATACCAAACCCGAATATAACAACCAATTAATTCGCTCAGCTAATCTTGTTATAAGTTCGTTACGCTTCATGCAATCGCTAAAGGCAAACGTCCTCGAGCCCGAGGTGTTTCATATGAATCCTACAAAAAGTGACAACGATCGATTTCGAAGAATAACTGCTCTGGCACCCCGATCTATTGCTACTTATGTAGCATACGCCTTTAAGGCCTACCCCCTTGACATGAGTCAATACAATCGACTTTTCGGGGTAACACGTATTCCACAAATCGGCAAAGATCGAATATATCAAGCCAAAGAAGACTCTCGACATATCGTGGTCATACGTGGTGGCAAGTTCTTTGCAGTGGATGTAATGAATGCCGATGGAGACATCATTTCACCGAATCTTATCCTTGGCCGTTTAAAGGCAGTCATTGAACTGAATCCGTCAGGAGAGATTCTAGAGAATCAACCACTGGGTGTGATGAGTGCTGCTAATCGAGATTTATGGGCGAAAACTCGACAATACATAATAGATATTGGAAATTCTAAACAAATGAAATTAATTGACTCAGCTCTGTTTTGTTTGGCATTAGATGGTGACGATGTGAAATATAACGAATCTCAGCCTCAAAAGCTTGTCAAGCATTTTTTAGCTGGAGATGCTGTAAACAGGTGAGACTTTTTTCATCAATTTTGCACTTGAAGTATAAAATGTATAAAATATATAAATGAGTTTTATAGTTCGTAGCATATCCGCTAAGGCTCATGTAATAAAATTTCAAGGCCACCAAAAGTATTAAATATATTATTATTTGTGAGATAGCGCTTTAAAATACATGATAATATTATTAAGTTTAACGAGCCTAGCTACCTAGACTATAAGCTCTATAAATATAAGGTTTGATAATAATGTTTGCTTTTTTTATAAATTTTAATATTTTTCCAAGATTTTTGGCGTTAGGGTATTTTAGGATTTCGTAAATTGGAACATTTTCAAATAAGTTTCTTATAATTGGTGTTAGTAATAACCGGGGCCTATTTCAGCGCTACTACATCAGTTACATCAACTACATCATATCTAAAACTACACCAGCTACATTTTTCTGTTTCACATATCCCACTGGAAGAGTTGTATGATGTAGCTGGATGATGTAGTTGATGGTGAGATGACATTTCTCTTATACCTAGACCCCGATTACACGATTCGTTTTTTCGGTTGTTTCGTCTTTTTGTTATAGCAAAAAACCATTTGAACAAAAATGATTGAATTGGAAAATTGTTTTTCGTAATTGAATATAATTTATATACGAATATATTTGAGAACGAAGGGATTAAAAAACATTTTATTTATTACTGCTGATTATTTCCTCACAAAATAACCCTAAAATCCATGAACGTCAAAATAACGAAAGAAAGTACGTACGTATTTTCAGCCTACACAACCCGACATTCTATCACACACGATTTGACATGTGATCATACATGAAGAAATTTAAGAAAGGTTCTAATTCTAACCCACATTCTATGACCCTAGTTAGATTGTGACTGCTTAGTGCGTAGTGACTGCAGTTTGTCGGTGAAATCGGTGAGGGGGAAATGAAGGCGACGGTCAAGAAGAAAACATAAAGATTGTAGTGAGCAGTCATGTTTAATTTCCAAAATATTGCATTTTGTTCCAATTAGTTCATAATTCCCATATATTCTATGAGTTATGAGATACACATGAATAAAAACTATAATAATGGAGACACGCAGTGACGCTCACTACGTAGTGAGCAGTCACAAATCTAAACACAAGTCACAAATTAATACAAGCAAGTGTGAAAGCAAAATATGAAGTCATTTCTTTCCCACAAATTTGGCAGTCGCGTGGAAGTCTTTCCCACTTTCAATTTGACTTGTATTAATACACAGTGGGCTAGTGTGGAAGGGCTATCAGTGCATAATAGCTCATACAATTTTCTCCCAAACCAATGCGAAACATTCTTTGCGGCGAAGACACATTCGTCAGTCAAAATTAATTTACATGGTGATAAATGAGAGTGCCCACACCAACGTGGCAAAGAAACATTCGCCTTTCATAATTTATTTACAAGATGATAAATGAGAGTGCCCACACCAACTGCGAATGTTTCTTCGCCGCTCCGAATGTTTCGCATTGGTTTGGGAGAGCCTTATTGCAAATAATATTTTGCCGTGTTGTGAAGTGTAGTTCCGCTGAAGTTGAGTGCGGCCTTTCCTTAAGAGTTCAAAGAAGACAAAATACATATATATTTAGAACGTGTTAATTTCAACATGTAGATCTCTATTTTGTGGAGCGTTTCGGAATGCCAAGATTTTGTTTGGAGTATTTATTTCAACACTTTGGTGCATTTATTGCGCATCCAATTAAATGCAACCAATACAGTACGATGTAAACTGAAAATACAAAAATAAACGATATAATATGTATAACTTATGTTTTTATAAAAACGACTTACTTTTGTATACTTTCTTTTGTATACAAACTTTGTTAATCCTTGAAAAATATATATTTATTAAACTTAAAACTCTTTCTGCTTCTACATCAAAAATTTATATTGTATGAATGTAGCAATAATTGACTGTTATTTGTATTACATCAATGTATCAATGTAGCACAAAATGCTATGAGACAGAATCATACAATTTTCCAGTAATTCCAGTAGATTATCCGTATCTACACTAATGTACTACAACTGAAATTCAAACGTACCTATGAAACAGAACTGATGTAATACAACAGTCAAAATGCTACATTGTACTTGATGTAGTAGCGCTGAAATAAGCCCGTTCTCAAAAATATGATTAAAGTTTAAATTTGTATTACAGGAGGAACAAACAGGGTCATTGTTTTTTTTTGTGACGACGTGTTGATGGGGAATGGGTGTGTTACGTTCACTCACCGTGCTTTCAAATGTAAGAAGAATGAGGAAAAATATATAAAAAATATTATCATTGTTTATAGGTATTCAATGTTTATTTATTTATTAGTGATTTTATAGATCCTCCTTGTGAGGCGATCGAATTAACGCTGATCTGAAGAGTCTTCACCCAGAACATTCATCCCCTCCACAAAATAGATATTTAATGCACTCCTTGGTATGAAGACCTTCATCCCGAATAGAACGAAAAGCATTAAACCCAAGGAGAAATCATGGTACAACTCGAGCTGCAAAGAGGCTATCAGGTTAAGAGAGATAAGTTTTCGTCGGTTCAAGGCAGACCGCTCTGAAGAAAATCGCCTTGAGTACCGTAGAATTAGAAATTCGTGTAATGTTATGTTTCCGCGGGAAAAATTCCTGTATGACAAAAAAGTAAGGCAAAAAATACTTAAATGGCCAAAAGGAAGCAAACATTTTTGGTCATTTGCCAAAAACATTAAAAAATTCACGGTCAGCAATTCCAACGCTCATCTTCAACGATGCTCCGATTGTTTGCTCTTTAGAAAGAGCTAATCTACTTGCAGCACAATTCGCGGCAAACTCCACCCTGCCTGAGAGCAATACGGTACCTCCTGTGCTTGAGAGAATAAAAATATTCTTTCGCACTCGCACTGTCAAAAGAGTTCTTAAAGATCTTAACGTAAACAAATCCGCTGGTCCAGATTCTATTTCCCCTATAGTTTTGAAGAGGTGTTCTTCCTCATTGGCAAAACCCTTGCGTAAGCTTTTCTATTTATCCTATTCATCTGGAATTTTTCCGAACTGCATTTGTTCAGCTTGTCCCAAAAAAAGGTGCATCATCTTTCCCCTTGAATTGTCGACCAATTGCACTAACATCTTCACTTTCTAAGGTCATGGAAACGTTGGTAAATCGCCAGATCATGAAATACCTTGAAGAACAAAATCTTAACGACCGCCAATATGGTTTTCGTAGCAGAAGGTCGTCGGGTGATCTGATGGCTTATCACACCGAAAGGTGGAACCAATCCTTGCACCGTTACGCAAAGCATTTGATAGAGTTTGGCACCATGCTCGTTTATCAAAAATGAGTGCTTTTGGTTTCGAAAACCCCTTACTTCAATGGATTAGAAACTATCTTTCGGACCGTTCGATACAAGTGGTATTGGATGGGTTCCAGTCTGACATTCACAAAATAAATGCTGGCATGCCACAGGGCTCCGTTTTATCTCCGACCCTTTTTCTTATTTTTATAAATGACCTTTTAGCTAAAACTTCTAATCCACTTCATTGATTTGCTGATGACAGCAGTCTTAGTTTCTCATACTCATTTCCAGACTCAATTCCCCGTTCTTCAGATGTTGAGCTATAGCGTCATCATATGTTAACGTCTTTAAACTCCGATCTTAACATAATTCTTCAGTTCAGTTCTTCCAAAACGCAATGCTGCATGCTCTCACTTAAGAAAAACCTATCCCCATTGCCTCTATCTATGAACGGCACTTGCATTGAGGAAACCCAAAAGCTTTCTGTTCTCGGTATGTGTTTCTGTGACCAATTACTATGGAATGATCACATACATGAAACTGCCAAAAATGCTGCAAAGTGTTTGGGTTTTCTTGGACGTTGCAAAAAATTCTTTACCCCCTCTGACATTGCTACTGTCACGAAGTCAATGGTTAAGTAACAACTGAAAAGTACTTTATTAAAAATTCATATATGTAGTTTACTTAGTACAAATATATAATACATAAGGCAGGGGTGTCCAACATATATGACATCTCCCTTTTTATTGAATTTAAAATGAATGCTTCATTAAGTTAAATTAAAAGAAGAAATAGCATTTAATTAATTCAAAATGGCTATTCAAGTATACATACAAGGTAAAAGAAATGATTTATAATTAGTTATATTAAAGCACAGATAATAAATTATACAGATGTCTTATCCCCATAGAAAAAAATGTCCCATATTTTCTTCACGACCGGTTGACGATCAGCAGGCAAGAAAGCTCTTTGCCCGTTCATAGTAAAGCACAGAAAGTTCTTTCCCTCTTTTACTTTATTATCTGTGCTGTGAGAAGGCAAGGAAGCTCTTTGCCTTTTCATAGCAAAGCACAGAAAGTTCTTTCCCCTCTTTACTTTATTATATTTTTTTTGTGTGCTCATATATTTTGCCTCTCTTTCGTTACATTGAAAAAAAATAGTAGTGGAAAAGAATTAGAATTTAAATAAAGTCAAGTGTATTTAGGTATCTATTGGGCACGTGAGCATGTGCAAGTGCGTGGACCTTCGTTGTCTGCTTGCGCATTTGTGCATATACGATTTTTGTATGAACGAAAAGTAGGTACACTTACTTACACTTAGGTCCTCGGACCTATTACGTCCGTGATGTTTCCCTTACGGGACATAGGGCCTCCACTACACCTACGCGCCATCGTGTACGATTTCTTGAAATATATTTCAGCTCTCTCCAACTTTTCCCCAGTCGTGCCGATTCCTGTTCGACCGTTCTTCGCCATGTACTTCTAGGCCGGCCCACTTGTCTTCCCTCCTGTGTGAGCGGGTTCCACTGCATTGCTTGAGATGCAATGCACCGATCGCCTTTTCGAAGCGTATGGCCAATCCACTCCCACTTTCTTCTTCGTATAATGGAGTCTATGGGCTCCTGACCCGTTCTCGCATGAAGTTCGGCATTGGAGATACGGTTGGGCCAGAAAATCCTCAAGATGTTTCGTAGACATCTATTAACGAAGGTTTGCAGCTTTCTAGTGACAATTTCAGTGACTTTCCAAGTGCTGCAGCCGTAAAGCAGAACGGATTCAACATTGGAGCGGAACAGTCGTAGCTTGGTCTTTAAGCTAAAAGAGTTGTTTCTCCATATTTTGGACAGCATTCCGAACGCAGCCTTTGCTTTTCTGATTCGGCTGTTTACGTCCAGTTCAGTTCCGCCACCCGTAGAGATAATACTTCCAAGATATTGGAAATCCTCTACCATCTCTACCGGTTGTCCAGAAATATTTACTTGGATTGATGAGGAAGTTCCAAGGCTGATCCTTTTAGTTTTTGCCGAGTTGATCTTAAGCCCTACGATTTCTGCTTCTCTCTCCACCCTTGTTGTCATTTGATGGAGATCCATGATCCTGTGAGAGAGTAAGCATACGTCGTCCGCGTAGTCCAGATGTTTGAGGTGAGATTGCAGAGTCCACTGAATTCCTCCATTTCCATTTGACAAAGCTGCGTGCAGTACGTCACTTATCACCAACAGGAACAGTATTGGTGACAGTATACAGCCTTGCCTAACTCCACTTTGGATTTCAAACTCCTCTGACAGCCTACCTTTGTGCAAAACGTGACACCTGGATCCATCATATGTAGCCTTGATAATAGCAATCAATTTATCTGGGATGCCCCTCCTGTGCAAAGCAAGCCAAATAAATTCTCTATTGACACTGTCGAACGCCTTTTCAAAATCGATGAACAGCAGGTGAAGTGGTGATCGATATTCAACGCACTGTTCGATGATGATCCTCAAGGTGTTGATGTGATCAACACAGGAAGATCCAGTGCGGAAACCTGCTTGTTCGGCGTCGAGTGTGTCTTCGAGGTGGTCTTTAATTCGGTCCAATATTATCCTTGCTATTATCTTGGCTACTGCAGGCAGAACGCATATTCCTCTCCAGTTTTCGCACTGTGTGAGATCTCCTTTCTTTGGGAGCTTGACAATCATTCCTTTTTTCCACTCTTCAGGAAAGCTCTCTGCTTCCCAAGCTCTCTTAATAAGTGGGTGCAGTAGCTCGCTCGATGTCGTTGGGGCTGCTCCTAAGAGCTCTGCAGGAATACCGTCAAGTCCAACCGCTTTGTTGTTCTTCAGTGCTTTGATGGCGGTGATAATTTCTTCTTTACTGGGGGGTACGGTGCGTATTCGGGAAATTGTTACTTCGGGTAGCTCAGTGGGAATAGGGTTCACTTCACTTGCGAAAACGCGGTTTAAAACCGCAGAAAAGTGTTCCCTCCACCTTATGAGCTGGTCCTCATCCGAAATTAGCAGGGATCCGTTTGTGTCTTTAACCAGGTGTTGTTTAGAGCTCTGGACACCAGTGAGCTCTTTGGTAATTCTGTAGACGGTCCTACTGTCACACCTACTAGCGGCTTCTTCTGCTTCTGTAGCCAGTGCGTTGATGTAGTTACGCTTATCACGTCGCACACTACGGTGAACTTCCCTCATCTTCATGCGGTACGTAGACTCAAGCTCGTTTCTCCCTGCTGCTGGGGTAGCTGCGATGCGAGCTTTAAGGTGTTTCCTTTCTTCGATCCTTGCCCAAGTTTCGTCGGAAAGCCAAGCACTATTTCTTCCTTGCGCCCGGCCGACTATACTTTCAGCACCGGATATGAACACATTTTTCACAGCACACCAATGATTTTCGATGGATGTGGTTTCCGTGC
Source organism: Melangyna quadrimaculata (assembly GCA_949320155.1). Taxonomy (NCBI): domain Eukaryota; kingdom Metazoa; phylum Arthropoda; class Insecta; order Diptera; family Syrphidae; genus Melangyna; species Melangyna quadrimaculata. Next base: position 36,732,585 of record OX439486.1, read on the forward strand.
TGCTGATTGCGTTCAATCCTTGTGAAAGGTGGTCCCCTAGTTGTTGGCGCACTGCAGGATCCTTTAGTCTATCTGTATTAAACTTGGGCATTCGAGTGTTTCCTTGGGATCTCCGAACTGCAGCTGTACGCAATCTTACGGTAGCAATTATCAGATGGTGGTCCCGGGCCATTCCCATGTCAGCACCTCTTCTGTTACGGACGTCCTGGAGACTGCTTCTAAAACGCCGGCTGATCGCGAAGTGGTCAATTTGGTTGGAAGTTGCTTGTCTGTCAGTCGACACCCAACTGACTTTGTGGCACGTCTTATGCTCGAACATGGTCCCTCCAATAACAAGGCCGTTGGCGTTGCAGAAATCGACAAATCGTTCGCCATTGTCGTTTCGGTTACCAACACCATGTTTTCCCATGACATGCCTTAGCCCAGTGTTGTCATTGCCAACCTTGGCATTTAAGTCTCCCATCACCATAACTATATCACCTCGTGGAACGCTATCATAAGCAGCACTCAGCCGGTTATAAAAGGCCTCCTTCTCCTCGTCAGAAGAGAGCAAAGTTGGGGCGTAACACTGTATGATGGTGACGCGACGTACTCTAGTCCGGAACCTGGCTTTCAGGATCCTGTCACCTAAAGGCTCCCAGGAAATTAGGCTTTTGAGAGCTGTTTTGGAAAGCAGCAATCCAACGCCAGATTCCCGCGCGCTTCCAGGTGTTTTTCCGGAATAGAATAGTACAGTGTTACGGGTTGGTGACTTGAACTTCCCCGAACCCAGCCATCTAACTTCACTTATCCCTAAGATGTCCATCCTATACCGCATGAATTCCTTCTCTAGTTGCAGGAATCTGGCATTCTGAGGACCTTCTTTTCCATTGTCAAGAAGCGTCTTCACATTCCAGAAACCAATCTTTGTCCGGGTACAATAGCCAAAAGTCGTCAACGAGTTATCATTAATTATCCGAGGCGTAGTGTTGGTTTCGGTAGCGGGTTGATTTCAGTTACGGAGAATGCTAACCTCCGTAACCTATCCTAGAAAGCTAGGCCTTTTCGCACTTGTAATTTTAGCCTATTTATGTATATTGGGATACATAAATAGTTGCCCGGGGACCACCACGAGGAGGTAAAACAAGCACTTCATCGTGACTGATTGTTGCGCTACTGGCCCAGACCAAGTTCTGAGCAATCAATAGTTTCCCGATCAGGCACGATGCAGGTCGCCCGTAGGTAGGTAGGTATACACAAATACAAAATAAAAACGCAGAGACATGTGATTTTGTTTTGTTTTGAGCGTCTCTTAAGTACATAGGTAAATGAAATTTAAAATGTTTTTTTTTACACATCTACAAAGGTGTTTGGATTTGAAAAAATCATTAGTGGGGAAGAATTAGAATTTAAATAAAGTCAAGTGTATTTAGGTTAGTCCAGGCAAATTGTGTTTTGGTCAGGAAAAAAATATATATAAAAATATTTTTTCTCACTTGTCTTTTATGTTTTAGGGGTCACTGAATCCGAATTTCAGTTTTGGTACTTCCTACGGATATGGCTTCACAGCGAAAATCGCAAAAAACCTCAAAATTGTCGACCTTTTTTTCAGGTTTTTGCCAAAAAGTCAAAACATAAAATTTTCTATAAAAATTGCTTATTACTTTTTTTTTTATAGAATTAACGGTTTGGCCGGTAGAATACGGTGAAAAAAGACCAACATTTCGTACGTTTTGGAAATCATAGTTCTCTCGTTAGATTTTTGATTGTAACTCAAAAACCATGCCTGTAATTGTAGAAAACCTAAACTTCTGCTTAAACAACATTAAATTTTCTACAAGTTTGATACCTTCATGACGTAAATTGGCGAAAAAATGCACCGGCTAGAGCGTGATGAAATTATATGTCATATTACAGCAAGCCACCAATAGGCTATTTATTATCTCATATAGAATGGAACTAAGACGTTCCAGGGTTTTTGTTGAAAAAATCATTCAATGGCTCATTGAAGATGAGAAAACCATGGAGCGTTTTCAAGAGAGAGGGCGAAATTTTGAGGAGGGGGAGTAACTGCAGTCCCTTGGGTTTTTTTTGCATATAACTTGAAAACCAAGCTAAATTTCGAGAAAATTCCGAAAACATTTTTTGTAGAGAATAAAATTTACTATGGAATTTGCCTATTCAAAAAAATTTAAATACATTTTTTTTTAATGTGTTAAAATAAAAAAATTGATTTTTTTTTCTTTTACTTATTTGCCTATAACTCTTTCTCCAGCTGAGATAGGTATATAAATAAAAGAATACAATTTTCTTTAAAGTGACCCATTTTGAAAAGTTTTTTTTTTAACAAAAAATCAAACAAGAAACACTCCACTTCATTATTTAGAAATAAGTCCTTAGGAAATTAGTCCTCAATATCTATGAATCAAGCTCATTCACCAGATATTTTGGTTAGAAAAAATGCACGCGGATGCACAACCGGTTTCACGGAAGCTGTGGTTGTAGAAAACTAGGACCAACGTGTTCTATGTTTTGTAAGAATTACATGGGTCCAAACTGCAACAGATCACAAGGAACGAAATTCGAGAAGATGATATTCTTGAAGACATGGATGAAGATATTCAATAGATTTAATCAAATCTAGAATTGAAAAATTGTATTTAATTTTTGTATGAATTAATTTTCTTTTTTCTTGTATGATTTTTAAATTACTTAAAAACTAAAAGTGTTGTTTTAAAGCTGTTAAAACAGTCATTTATTATTAATAAATTAATTTATTATTCTCATTACATTAAATACACTCAAGTTTTGTTGTATAAAATAAGAATTTACATAATGTTGAGGTAAACGTAATAAAAATTGAAAAAATGGCTTACATAGAGCGACCGTATCTTGGTTGATTTTTTTGTTAAAAACACTTTTCAAAAAAGGTCACTTTAAAGAAAATTTTATTATCTTTCTTTTATGTGGAGTAATTTCTATACCTATCTCTGCTGGAAAAAGAGTTATAGGCAAATAAGTAAAAGAAAAAACATAAAATCGATTTTTTTTATTTTAACAATTTACGTCATGAAGGTATCAAACTTGTAGAGAATTTAATGTTGTTTAAGCAGAAGCTTAGGTTTTCTACAATTACAGGCATGGTTTTTGAGTTACAATCAAAAATCTAACGAGAGAACTGTGATTTCCAAAAAGTACGAAATTTTGGTCTTTTTTCACCGTATTCTACCGGCCAAACCGTTAATTCTACAAAAAAAAGTTATGAGCAATTTTTATAAAAAAATTTATGTTCTATAAAGTTTAGAAGGTAATTTTATCCAAAAAGTGTATATTTTGTTGACTTTTTGGCAAAAACCTGAAAAAAGGTCGACAATTTTGATTTTTTTTTGCGATTTTCGCTGTGAAGCCATATCCGTAGCAAGTAGCAAAATTGAAATAAGGATTCAGTGACCCCTAAAACATAAAAGACAAGTGATAACAAAACTTATATATTTTTTTCCTGACCAAAACACCATTTGCCTGGACTAACCTAAATACACTTGACTTTATTTAAATTCTAATTCTTCCCCACTAATGATTTTTTCAAATCCAAACACCTTTGTAGATGTGTAAAAAAACAGTTTAAATTTCATTTACCTATGTACTTAAGAATCGCTCAAAACAAAACAAAATCACATGTCTGCGTTTTTATTTTGTATTTGTATATATCTACCTACTTTTCATTCATACAAAAATCGTATATGCACAAATGTGCAAGCAGACAACGAAGGTCCACGCACTTGCACATGCTCACGCGCCCAATAGATACCTAAATACACTTGTTTTTATTTAAATCCTAATTCTTTTCCACTACTGTTTTTTTTCTATGTAAACAAAAGAGAGGCAAAATATATGAGCACACAAAAAAAATATAATAAAGTAAAGAGGGGAAACAAAATTTCTGTGCTTTGCTATGAAAAGGCAAAGAGCTTCCTTGCCTTCTCACAGCACAGATAATAAAGTAAAAGACGGAAAGAACTTTCTGTGCTTTACTATGAACAGGCCAAGAGCTTTCTTGCCTGCTGATCGTCAACCGGTCGTGAAGAAAATATGGGACATTTTTTTCTATGGGGATAAGACATCTGTATAATTTATTATCTGTGATTAAAGTTTGGGGAATTCAAGAAAAAGTAAATTGTTAAATATAAATAACAATGTATGTAAGAGCAAGAGTATCACTTGTCACGAATAAGTGCTTCTCGTCTAGCCGTTCGGATTCGGCATAAAAGTGTAGGCCCCTTCCATTCCTGTCGAAAGGCGCACACAGGAACGGTTGCGAGTTGTTAGTCATTAGGCCCTGGTTCTTCATGAGCCGTTGTGCTGTTGTGCTATATTTTGTTATCTGAGAAGCACGATTCTCAGTTGGGTTTTTACCTGTATTTTTCGTGTTATTTCTTTTAAGTGTTCAATAAAAGGCGTACGTATTTATTTACTAAGTTAAGTTATTTATTAAGTTCAGTTTTATTTTCTGTCTTTACTTATACACTACTAGAGGAAACACGGGTCCCTTTTGATAAAGGATAGTTTGTTAACAAATCTTGAAAAAAAAATTTCCCGTGGAAAATAGTTTTCCTTGAAAATATTTCTGCTGTCGTGAATATCTCTGAAATAAATTCGATGAATTGACCGCCCGATTCCCCAGGAAAACTTATTCCCGACATCAATAAATTTTCAACATCATTCATGTTCTCAATTTTCAAAGGATAGAAATATTGTGCAAGTGTTAATTATTATAAATATAAAAGTTTATTCACGTACTTCTTAATATCAATGCTAAAGACACCTACTTGTAAGAAAATATTTGAAAAATTTGTTTGGTTTGCTATCTCGCCCCAAATATCAACTGTCAAAGCAAAAGGTGTGATTTTTCGGATTTTTGACATTTCAACATCATCACTGTCAACTGTCAAGTGCGATTTTTTTGATTTCCACTGGACTTAGAGTGCAAAATCCACCTCCTAAATCGATTGGCGCTCTCAGATCTTGACATTTTGACACCTTTCAAACTGAAAAGTGAAATTTCTTATTTTCTGTTGGTGCTAAAGTGCTGGCCGGGACATAAGGTAATAAAACCCTCCTTAATCGATTGGTGCCCATAGATTTTGACATTTCGACACACGACCTGCAACGCACAGAAGAGAGGAGCTGTAATACGGCAGTTTTTGCTCTTATAGCATTGCTGTTACCATTTTTGTTATACATGTGAATGATTTACTCTACGGAGCGAATGTTTCTAACTGATTTGGAAGATTGTGAAAGTATTCGCCGTGTTGATTTCAGCATAACTAAATTTTCACCGACCATGTAAATCAAACATGATTGGTTAAGGTTTTACCTTCCACCACAATCCAATCAACCACCAGCGCATTTTTACTTAGGGGCCAGTTATAGCTATCATTGAAAACCATCATTGAAAAAGTTAACTGTTGATTTTAAGACCTTTCGAAAGTCTAATCATTGAATATTTTAATGCAGAAATATAGCTTACGACTTTTAAATTATTTCACCTTCAAAAAAAATTCATTTTGACCCATATCTTCCCCATAACGTAACTTTTAATTTTTTCAATGATCATTGGTAAGGTAGTTCATCATTGAAAAATTTAACCTCTTAATTTGGCTAAATGGAGCTTTTTTGTGATTTATTCTATCAAATTGCCCCTACTTTTTTCCCGTTAGATTTACAAATACAAAATTATCACATATTTGTAAAAGAAAGCTACACCTATAAATGTGCATCCTTTGTTTTTTTCAAATATATAAATTTTTGATTAACTTTTGAATTTAAATCACGAAAAAATAAGTTGATTTTTCATTAAAACGCATTTTTAGTACACATTTTTTTAATATTTTGCAATAATTTTTACACACAAATTTAAGTTATAAATTTCTATTTAAATTTCATGTATAATTTATTATGAACTATTAAGGTTTGCTCAATTTTGAAACCTCTAAAGTTGTCTAAATGTAGCTTTTTTTGTGATTTATTTATTAAATTACCCGTACTTTTTTCCCGTTAGATTTAGAAATACAAAATTATTGACATATTTATAGAAGAAGGTTACACCTATAAACGTACATCATTAGCTTTTTGAAATAAAAAAAAATTTCATCAAGTTTTGAATTTAATATATGTAATATAAATTTGACGGGTCATTTACACACCCTTTTAGTATGAAATTGTTCACCCCCCCCTCAATAATTTTTATACACAAATTTAACCATATCTAATAGCTAAATTCTGAGATCAAAACTTTAATAATCGTCTGAGTAGAAATGAAGTTATGATTTTGTATATTAAAAGAACTCCAATTAGAAATTCAATTGAGATAACGGTGCTCTCCACTGGCAGACGATTGTTGACAATGAACAAAGCGGAGCATTTCTATGGATTTTATTCGATTTTTTATGAATTTTAAAAAATCAATTGTGACGCTAATATAGGAGGTAGATTAAAAAGTGAGGTATCAAATTAATGGCTATACTATTGAAATTAAATATAAGAAAAAATTAAATCAATCCCTGCACACACCCACATGTTATTAAGTAATATGTGTGAACAATATTATATTGTGAATTTCTCAGCTCAACGGTACAAAAGGAATACGACTGTTAATAAAAAAGATATTAATAAAAAACCAAAAAAACAAATTTCATAGAGGCAACAATTTTTTATTATTGTTAAAGATTTCTAAAAAAATTTAAGTTTATTTTTTTTTAGAAGCTATCTATTGGATAGCAGGGGGATAGACATTGTTGATGCCATAAAAAAAAATTTAGTATTTTGATTGTTTTGTTGATAGTTTGGACACCCGTACAGCCAAACTGACAAGAAAACAAAAATAGACTTTTATATCTTAGTTAAGATTATTTTTTACATCAATCAAAGGCGTTCGTACTTATTTACTAAGTTAAGTTATTTAGTAAGTTCAGTTTTATTTTCAGCTTTTACTTATACAACTGTGAAACTGGAGGTTAAAGATTTAGAAGATTTAAACGAATTAGCAGATTCAAAGATTTAAAATGAAGTAGAAAATTTAAAGAAATAGCAAATTCAAATATTTTAATGAAACCGTCCGACCGATTCGATATCAAGAAACAGAGTGTTCCTTGATAACTCGTCACCCGACACGAAGAAAAAGAAAAAGATGCAACATCAGCACAAGTGTGCCTGCGTGTAGTTGCGATACTAAGTTTGGGATCAATGCACGTTTAATGGGTTTAAAGAGTGTGCATTGGAAAGGGATTGTTGGATATAGGAAAAATGGAAAATGATGATCTGGGAATTATGGGTTTTGTTTCAATGGAGCAGGCAATGAAATTGGAGAAGTTTACCGGATTGGAAAAATGACGACTTTGGAGTGTGATGGAATTTGTAAGTAATTAAAAGGAAATGATGATATGGGAATTTTAAGTGGGTCGGATATTGGTCAATCAAAAGAAATGATGACCATGGGAATTTGAAGTGGGATTGATATTGGTCAATCAAAGGAAATGATGACCATGGGAATTTGAAGTGGAGTTGAATGGACGGATGGGGTCATGAAAGGACATGAGAAATGACCGTTGGAGGTTGTGAAGTGCGTACTTTACAACACCTCCCCCCTTAAGAACGAAACTTGTACCTTGGAATGGTGCGAGTTTCGGCTTTAGAAGATGGAATCGGAAGTGAACGAGAAAGTTTAGATGGAGCTAGACGAGGTGTAGGTATTGGTAATGGTTCTTGAATTTTTACGTTGATGGTTTGAACTGGATCCGATGTTTTTATTTCTTTTAATGGTAAGCAATTCGATATTTTGTTTGTGTTTACGAAGGTTTTATTTTTATATCGCACGAGTAATATGACTATAACCATAAGTATGGCGGAGAACATTGCAAGAAGGAACACGCCTACCATATTTTTATTTTCTTGATCGACTTTAGAATATATGAACCGTGATTTTTTTATGTTTTCTATATCTTTACTTATAGAATTAAGTTCATCAATTTGATCATGTATATTAAAGGACTTTGTGGCGTAGTTAGGAATTTTCTCAAATTGTGGCGGTGTTATATTTAAGGGAAGATTTGGATTTGGTGAAATAAAGTTCAGATTGGTTTTTGTCTCGAAGTTTGTTTTAGAGTTTAAGGATTGGTATTGTGTATTTGCTACGCAGTTTTGTTGGATTTTAAGAATACCAGTTGCATTCATTTGTATGTGAGAGTTAAAGTTGTTGCATTTTATCATAAGATTTTCTGGATTTGGAGAAACAAAAATCCAAGAGTTAGTGTCAGCTAACTGCAGAAAAATTGAGTGGTATATTTGTATTAACTGAATATTGCAATTGCTGATTTCACTTGGTAAAATTGAAAGTAAATTCAATTCGCAAGCGCTACTAGATGTGTGAAAAGAATTGGTGCGTTTCGTTCGCAAAGATAGTTATTTTTTATTGTTCCTTGGCATTTATTCAAGTCATGTTTATCAAAGAGAAAATATGATTGTTTTTCTGAGTCTACTACAAGAAAAGGTTTTTCGGGGATAATGATTGTATAGGTTTTGTTTTCAAGGAGATTTGGTATGCTAGTCATTTTATAAATGTTATAGTTTTTAGAAGAAGTTAAAGGAATCTTTAATACAAAATTAATATGGTTGTCAATGTAGTAAACATGAGTTTCTAAGAGATTGAAAAGTGTATCTATATATTTTTCTTGTAAAGGTAGTGGTAGGCGATTTTGTATCTTTTTAATTTCCTCGGTGAGTTTAGAAGGATCAATAAGGTATGGATGAAGTTTTCCATGGGCTACGGAGTAAATAGCATCAAGGAGGTGATCTTTGGTTGAATAATAATATTCTGATAAGCAGTTAAACATCGTGAAAAGTTCGTTTAGTTGAAGAAGGGATTTATTTATTATGTTGTTATTATTTGTGTTTTTGCTTATCTGATTAATGATTTTATCGGTTTCTTTAATTTTGTCTTCTATTTTAATAATTTGGTCGTTTGTACGGTTTAATTGATGGATAATGTTTTTTGATATGGAAATTTGTTTATCGTGTAAATGGGATGCATAATCTTGTTGTTGTTTAAGTTTATCGATATGTTGTGAAAAGATTTTGGCATCTTCGTCGTCGATGGTGCCGAATAGTTGCTTTGAAATAGAGCCAATAGCATTTATTAGTCCTCTCTTTTGTATCCTCGGTTTTATAGTAGTTCCTAGGTACTTATTAATAATTATATCTTGCGATTTTATCCGATCTAGTAACATGGTAGTTAGGGTAGGAAGGGATTCGCATTGACTTAGGTATTCGTTAGAGGAAAGAAGTTTTTGGCATGTAGATAAAAATGTTTCATAGGTCAGTAAAATAGATTTATATTGTGAGTCTAACTCAGTGAGATTAGTGTATATGACTAAATTCCATTGATTAGAAAATAATTTTAGGTTACCAACGTTTTCGTACTATAGTCCTGACTTGTTATGTAGATCGATGATTTCGTGTAGTTGGGTTTCGGTGTTTATAGCCATTTGGGAGGTTAAAACCATGTTGCTTATAAAGATGAGGATTAGTAGTTTATCCATTTCTGGAAAGAATATTGAAGTTGGGGTAAATTAGTTAGGTTGAATAAATTTTTAGTCTGTTATGAACTTTTGTTATTTATTTTAATGTTTGAGTTTACTCCTGACGTAGATATGATTTCGTATGGTCCTGACCAAAGGGGAAGTAATTGTTTATTTGTATTTTTGGGATTGCTTTCATTTTTGAGTAAAACTAGGTTTCCTATTTGAAAATCAACAGGGTTTAGTTTCTTATCGTATTGCTGTTTTGAGGATTCTTTACTCTTGATGAGATTGTCTCTTGCTATCTGATGGCAGTGTTGAAGTCTTCATTTAAGTTCATTGGCATAAAGGCCGTAATTGTAACAAATGTCTGGATTTTTTGTTACGCTAGAAGGAAGTTCAACCTGTCTACCATACATGAGTTCGAACGGGGTAAATGACGTTGAAGTGTTCGGGGTCGTGTTATGGTAGAAAACGGTATATTTTATCCAATTATCCCAATAATCTTGAGATTTATTGATAAAACAACGCAAATATTCTACAAAGTTTCTGTGGCTTCGTTCGCAAGATCCATTTGACTGTGGTCGGTATGCAGTGGTTTGTAGTTTAGTTATTCTAAGAAGCTTACATACATTTTTAAATATGTCGCTAAGAAAATTTTGTCCTTGATCTGACAAAACGTATTTGGGTATGCCATAACGAAATATTATTTCTTTGACAAATGCTTCTGCGATTGTATTAGCCTCTTGTTTTGGTAAAGGTATTGCATCAGTATATTTTGTAAGGTCGTCAATGAAGGTTAAAAGATATTTGTTATTATTGTTAGTGATAGGATATGGACCAACGATATCGATAGACATTTTCTCAAAGGGCTCCTTAGCAGTAGAAGTAATGACCATTGGTTCTATTGTGTACTTAGTAATTTTGTTCTTTTGACAGAGTTCGCAATTTTTTATAAAGTTTTTTATATCCTGGAACATATTTTTCCACTTATGATAAAGTCGTATGCGTTTAAAAGTACGGTTGACACCACAGTGTCCTCCGATGGGATTTAAATGAAATTCTTTGAGTATAGTTTTAATTTCATTTTGATGTAGTTCTCGTCTTGTTGAAGGGTTAGAAGAAGAATTAGAATTCATGTCTGAATATGAAGGACTAGGGTTTGTATTCAAAGTAGTAGAGCAAGAATTAGAACTATTATTTGAAGATATAGGATGAGAACTAGATTTAGGAATTGGAGATGTAGAACAAGAGTTAGTATTCGACGATGTAGTACAAGGATTTGTTTTTGAAGGCGTAGAACAAGAATTAGTAATTGACGATGTAGAAGCTGAGATAGAAGACGACTTTGGAGATGATTCAGAAGATGAATTTTGAGAAGAAGTAGGAGATTTTGTATCTGAACGAAGTCATTTTTGCAATTCTGCTTAGGCAATCAGCATTTGTATTTTATTCACCTTTTTTGTGAATGATTTCATATTCAAACTCTTCGAGCTGTAAACGATATCTCATCATTCAAGAATTTGTGTCTTTACAATTAGGGATATAAACTAGAGGTTTATGATCCGTGTAAAGTTGAAATTTTCTTCCATACAGATATGGTCGGAAATGTTTAGCTGACCAAACGATAGCCAAAAGTTCCTTATCTGTAGTAGAATAATTTTGTTCACTTTTATTGAGAGTTCTTGATGCATACGAGATAGGAAGGTCATTACCAATTTCACCTTGGGAAAGAACGCTTCCAATTGCAACATCACTAGCATCTGTTGTTAAGATAAAATTTTTAGTGAAATCAGGATATTGAAGAAGGGGTGGATTTATTAGTTTTTCTTTTAATCCATGAAAGGAATTTGAACAAAGAGGAGTCCAGTCCGAACGAACATCCTTGCGTAAAAGATTAGTAAGAGGTTTGGAGATTTTTGCAAAATCTTTTATGAAACGGCGATAATATCCAGCGAGTCCCAGAAAGCTTTTTATTTCTTTGGCATTTTTGGGTTGAGCGAAATTCTTTACACATTCGATTTTTTGTGGATCGGGTTTGGTACCTGATTCATTTATCACGTGTCCTAGGTATGTGAGTTCTGTTTGCATTTATCGGGTTGTAATTTTAGGTTATGCATTTTAAGGCGTTCAAAGATTTCTCTTAGCTTTGAATTGTGCTCTTCTAAAGTCTTACCATAGACCACTATGTCATCCATATATATAAAAGTTTTTATACCTTGAAGACCAGTCAATACATTATTCATTAACCTCTGGAAGGTGGCTGGGGCACCTTTTAATCCGTAAGGCATTCTAATGAATTCGTAATGACCAAATGGTGAGGAGAAGGCGGTCTTCTCTCTATCTTCCGGTCTAACTAGGATTTGATGGAATCCACTGGCGAGATCTAAGGTGGAAAAAAATTTAGAGCTTCCTAACTGATCTAGAATATCAGTTATGTTGGCTAATGGAAATGCGTCACCGACAGTTTTGTCGTTGAGTTTGCGAAAATCGACGACGATTCTCCATTTCTTATTACTGTCCTTATAAGGTTTTTTGGAACAACGATAAGAGGGAAATTCCACGGACTATTCGATGGTTGGATTATGTTATCGTCCATCATCTCATGGATTTGTTTGTCAACCTCTTGTCTTTGAGCTTCCGGCAACCTGTAGGGTTTAATATATGTAGGTGAAGATTGGATGTTGCACAGAAGAGGTATGAGTTAATTTGTCTCCTTTTAGATAGAAGAGTTCGCTATATAAGATACACAGATTTAATATCGATTCTTTTTCGTTCTTCGACATGTGATCTGTCACCACTAGGTCTTTTATAGCTTGGATTCTATCATATGATTCAAGATAATTTTTAATTCGTAAAATGTTGTAGTTGGAGACTTCATCGAATATAAGGTCTTCGGTATTAAATTCAATAGGAGATTCTGAAGAATTAACGACAGATATGTAAGAGATAGAACTATTGGCAGGAGTAATACTATTGCCAATATATAATCCATTGGGAAACTGTTGGGAGAGACATATACTGTCTACATTAACTTCTTTAAGAACAGGGACTACGACTTCGGATCTTGGTGGGATAGTGACTAAATGTGAAGGGATTAAATCATATTCGATAAAAAAATTTTGAAAAGAGAATGTGAGCATTTTAGTCCTATAGTCGATTTGAGCTTTATGATCATCTAGAAAATTGTTACCTATGATTCCGTCAGTGCTTATAGGAAAGTTTTTATCTACAACGTGAAAGGGATAAGAAATAGTAATATTTTTGGGTAAATTTATGCGTAAGTATATAACACCCTTAGTACGAATCACGGAATCAGTAATACCAGATAATGAATGAATAATGTTTGAGTCAATGGGTAGTCCTGGTTTTAATTTATCTATTTTAATCAGACTAATTTCACTGCCACCATCAATGAGAAATTTCGAAGGTTAAGGATTTAGCAAAGTTTCGGATGAAATTTTTATAGAATCTACTCTACAAATTTTATTATTTAAGTTTATATGAAAGATGTGGCGAGAAGTTTTTCGACATTAATTTATATGATGCCGATGGTTCTTACAGTAACTACAAGTAATAGTTACTTTCTTAACTTCACTTTTGAAAGAAGGAAGCTGTTCCTTATTTTTCCTTAAGTAGCATTGTTCTATGTTATGTCCCGACTTTTGGCAGTAATTACATGAAATTGAATTTCTGGATTTGCTTTGTAATGAGCTAGTAGAAAAATGTGTAGGATGTGACGAACTAGTTTTCTCTTCTAGGACGGCTGCTTCAATGGCATCCGTCAATGTATTAAATCTTGAAGCTTTTATAATCATCATCTTAGTTAATTGTCTGATTTGGTTTTAGTTAGTTTTTGTTTTTTATTGAAATGGTGGGTGAATTAAGAGTCGACTTTAGCAACATTCGGGGGATTAGACAGAATTTTTGTGCTGTATACGTCTATACTGCGCAAAGCAGGTCAGCCGTTTTGGCACTGAGTGAAACTCAGGTAGGAGAAAACTCCGATCATACGGAATTCAATCTGCCTGGTTATAATTTAGTGCCATTATTCTTTCCCCATCACGGTCTCGCTGTTTATATAAGGAATGATGTTGCGTACCAACTTCAACCACAATATGGTTTGTGCTCAAACACAAATTTTAACTTATTGTGGTTCAAATTTACGGTCAATAAGCACATCATTAATTCCTGTTTTATTTATCGGAGCCCAAATCTGGACAGAAATTCAACTTTTAACGAATTTGATGCTCTGTCCGACTCCATCCTAAGAATTGTTGCCCATTATCCTCACACTGAAATCGTCATTGCGGGCGATTTCAATGTACACAATTCTAGTTGGCTTCGCTTTTCTGGCCAGACAACACCCGAAGGAAGGTATGTTGAGCTCTTTGCTGAGTTAAACCACCTGACTCAGCTTGTTAACGAGCCAACTCGAATCCCTGATGTTGCAGGTCAATCCGCCAACACACTAGACTTGTTTCTTACCTCTGACCCTAATAAATACACTATTAGTGTATTATCGCCTCTAGGCTCATCAGACCATTGTGTCATATCTGCTAATTTCTCGTGCCAACAAAACTCAGTTAAAGGGAAAGTACCAACGAGAACCGTTTGGCAATACGAGAAAGCCAACTGGGACGGTCTCAACGGTTTCTTCAGTAACTTTAAGGAAAGCTTCCTCGATAGTGACGTTGATATGATCACAAATTTAATTCTTTGTGGAATGAGAAATTTTATCCCGAATAGGGTAAAATCTATCAAACCCAAGGAAAACCCATGGTTTGATTCGAGCTGTAAAGAGGTTATTAGGGTCAGAGAAGTAAGTTTCCGATGTTATAAAGCCAACCCTACTGAGGAAAACCGGAATAAGTTCAAACAAGCTAGAAAGACTTGTAATGTTCATATTCGACGAACCAAATCTTTGCATGACCAGAAATTAAGGCAAAAAATACTACAATGACCCACAGGTAGTAAAAATTTTTGGTCATTTGCAAAGAATATACGAAATTCTACTTCGTCGTCGGTTCCAACGCTCGTCTTCAACGATACACCTTTTGTCAGCTCGATAGATAAAGCCAATTTGCTTGCAGCACAGTTTGCTGTTAATTCGACGCTGCCAGAAAGTGTTATGACTCCTCCTGTACTTGAGAGCGTAAATGATTCATGGGACAAATCTTCTTTCGCACTCGTGCAGTTGCTAGAGTTCTAAAAGATCTCGACGTACACAAATCCGCTGGCCCGGATAGTATCCCTCCCATTGTTCTGAAGAGGTGTTCTTCAACGCTGGCAAAACCACTGCGTAAGCTTTTCCATCTGTCCTATTCTACTGGTCTCTTTCCGAGTGGATGGAAAACAGCCTGTCCCTAAAAAAGGCGTATCTTCCTCACCCTCAAACTATCGACCAATTGCACTTACGTCCCTTCTTTCCAAGGTCATAGAAACGCTGATTAATTTCCAGCTCAAGAAATATCTCGAGGAACGAAAGCTTCTTAATGACCGGCAGTACGGCTTTCGTAGCAATAGGTCCACTGGTGATCTGATGGTATATCTCACCGAACAGTGGAACACATCTTTACATCGTTTTGGAGAAAGTAAGATTATTGCCCTTGATATTTCAAAAGCGTTTGATAGAGTTTGGCATCAAGCTCTCTTATCGAAAATGCGCGCATTTGGTTTCGATGAATCTCTTCTTCGTTGGATTAGAAATTACCTTTCGGACCGTTCAATACAAGTTGTATTGGACGGTTTCAAGTCTGAAATTCACAAAATAAATGCTGGTGTGCCCCAGGGCTCCGTTTTGTCTTTTTTTTTTATATTCCACGCGCCGACTCTCTTCCTTATATTCATAAATGATCTTCTGTCTGAAACGTCTAATCCATTAAACTGTTTCGCTGATGACAGCACCCTCAGCTTCTCATATTCGTTTTCAGATTCACATCCATGTCCTTCGGATGTGGAACTTGAACGGCAGCGTATGATTAGCTCATTAAATTCCGATCTTGACAGCATTGTCCAATGGGGAATTAAAAACCGAGTGGAATTTAATGCTTCAAAAACCCAATGCTGTCTACTGTCGTCTAAGAGAAACCCACCCCCCATGCCACTATCCATGAGTGGCACTTGCATTGAGGAAACCGAAAAGCTTTCAGTCCTCGGTATGTGTATAACAGACCACCTTCTTTGGAATGACCACATATTCGACGTCGCCAAAAATGCTGCTAAGTGCTTAGGTTTTCTTCGGCGATGCAAGAAATTTTTCTCCCCTTCTGATCTGGCTGTAATCTATAAAGCCTTTATTCATCCAAAACTCGAGTACAACTCTCATGTTTGGGCAGGTGCTGCAATAACCCATTTAAGCCTACTGGATAGAATTCAAAGAAGAGCTGATACATTTGCTTCTCTAGAACACCGCCGCAATGTTGCTTGTATTTCATTATTTTATCGTTATTTTCATAAACAGTGCTCTAGCGAAATAGCCAGTTGCATTCCTCCCCTTAAACAATTCAACCGTAATACTCGCGCTGCTAGGAATGCCCATCAGTTTACCCTTGAGCCCAACTTCGGACGTACTGTCAAGTTCAGGGATTCTTTCTTTTCCCGCACCACGCGAATGTGGAATGCTTTACCCGACTCTATCTTTCCCTCCCATTTTAATATTCAGAACTTCAAAACCAATGTGCATCGCTTCCTCCTCTTAAAGGTTAGACCGCACTAGGCGGAACTGCACGGCAGCGGAACTGCGATTCAAAATAATTTGTATGAAATTGTATGAAGTTCAGTTGCCGCTTAGTGCGATATAGCTCATACAATTTCATACAAATAATATTTTGCCGCGTCGTGAAGTGTAGTTCCGCTGCAGTTGTGTGCGGTCTAACCTTAAATCCTTCCCTATTTTCCTAAAGCTCGCACTGTGTTCAACATATTAAGGGTAGTGACAACCCCTTTAGTGCGCGCACAAATAAAAAAAAAAAAAAAAAAATAATTAGACCTACTCGATAATTAAGCCCTCTTTCGAACGCTTTCAACGCAGTCTTACGATTAAGACTTATGATTGTGTCAGCTTTATCTGAGCCTTCACTTGCAATGCAAGCATCACTTGCAATGCAAGCATCATTCAGATGGGATGGGACTGACGAACTGATTCGTTCGTTCGCTGTTTCATTTGGGCGAGATTTACCTGTAATTTAGATAGAGATTTAAACTCTAGGAATTGCTGGAGTAGCTTTTCTTTAAGGGACTTCCAATCTTCGAAGTCAGTGTACTTAACTACATTATATGCGCTTCCAGTCAATTTCGGTTTTATTATAAGAAGAAGAATGGGTAGATCTGAAGAAGAGGTCTCTTCTGCGATTAAGTCGCAGGCATTTATGAATTTATGTAGGATCGATCTGTCCCCGTCAAACTCCGGGATGAGCTTGAACGCAAAAGACCTATCTAACTTAGGAGCCATATTCAGTAATTTATTGGGAGTAGAATGAGAGGAAGGAGAAGTATTGTAAGGGGTGTCGGATTCTGTATCACTATCTGTTTCGGACGAGTTTAACGTTGATTCGGATTCGTCGGTTTTATTTATTTCACCTTGAGACATGTATACAATAATTACTTATATATATGTATATATATAAAAAAATCTTAGGGCTACGCAAGAATTAAATGAATGATAAGAAAATAGTAAAGAAAAATAATTAAAAGATAGCGTACTAGTAAAAAAAAAAATTGTATTTGAAAATTCTGCTTTGTAAAATGAAGATAATAGGTTGTTGGTGGATGCAGCGGGTTAAAGATGGATGCGGAGGGTTACAGATGAATGTGTAGTCCTTAGTTCTCTCCGATTTTGTTTTTCACTGATTGTTGTTTGTTATGGTTTTTTTTATTACTGATTGTGGTTTTTTTTCTTGGTTTTGAGTAGGTATCACTTATTTATTTATTAGTTATTTTTTTGTTTCCCCTTCTAGTTATTATTTTGTTTCACTTCTTTTTGTTTTTTTTTTTTTTTTTCCTTTTTAACACTTTGCACTTGTCACTTTTCAGGCAAACCCCACATCTGACACCAATTTTTGTTGTGCTATATTTTGTTATCTGAGAAGCACGATTCTCAGTTGGGTTTTTACCTGTATTTTTCGTGTTATTTTCTTTTAAGTGTTCAATAAAAGGCGTACGTATTTATTTACTAAGTTAAGTTATTTATTAAGTTCAGTTTTATTTTCTGTCCTTACTTATACACTATTATTTTTTACATCAACCAAAGGCGTACGTACTTATTTACTAAGTTAAGTTATTTAGTAAGTCCAGTTTTATTTTCAGCTTTTACTTATACAACTGTGAAACTGGAGGTTAAAGATTTAGAAGATTTAAACGAATTAGCAGATTCAAAGATTTAAAATGAAGTAGAAAATTTAAAGAAATAGCAAATTCAAATATTTTAATGAAACCGTCCGACCTATTCGATATCAAGAAACAGAGGTCACCCGACACGAAGAAAAAGAAAAAGATGCAACATCAGCACAAGTGTGCCTGTGTGTAGTTGCGATACTAAGTTTGGGATCAATGCACGTTTAATGGGTTTAAAGAGTGTGTATTTGAAAGGGAGTGCATTGATTGTTGGATATAGAAAAAATGAAAAATGATGATCTGGGAATTATAGGTTTTGTTTCAATGGAGCAGGCAATGAACTCGGAGAAGTTTAACGGATTTGAAAAGTGAATGGGTTTAAGTGGAGTGATCGTTGACTGCGTGGTTGACGACTTTGGAGTGTGATGGAATTTGTAAGTAATTTAAAGGAAATGATGATATGGGAATTTTAAGTGGGTCGGATATTGGTCAATCAAAAGAAATGATGATCATGGGAATTTGAAGTGGGATTGATATTGGTCAATCAAAGGAAATGATGACCATGGGAATTTGAAGTGGACTTGAATGGATGGATGGGGTCATGAAAGGGCATGAGAAATGACCGTTGGAGGTTGTGAAGTGCGTACTTTACAACAGTGCCACCCGATTTATATTTATTTATTTACTTATTGTAGATGTGTAGCGATCGGGTTGTGTTAAGACACGTCCGTATCTTGTCGTCTAAGCTGTGGAATTTGTTGAATCTGGTGGCTTGTTTACTTGTGTTGATGTAGTGGGATCTGTGAGTGTTGTTTTGCTAGACTTGTTGGTGTGATTTTTTGAAGAGTTGGCATTAGTAGGTGTTATATTAGCTAAAACTGATTTTGGATCTTGGATGATGGATTTAGTGGGCTGAATATGAATAGTGTTTCTTCGGAGAAGTTTTCCATCATCTGTTCGTATTCCAAGCGATCTTGGTGCATGTTCTGGTAACTCTTCGATGACTCCAGTTATCCAGTCGCGATGGTTTCTTTGGATCCGTACTCTGTCTCCAGTGTGATACGGTTTCGATATAGTTGCGGTGTTGTCGTAGCTTGTTTTGTAGTTTTGTCGCATTTTGGTAATATTTTCGTGTACGTCCGGTATAATCTTTGGCTAAAGTAGTTCAGTGGAAGTTGGTAACGTTGTTCTTGTGAGTCTGCTCATTAGGCGTTGGTTTGGAGATTGTAGACTTTCATTTCGGGGTGAATTTCGATGTTGAGGAGCGCTAGATAAGGATCGGATTGGTCTTTGAAGCATTTTTTTAGCATCGACTTCGCTGTCTGGACGTTTCGTTCGGCCAATCCATTCCAGCGCGGATAGTAGGGGCTTGATGTTTGGTGTTGAATGTCCCAATCTTAAGCAAACGTAGTGAATTCCTTAGATGCAAATTGCGGGCCATTGTCTGATTCCAGGACTGACGGAATGCCATGGGTTGCAAACCAAACTTTCAGAGCCTTGATGACGTCCGCCGATGATGTTTGTTTGAGTTTAGGGTAGTCGAAAAAACCGGAGTAGCTATCTGCAATTAGTAAAAATTCATTATTGTGGAAATGGAAAATATCGATTGCTACTATTTCCCAGGGAAGAGTGGGAATGGTTTTAATAAAAAGCGGTTTCTTGGGTTTAGATGGCTGGTACGATTGGCATATGTTGCATCGCTCTACAAAGTTTTTGACGTCATAATGCATTCCCAACCAGAAAACTGTTGCTCTTGCACGGTGTAGACATCTTTGTGTTCCGAAATGGCCTTTGTGTATGCGTGTGAGCGTTTCGAATTGCAGAGTTTTAGGAATAACAATTTTAGCTGCTTTGGAAATGATTTCATCTTTGAAGGTTAACTCTTCCCGGAAGTTCCAGTAATTTCTTATCTCGGGCGGTAAGTCGGTGATTTTTTCCGGCCAACCCTGTAATATACATTTTTTAATAAGTATAAGGTCTTTATCGTTTGATGTTTCCAATTTTAATTTTTGTTTTGTTATTATGGTTAGTTCTGTTAAAGGATGTATTTCATTGTTGCAATTTCTGCTGAGTGTATCAGCTAGCTTTATCTCGGTCCCTTTTCGGTAAATAACATTTGGTGCGTACGGTAGCACATAAAGGAGTATTTTTTGAAGCCGAGGTGAAGCTGAGCAAAGTGGTTTTTTAAAAATTGTTTCCAACGGCTTGTGGTCGGTCTCGATGGTAAGTTTTTTTCCATATACATACTCATGGAACTTTTCGCAAACAAAGCATATCGCTGTGGCCTCCTTTTCAATCTGAGCAAAGCCTTTTTGAGTGCTCGTTAGCGCTCGGGAAGCGTAGGCTATCGGCTGATCGTTTTGAAGTAGTGCTGCTCCAAGACTGTTTTTTTTTTTTTTTTTTTATATTCCACGCGCGCAAAAGGGGTTATGGCTACCCTTAAAATGTTTTTAACACAGCACGAGCGATTAGGTAAGTAGGAGAGGATTTAGAAGGAGATACCGATGCACATTGGTTTTGAACGTTTGCACATCGAAATGGGAGGGGAAAGTCGAGTCAGGTAAAGCATTCCACATTCGTGTGGTGCGACTGAAGAAAGAATATCTGTACATTACAGTACGTCCGAAGTTGGGCTCGATGGTGAACTGATGGGCATTCCTAGAACCGCGAGTATTACGGTTGAATTTTTTAAGGGGGGAATGCAACTGGCTATTTCACTAGAACACTGATTATAATAATAGCGATAAAATAGAGAAAGACACGAAACATTACGGCGGTGTTCGAGAGATGTAATTGTTTCTGTTATAGATCTTTCGCCTATCATTTTTAAAGCTCTCTTTTGAATTCTGTCCAACAAACTCAAGTGAGTTCTTGGAGCTCCTGCCCAAACATGAGAATTGTACTCAAGTTTTGGACGAATAAAGGCTTTGTGGATCACAGCCAGATCAGAAGGGGAAAAAAACTTCTTGCATCTACGGAGAAAACCTAAACACTTAGCAGCGTTTTTGGCGACATCAAATATGTGGTCATTCCACAAAAGGTGGTCTGTGCACACATACCGAGAACTGAGAGCTGTTTGGTTTCCTCGATGCAAGTGCCGTCCATGGATAGCGGCATTGGGGGTGGGTTTCGCTTTAACGACAGGAGACAACATTGAGTTTTAGAAGCATTAAATTCTACGCGGTTTTTGATTCCCCATTGGACAATGCTGTCGAGATCAGAATTTAGTGAGCTTATCATACGCTGCCGTTCAAGTTCCACATCCGAAGGACATGGATGAGAATCTGTAAACGAATATGAGAAACTGAGGGTACTATCGTCAGCAAAACAGTTTAATGGATTAGAAGTTGCAGACAAAAGATCATTTATAAAAATAAGGAAGAGAGTCGGAGACAAAACGGAGCCCTGGGACACCAGCATTTATTTTGTGGATTTCAGAATTGAAACCGTCCAATACGACTTGTATTGAACGGTCCGAAAGGTAATTTCTAATCCAACGAAGAAGAGGTTCATCGAAACCAAATGCGCGCATTTTCGATAAGAGAGCTTGGTGCCAAACTCTATCAAACGCTTTTGAAATATCAAGTGCAATAATCTTACTTTCTCCAAAACGATGTAAAGATTTGTTCCACTGTTCGGTGAGATATACCATCAGATCACCAGTGGACCTATTGCTACGAAAGCCGTACTGCCGGTCATTAAGAAGCTTTCGTTCCTCGAGATATTTCTTGAGCTGGAAATTAATCAGCGTTTCCATGACCTTGGAAAGAAGGGACGTAAGTGCAATTGGCCGATAGTTAGAGGGTGAAGAAGATACGCCTTTTTTAGGGACAGGCTGGACAAATGCTGTTTTCCATCCACTCGGATAGAGACCAGTAGAGTAGGACAGATGGAAAAGCTTACGCAGTGGTTTTGCCAGCGTTGAAGAACACCTCTTCAGAACAATGGGAGGGATACCATCCGGGCCAGCGGATTTGTGTACATCGAGATCCTTTAGAACTCTAGCAACTGCACGAGTGCGAAAGAAGATTTGTCCCATAAAATCATTTACGCTCTCAAGTACAGGAGGAGTCATAACACTTTCTGGTAGCATCGAATTAACAGCAAACTGTGCTGCAAGCAAATTGGCTTTATCTTGCGAGCTGACAAAAGGTGTATCGTTGAAGACGAGCGTTGGAACCGAGGACGAGGTGGTATTTCGTATGTTTTTTACAAATGACCAAAAATTTTTACTACCTTTGGGACATTGTAGTATTTTTTGTCGTAATTTTGATCATGTAAAAATTTGGTTCTTCGAATATGAACGTTACAGGTCTTTCTAGCTTGTTGAAACTTTTTCCGGTTTTCCTCTGTAGGCTTGGCTTTATAACATCGGAAGCTTACTTCTCTAACCCTAATAACCTCTTTACAGCTCGAATCAAAACATGAGTTTTCTTTGGGTTTGATAGATTTCACCCTATTCGGGATAAAATTTCTCATTCCACAAAGAATCAAGTTTGTAATCATATCTGCACTGGCGTCAACATCACTATCGAGGAAGCATAGTGACCAGTTAAAGCTCTTGAAGAAATTATTGAGACCGTCCCAGTTGGCTTTCTCGTATTGCCAAACGGTTCTCTTTGGGATTTTTTCTTTAACTGTGATTTGGTGGCACGAGAAATTTGCAGATATGACACAATGGTCTGATGAGCCTAGAGGAGATAATACACTAACAGTGTATTTATTCGGGTCAGAGGTAAGGAACAAGTCTAGAGTGTTGGCGATTTGACCTGCAACGTCAGGAATCCGAGTAGGCTCGTCAACAAGCTGAGTCAGGTGGTTAAACTCAGCAAAAATCTCGACATACCTTCCTTCGGGTGTTGTCTGACCAGAATAGCGTAGCCACGAAGAATTGTGTACATTGAAATCGCCCGTAACAACGATTTCACTGTGCGGATAATGGGAAACAATTCTCAGGATTGAATCGGACAGCGCATCGAATTCGTTAGAAGTCGAATTACTATCCAAACTTGGGCAACGATAAATGAAACATGTATTTATGATGTGCTTATTGACGGTGAATTTTAACCACATGAAGTTAAAGTTTGTATTTAAACAAGGGCCATATTGTGGTTGAAGCTGATAAGCCACATCATTACGTATATATTGCGAGACCGTGGTGTAGGAAAAATAAAGGCACTAAGCTATAACCAGGTAGGCTAAATTCGGAGTAATCAGAATTTTCACCTACCTGGGTTTCACTTAGTGCCAAGACTGCTGGCCTGTTTTTTACAGTATGTACGTGAAATCAGTTAGTTGCAAACTGATTCCATTACGCACCTTGTCTGACGAGAGTTGCCCATTCCCGAACCTTTGTATGAAAAATACCCAAGAATAAGATTTTTTTTTTTTTGAGTATAAGGACTAGAATTGTTTAGTTCAGCGAGCCGGTTAAGTTGCGATTTTCTCCGTCCATTGATAAGTCAGTTTTGAGATTGAAGTCTTTGAGAATAGGAAGTTGTGAGTTTCACATTCTCAAGGGAACAGTTTTTTTTTAGTTCATAAAGACGTCATTTTGATTTAGTATCTAAATAATTATTAATATTTTTTTTTTGAGTATAGGAAAGTTTGCTCGTTGAAATAAATTACCCTACAGAGCACTATTTCAGGAATAAGTACAGTGACTGTAAGGAATTAGTTCAAGGAAGAATTAAGATTAGTCAAGATTAATTTTTTTTTTTTGTAAGTACATTATTTTTTTTAGTTGAGAATTTCTAGGATAGAAGAAATCCTAAACTACCTTTAGAGTTTCTTGATTTGAAAACTTCTTTTTTTTTGAGGATTTCCTGAGTCTGATGTGAATATCTTCAAGAAAGGCTAAAAATATCTTTTTTATATATACACTGTTTCATTTTTTTTTTTTTTTTGAAGTTTAGGTTAACAATTGTAATAGCAGTTTGAGATTTTACTCTCTCCATAGATAAGCTAATTTTCTTTGTTTCAAGCACAGTAAATGAGTGGGGAGGGACGTAAAGTTATTGTCACAAGCACCTATAACCAACAACTACGAGACGTAGTCATAATGTCTCCCGTTACTGGAAATGAAGACCGGAGTGGTCAGATGAATCCACCGGGATATGTTCATGATAATTCAGGAAACAATACCGGAGGCATTGATGAGGAAGGTGACAGGGAACCGATTTTTGATGAACAAAGACTTCTTCAAGAAGCAGCTGATCGGTCAGCTTATATTCAGGAAGTAGTTTCAGCTACCGTTGAGCTTCACAGGTTAGATGATAGGCGGTTTATGAAAGAAGAGTTGGCTCGTAGCTAAGCCCTCTTGCTAGAGCAAGTTGCATATTTAATACAAGGTAGACCAGCTTATCCTAATCCCCCTACTACTTCCAATATTTCTGCTCCCCAACACGCTCTTTCTTCGAGTGCTCCGGCCCCCATACCTGCCAGCAGTCAAAACACTGCACGTGTTAACACGGTGAACGCAACGACAACGGGAAGTACCGGTGTGGGACAAGCGATAGTCGCACAAGGTTTGGCAACGCATTTGACGCCTCAGCCAGAACCAGTAGCTGCACCGAATGTTCCGACGGTACACCCAATAGACATGGCTCTGGGTTCGCATATAGACGACTTTCTAACGCGAATGAATGCTCTTAATTTAGGTGACTCACCAGCGGCCTCCTCTCCGCGGACACAAGCGCTCCCTAACACGAACTCGATTAATAAATACCCTCAGTACCACAAGTGGGGAATTAAATTCGATGGGAAGAACATGTCTGTGGACGACTTTTTGTTCCGACTCGAGCGGGTTAGATATAGCTACAATGTTCAGTGGGATGAGATCGTGGTGAGGTTCCATCATTTTGTTTCGGGTTCAGCCGAGTCATGGTATTTGATGTACTTGAAGAGCAACAGACACACGTCATGGCTCTCGCTACAGACAGCTTTGATCGAACAGTCTGTAGCCTGGAAACAGACACTGAACTGGCTCGAAAACTATCAGATAAAAAGCAGCAGAACGGCGAGTCGTTCAACGACTTCTACGACGCCTTGCTGCAGATTAATTCTCGGATGCGTGTTCCAAAGTCGGAAAAGGAACTAATCGAAATCATAAAAACGAATGTAAAGAAGCGAATGGGAGAACTACTCATTACCTTTAGCACACATAGTTTAAGACAACTGGTGTATGTGGGCCGCACGATTGAGAAGTTTCTTGACCGACAGGAGAGCACGCGATCCAATTTTGTGCCGAACACGCACCGGCCTCCAGCGAAGCGGTACGTCAGTGAAGTTGACGTGGAGCCATGTGGAGATTTAGCCGTTGCATTACCTGAAAGTGTGGAAGCTCTCCACAAAGATATTAGTCAGAGAAAGTGCTGGAATTGTCAAGGCGTGGATCATGATTTCCGCGACTGCAATATAACACGCAATATTTTCTGCTACCGTTGCGGATTGGCGGACGCATTCAGTCCATCATGTCCAAGGTGTGCGGGAAACTCGAAGAGGAACAACCCACCATCCGGGGGGGCTCGTTCCGATTAAATGTACCCGGAGTTCAAAATCCTGATATTAAATCACCACTCCTAAAATTATTTTAAAGCCGAACAAATTTATTACTACTGATGTAAAAACCAAACCTATTTTTGAAGAACCACAACCAGATTTACTATATAAGAAACCTTTTCACGAAAGATTACGAAATTATTATGAGGTCCGCAAAAGAATAGTAACTTTTCCGGAGTTGTCCAAACGAATAAGAAGAACTAGGAATCGCTCCCATCAAAAGCGGACTACTTATCAAAGTATAGCTGCTGCCACCGTGGGTAGAGAATCAAACAATCCTCGTCCATATGTGACCGTTGAGATATTTAACGATAAATTTCTTGGACTCTTAGATTCAGGAGCCAGCGTAAGCTTTCCAGGTACAGATATGCTCGATTATCTGAAAGAGAAAGGTATTGTCATTAGGAAGGTAGGGTCTACAGTGACCACCGCGGATGGGAACAAGCAAGCAGTTGTAGGAGTGATCACTACTGTAATCCAGTACAAGGACATGAGGAAGAACATGAGTTTATTATTTGTTCCGTCACTTACCCAGAGTCTAGTTTTAGGCGTTGACTTTTGGCGAGAATTTCATATCGCACCTCAAGTAATTTCGGAACTTTCGGGAATTATACCCGGCAGATCGGAGGATAGACCCATCAATCAAATAAAGTTAAGTAATGCAGACTATAGCAGACTTCAAGATGTTATTCGAAGTTTTCCTTCTTTCGAAGTCCAGGGACTCGGGAAAACACACTTGGTTCAGCATTGCATAGATACGGGTGACACTACACCTATCAAGCAGAGGTACTATCCGGTGTCTCCAGCGATACAATCACTAATGAATGCGGAGTTGGATCGTATGCTTTCGTTGGGAGTCATCGAAGAGAGTACCAGCGCATGGAGTTCCCCAGTTGTGCTAGTACGCAAACCTGGTAGGAACCGATTGTGTCTGGACTTTCGGAAGGTGAACTCGGTAAGCAAGAAAGATGCGAGACCAATTGCGCATTTAGAGGGACTGTTAGCACGCCTTTCCGATACACGCTTCATTTCAAGCGTGGATTTGAAAGATGCGTTCTGGCAGATACCGCTGGAGGAATCATCAAGAGAAAAGACCGCTTTTACGATACCTGGGCGACCTTTATACCATTTTAAGGTCATGCCATTCGGTCTATGTAATGCTGCGCAAAGTCTGAGCTACCTTATGAGTAAAGTAATTCCGACCGAGTTGCGTGATCGAGTGTTTATTTATCTCGACGATATCTTGGTTGTGTCAAGGGATTTCGACGAGCACATCCGAATTCTGAAATTGGTTAGTGAGAGTTTGAGTAGGTCGGGTCTGACTATAAATGTCGAGAAGTCTAAGTTCTGTTTTGATGAGCTTCACTATCTCGGGTATTAGGTGGGTCAAGGATGTCTGAAGGCTGATCCCGACAAAATTGCAGTAATTACGGATTTTCCGGTGCCGACAACGACTCGTCAAGTCCGTCGTTTCTTGGGTATGGCAGGTTGGTACCGGAGATTCGTGAAGAATTTCTCCACTCTTGCTGCTCCTTTGACTGATACCTTGAAATAAGGGAAAGCTTTCAAGTTCGGTCAAGAAGCTGTTGAGGTCTTCCAAAGTATCAAACAAGCTTTGACTTCAGCACCTGTCTTGATCAATCCTGATTTTGCAAAGGAATTCGTTATTTTGTGTGATGCATCCGCGTCTGGTGTCGGATGCGTTCTCTGTCAGCGGGACGAGGATGGAGCGGAGCAGCCTATCTACTACTTCTCCCAGAAACTAAACGTTGCACAGAGGAATTATTCGGTTACCGAGCGCGAATGCCTCGCTGCTTTTCTGGGAATCCAAAAATTCAGGTCTTATGTCGAGGGATACCGTTTTCGAGTAATCACGGACCATTCCAGTCTGAAATGGCTGATGAGTCTTAGGGATCCCACCGGAAGATTGGCCAGGTGGAGTATGCGTCTCCAGGGTTTCGATTTCCTAGTAGAACATCGTAAAGGATCGCTAAACGTCGTACCCGACGCACTGTCAAGAGTGTATGAGGACGACGAGTTGACAGTGGAAGCTTTTCTCTCATGTCTATCACAGGTCAAATCATCGGAGGTGCTCCACATTGACCTAGACGACCCGTCATTCGCGTCGGAAGGATACCTTGAGCTCATTAGACATATCAAACGGGAACAAGAACGACTCCCAGATCTCAAAGTGTCGGAAGGTTTTATTTATAAGCGTACTAGACATGCAGTAGGCAATCCCTTGGCCGACGATTTAATTTGGAAATTGTGGGTCCCGACGGAGATGACTGATTTATTAATTTCACTGGCTCACAATCCTCCACGCGCTTCGCACGGTGGTGTAGTTAAAACGCTTTATTTCGAGAGAGATTCTATTGGCGGAACATGTTCACACAGGTCAAGAACTTTGTTGATCGGTGTGAAGCATGCAAGACCAGTAAGGCTTCGAATATGACTCTACGAGCAGAAATGGGAAGTAGTTTCCAGGTAGAAAGGCCGCACAGTGGCGCATATTGACTTTTTTGGTTGCAAAAATTATAGCTCGTAAACAAATAAAGATATCGAGATCATTTTTTTTTCAGCTTGAAGGAAAATTCCAAAGCTATACATTTTGTGAATTTTAAGAAAAAATATTTACAGGGTGTTTCAGAATTTTCTGCTGAAATACGACTTTCTCCCAATAGAAAATGCACTTAATATTTTACCTCAAAAAATGTCAATAGTAAATGTCTGAAGTAAGAACAGGGTGCCTTAAAGTCAAAAAAAGTCACAGTGGTGTATAAAAGTAAACAAACAAAAAAATTTTAAATATTTCTGTATGTATACCAAAAGCCTTTTTTTATTATTTTACTCAACATAAGACTGAAAATATACTACTTCAGTGGTATATTTTTAGTCAAGGTATAGAGATAGTGTGCAAGGTGCTATAAAATAATACAATTTAAGGAAAATGCTTTACAGGGTGTTCCATAACTTCATGTTAAAAACAATATTTTTTTTTCCAAAAAGGTAAAAGTAGTATTTTACTTTAGAATAAAACTCAAATGTTAATGTTTGCAGTATTTGCAGAGTATTAAAAAACTAATTCAATTGAAAGAGTAGATGAAAAAAAATGAACCATTTAAATTTTGTGTTGCAAAAAGTTTTTTTTCATTTTGTGGCACATCAATATAACAAATTATTTCAATAATATATTTCAAGTTTAACAGTGGAGAATAAATAAATTAATAAGTTATAATAAATAAAAACAAAAAACTAATTTTTTTGGAAGCTTTCGTCAAAGTCCGATGTAATTTCCAATAAACTTATCATTTCTGGAGAGTATCGTGCTTTGAGGTCTTTTTCAGTTCTAACATGCCTTAACGAAGAAATAAGAGGTTCCGATGAGGCTGAAAGCATGTTAAATAGGTCTTCATTCTGCCGCATCCTTGAAACCTTGCACGTATTTTGGTACCTATATTTTTTGTAGTCTTTATTTTTGGATTCCACGCCTCTTCTGACAGTTCTCCGATTGGTAACGACTGATACTCGATTATACTTTGGCCATGAGCCAAAATTTTATGAAGAGTAGGTGTAAGTTGCTTTTCGGGATACTTTTCTTTTAATAAATTTGTTGTTTCCATTGCATAAACTCCAAACTTCGAGTCGTCAACATTTTCTCTGCAGTTTAGAACGTTAAGTATTACTTGAAGCCTTCTTATCACCTCCATATTGACTCCAGTTATACGAGCTGTTACATCTGGTTCTGCGAAAAATCTTCTCGATGTATTTCCATCGTTAGTTTTTCCAAATCCTTGTTTTGGTTTATCCACATCGAGTCCCATTTCCTCGCGAAATTTCCTTTGGATATCCTGCTTCCTTATTTTTTCTGCCTCATTAGTTCCAATACTTTCATCAATATTTTCTCCATCTTGTTTGAGTGTATACGCAAGTTTTAAATGAATTCCATTGATCTGATTCTGGCATGTAATGGAGATATTCCATATTCGTAATTATACTCATCATTTGTTGAATCTTCTTCATTGTTGAAGTTTTTTTGCGTTCTTTTGCAAATGGGACATGACCGTGTCGACTTTGTTTCAGTGATTTCATTCAACACTTTTTCGTCAATCATCGTTAAAAATAGTTCGTGGTTTACAAGAATAGTTACTTCGTCATTAACCTTATATTCAAAAGGTTGAAGATCAGCGATTTGGCTTTTGATGTCATTCACTGTGCTCCTTATAATCTGCAGTTTCCTTTGCATACTGGAACATTATTGGTCGGCAAAAATGAACTGATGATGGGCGAGGGTTTTTCCAATATTCACTATTGGAACACTTAAGTCTCAGGGGAACTATTGAGGCCATAAACATGTTTGCATCCGTTATTGTTTCACCATCATGTGTTACTATTTTTTGTTTATAGGCACTTTGCCCAGATGATCCATCACAGCCCCACTTGCTTTGTAACGTCAGCCTTTTTGGAAGTCCAATTAATTCCTGTTCACTCTTGGTTTCCAAAATTCTTCTTGTTGTGTGATCTAAGGTGTCTTGAAGGCTGACTCTGGCAGGTGTTTCTGTTACTTCACAATTATCTGGAACTGATGCTTTTTTCGTGAGTGTTATGGTCTTATAAGATGGGAGAGAACATTTACGTTATGTCTCATTAAGGAACTTCTTAAAATTCCATACTTTTCTTTTGTTAGTCCCAGATCCATAAACAAGGCTAAGGCGTTTGCACTATCATACATGATATGATGTTTTTGAGGAGTGCGAATGCTTTCTTTTATCCTTTTAAGTCGTAGTGGACTTGCTACTGATACTGCCTTGATTATATCGGCCTTACGCTTCTCATGATCCTTATTATACTTTATAACTAAGGCTGTTGAAAGATTTTGAGTGGTGATGTCTTCAGTAGCATTGATCAATTTCTGTTTCTTGGTAAATGACGAGCACTCCGTTATAGATTTCCTTGGCCTTCCTCTAGAATTATTTGATGTACTTGGTAAACTATCCGTTTCATCTGTCATTTCAAAATCAATGCACAGAACATTTGACAGCCAACAATCATTTTTCTTTAAAAAATTGAGTTTTGTTCTATTGGCAGCATTCCATTTTGACTTAGCGTTTATATAAAATGATGACAACTTTTTATCGAAGTTAGCTATTCCTGTAAGTGACCAATTGTCAGCTATAAGGTTATATTTATTTTTTACACCTGTGATGAATTCTTCTTCTGTATGCTTTTTATCGAAAAAAATTTCAACTAGATCACTATAGGAAATTTCCATTTTTAAGTTCTTTTAAAATAATTTGTTTGTTAAAATATAAGTAGTGTCTATGACTTATCAATGACGTGTTTACTTTATAACTAATCATTAAAAAAAAAAAATATTATATTTATATACCTACTTATTTTGAGATGATAATATGTATAGGTACCTAACATTCTTATTGCATTAAATAAAAAGGATTACTGGATCTGCCATAAAAATTAATAGATTTTTACAAATCACGAAAGCTACCTGATTTATCCTAATTCTTTAAATTTGAGGTATTCAAAAAATGACCATAGGACCATAAAATATTTATTATATGTAGTTAAGAATACATTTTTACATGTAAAAATAACGTTTTTATGACCACTTGCATTTTTAAGGACATAATAAGAGATATATAAAAAAAAGTCATAAATGAGTAAAAATAACCTTCTTTAATAAAATCTCTCTAAAACGCAAATGGGCAAAAACGGGCAGCTGGTTTTCTTAGTAAATGTTTCAGAAATAGTCAAAGATTACATTTCCGTTGAGTTTAGGCCAAAGACTCTTAAAGGATTTTTTATAACTCAACTCAAAGTCAAAAAATTGAGCCAAAAACTGCCTTTCAAAAATCTTAAAACTTTGAAATAAAAAAAAAAAAAAAAAATGGACCATAATTGCAATACAAATGGGCCTTTTTACAAGCTCAAATAAAAAAAAATATAATTTTTAAACAAGATTTTTCGATCCTACGTGGATCCTCGTCAAACTAATTGGGACACCCAGTTGTCGTCAATAAGTAGCACTACTTACGCACGACCCTCACAATGTCCCCTTACGAGGCCTTGTTTGGCCAACGTATGATCGAGCACGGGGCAGATTACCGCTTGTTGGGAGAGCTGAATGGATTGAACTATTCGGAGATGGATTGGCTACCAAAGGTTGCAAAAATGAATATTCTTCACTCCTATCTAAGGTCCGCTTTGGAGAACTCTCGTGAAGTTTACGAAAAGACTTATAACCTTCGTAGTAGAAAAATCGAATTTAAAATAGGAGAAGAGATTTTCAGAAGGAACCAAATTTTGAGTGACGCATCTAAGCACATAAGTGCTAAACTATGTCCCAAATTCGTCAAGGTAAGAGTTTGTAAAATCATTGGCAATAATCTATATGAAGTTGAGGATCAAAAAGGTCACAAATCGGTATCACACACCAAAGATTTGAAAAGATAGTTTAATTACGATATTAATTCATTAAAAATAATTTTTTTGATGTATGGTGAGTTATGCCCGGCGCTCAGCTGTGCATGAGACTCTTTATTGTAATTATTAGGTTAATGCCCAGAAAGTTTGTTTATTCGCACTTTTTCTTATTTTATGTTTTTTTTTAATGAGATTTTCGTAAGGTAATAGAGTTTTGTTTAATTACAAAATTTGTCCTTTTCTTGAGTTTTGAACTAAGAAGTCTTAGTCAAAACCACAAGTTTTGTAGGGGAAAAATTCCTTGTTTCGCCATGCAAACAAATTTCAGCATGATAAAGCAAAAACCTAAACCGAAAAGAATCATGTGCAGAAGTATTTTAGCAAGACCATGACCTTGTCTGATCTCTTTAAAATATGAGAAAAGTCTATTTATTAAACACGTATTAAAATTCACGACACTCTGTCGTATACACATTTCCGATGTGTCGGCACCTTCAATTTTAATGTCGGTAGCACAGTCCGCGAAAAGTGCTGAAACCTTACTTTCGCATATCTGGCAATGCTACGCCAAATCGGAAATGCGCGCCACGCTTGTCAGCAAATACATTTTTTTTGTGCAAGCACGGCGATTCCAATTCCTTCTTTTACAATTTTCAATTTTCTTTGGATTATTCCAATGTAATTACTTCGTTCATGATATTCATGAACTTTTTATTATATGGGCGATGTTTTTTGCTATAATTTAGAGATTTTTATTCGTGAAATCTAATACCCACCTTTTTTTTCCTTTGTCTGTCAGGATTTTTTTTTGTTTCACCAAATCAGGAATTATCCCCGGATACATGGCATAATTATTTATTCATTGTACCCATCCAGGGAATGGATGACGCCAGTAAGGAGTACCCCACAAGTTAAGACAAAGGAATTTCCCTAAAGGAGTCCCAAATGTTATTTTTGTTTACTCCCAACGAAACGATCCAATAGTCTCGTTAAGTATAAGAGCACCCCAGGTAAAATTATTTCTGGCTTGTACGTATTTTTAAGAAGTGTGGGAAGTGGTTAGTCGTGAAAATCGCACTCGCGCCGGAAAAGAAATAAAGAAATTCCTCCAACATAACTGTGTCCAAGCACTTTGTACCAAAATTGGTGCTGTGAAGACCGTGTGGGGTGGAAATCACTTTCGGTGAACCCAGCGGCGGATCCGAACCATACAAATCCACCAAGTACAGTAGATACCAACATGCGAATTGCCAACTAACCTCAACGGAGTCCGATCATCCTAGTCAAAGTACCCCATTAGAAAGTACCTCGTCATATGACCAATTTTTGAGTCACAAACCGGCTAATCACTTTCACATAATCATAGTTACGTCATATACGAGACAGCAAGAGCTGCATAATTTTAGAGGCTCAGATAGTAATTAATTTTTTTTGTATAACACTTTTTAATTTAGTTTCAATTTTTGTATTTATCCTAAATAAGAAAGCTTTAAAACCCAATTTTTCTTTATTAAAAATATTTTTATAACACTTTTTTATTGTTGTTAGTGCTATCTTATTTGTCCCCAAATAAGAATTGAAACCTTTAAAATACAATTTCTTATTAAAAATTTCCCACGTAAATTGTAGGGCTTAATATCTAAAATAAATATCCACATAAATTGAGAATCCATTCCTAATTATTGAAAGTAACGCGTGTATTTTGTCGGCTAATACGATCGTCGAATGCATCTCGAGCATCTAATCCGCTAGATATTGGAATTATCATCGTTGTTCCAAAAGATACATACCGCGTTTTATTATATAAAGTAACGCGAACATATTCATCGTGTAAATTTAAGGTACATCGTACCGAATAACTTTCTTTTCGGTAGATACATTGAGATTGTAAATTTTTTTGTTTTTTTTTGTCCTAAGTCGAAATTTCCTTTTTTTTATTTTTTTTTTATTTTATTGTAACTATACAATAAGTGACCATCGGTTTGAGTCACCCCCCCCCCTTAAATTACAGATCAACAGGTCCAAATTTGAATTTTAAAATACCTGGTTTGAGATCAAAATATATATATTTCGAAATTCTTATCATAATATATGTATATAATCATATTGATTGGGAACACTAATCATAAACTTTTTAGCCTACCAGGAGTGCACTGCTGCGACTGTATATGGGATTGTTTCTGATTAAGAAACACCCATTGGTAATTGGTAAAAAAAAAAAAATTTTGAACTATTGATATTGAATTGATATTATTTTTGAACTTTTATTATATACACTTATATGTTGATAATTGCATAAATTTAATAATTATTGGTCCCTCGAACAAACAGTTTAAGAATTTTTTTTGTTGTACCCATCTTGTAAGATGAAATCGGTTGGTATCGGAATTTTCGTTTGCGATTTGAAAGGAGATAATTTATTATTCAGTTCCGTAATAAAGTTCGTAACTTACGTAACAGTTGAGTCTCTATTCTAAGAAGTCCTTATCGTTTTATTGAAATTAAAGCGCGCTCGTCGGTCACAGATATCGAAACTGGAGTCAATGACCTTATATCTTGAAAAAATGATATATCGTTTTGTCGACTACAGTACGTCCCGTTTAAGTATTCTGATACATACAAATTTAGTTTGATTCTTGATTAACTTCCATATTGGATTATTAAGGAATATAGTCAATGTTAGAATCATTAAGCCAAAGCATTATCTTTTTCTGTTTAATTTTGTTTGATACAATTTTGGCGTTAAGCTTACTGTGAGCAATAAGGATTACATTAATATTGTTAATTTAGCAACAATTTTACTTTCTTGTTAAACTTTCATGAAGTTTAAAAAATGATAAATCAGTTTCTGAATTTTGTTTATTTTTTTTTTTTTTTTTAAATTAGAAAAGTATTTTAGATAGGGTTTAGTTTTAGATGGATTTTAAGATATACTCTGTTAGCATTAAGTGAAATTAATAAAAAGACATACTATGTTCAGGCGAATTTTGCTTAGTTGTGATTTCTGAAAAGTTATTATGTTTAGATAAGGTGATCATAGGGAGCGGACGCAACTCTCCGATGGGCAAGGTGATCTAGTTTTGCAACGAGAAGGTTAAGTATGAGATAGATGAGTAAATAGGATTTTACTTTTCTTTCAGAATTGGGGGTTCTTATAATAATAATTTTATTCATGGTCCATTAAGAACAACGGTTTGGAGTGAGAGAGTTGATTCTTACTGCAATCTTGAGTGGGTTAAGAGACCAAGGGGGGTCCTTACAACATCTTCGATCCTCCTCCCTCATCTTGTTAATATTGTTGAACCTTAGATGAATGTGGAGTTAGATTTAATTCAACGTATATACTACCAGCTATATATACCTGACATTTTAATACTTTCGTGTTTAGTCTGTATTGTAAATGAAATCACTTTTCTTCTCCCTTCGTATTCCCCTAAAGTGAAATAACTCAAGTTTATTTGGAGGTGCATAATATCAACGGAACTCAGTAGATCGAGAACTTTCCCTTTTTTGTGTTGTTGGTTTTCTATTGTTGAACGGGCCCCAGCTACTCAAAATCTATTAGGGTTCAGAATATCAGAGCCCAGATCTGCAGGATAAAAAAAAAATGAACACACGTCTATGATCCCAGAGCAAAACTCCCCCCCCCCCTCCTAGGCTGAGCTACAATAGGGCAGGGTGGCTGCAGATCACTAAAGCGATGGTCGATCGTAGGCAACTTACTCTTTCGTTTCATATCAGCATCACTCTTCAACAATTTGGTTGTCGGATTGGGTGAGGCTGATACGATTCGTGGAGTGGATGATTCCTTCCGTTTCTGTAGTTTATGACTTAGCAAGTGACAGAGCTGGATCAATGTCTATTCCCTGGACGTTGGGGTGGTAGTTAACTTTCCCTTGTTATTAATATTGGGACATCAAGCTTGTCACTCCTTTGTTCGTGAACGAAACCTTGGCATCTCGAGTATGGAACGAGTGCTTAAAGGTCGAGTGTTATTTGAGGATGTTATTAGGTCGTGAAAGGTTTATGGTATTGTCTGTGTTTAGGAATATTAGGATATGACGAACACCTGTTCATATCTAAAGGATAGGCGTGGGCTAGAGAAGGGTAGAGGCCTGGCCGCTTCTCAGGATCTTTCTTTTTGGTATCGGAATTAGTCAGCGCCATTATCGGTTCACGTTTCTGTAGTCGTATGATGGAAGGAGAGGTTTTCTTTTCTTTTACATGGGGTGTATCCTTGTTGAATGGACTATACCGTTGGTGAATCCTCTATTTCACTCGGATGCACGTTCATCCAATTATTATTAATTATCATCCCTATCTATATGTATATATTTGTCACAACTATATATATGTACATATGTTTCGACGTTACAGATGGCGCCCAACGTGGGGCCCGAAGGAGACGAACGACTGAAAGGGAAGATTTATGTATAGTTAGGTTGATTCTTGAGTTTTAGGAAAGTTCAGTGAATTTGGTGGTAGAGCAAACATTTTTTTTGTCAAACATTTTTTTTTTTTAGACCGTTCTTGTAGGTTGATTATTCTTCTTGTTACAGGAATATCATCGAGGACTGGGGATGGAGGCTATTTTGTCCGGAGATTTGGTGATCAAGTTCCTGAGTCTTGTCTGTTGCATTAGGTCCAATCTCAGATCCCTCACCCTGTCGTTGTATAGGAAGTTCCCTGATTTTGTCCGGACTGGGCGTATATCTGCTTAGTTGTCAGTTGCGAAGTTAGTGAGGTTCCAGAACGATAACAAGGAAAGGATTTCGGCGGTTGAGCGAGCAGGCTTTCTGACCGGTGGTTAGTGACTAATGTCCTGACGCACGTCAGCTGCAGAAGCTGTTCACTCGCCAAAAGATTTCCTGCTCTATCCAACTTATTTGAATTTGTCTTTCAATCCCTTACTAATAGTAAACAGTCCACAACATTCAGATGTAAGAATTCGTCGATTCAATATAGCTTTTAACGGCCTTTAGTCCATAAAAATTGGCGTTTCGTCCCGGCGTTCTCACTTGGACTCTTCAGTTGACAGTGAGGGCCTTGTCAAGACGCAATTTTTGCTTCACAAAATAATTTTAAATATTAAAATTTTACATTAGAAATATTTTTTACAAATAAAATCCAGAAAAAATTTTAAAATTGTCAATTTTTCTGCACAAAATTGGCCATAATGCGAAAATTTGCCATATGCGAAAAATTCATACCTTTTGAGTGTATTTACTTAGAAAATTGTTAAAAGTTAATGAAAAGTTAATAAATTTTGAAAAACTAATGACACACAATTAAAGGTGTTACATTCTTCTACAAATATGTTAGAAAGTTTATATTAGTATATCTAAAGGGAAAAAATAGGGGCAATTTAATTAGATAAATTACAATAAAGCTCCATTTAGCCATATTTAGAGGCTTCAAACTTTAGTAATGCCTGATAGTTCATAACAAATGATATAAACTACGGAAGAAATTTATAATCTTAATTTGTGTGTTAAAATTTTTGCAAAATCTTAAAAAAATTCATACTAAAAATGTGATTTAGTGAAAAATTAATTCTATTTTTGGTATTTTAAATGCAAAAGTTAATGAAAAATTGATAAAGTTTTGAAAAACAAAACAAACACACCAATTGCTCTAATCCTCTTCTAAAATATTGCTTATAAATATTCAGTGATCATTTCAACAAAAGCCACTCCAGAATTAGCTTTATTGATTTATTTACCAAAAAAAAATGCAAAATGGATCATGGATACAAAACATAACTGCTTTGCTCACAAGCTTCACAAAATAATTTCAAATATTAAAATTTTACATTAGAAATTTAAAATTGTCAATTTATCTGCATAAAATGGGATATATATCGGAAAGTACTTATCGGAATTTCAAAATTTAGATGTCTTTGGAAAGGTCGTTGTCCCACTATTTAAATACATACAAAATATTAATAGACAACCATACAATTTTAAAGACTGGTTCGATTAAACAGATGGCAGGATAATGAACATGTCCAGAAAAAAATCCAATGGAGTCCAAAAAATCTATTTCCACATGCAGCGACCGACATGGCGAAAAATATAACTTTTTGAACAAGACAATCTCCCAAATCAGTGAAAAACATTCGCTCCGTAGAGTAAATCATTCACAATGATAGCAAAAATGGTAACAGCAATGCTATAAGAGCAACAACTGCCGTATTGCAGCTCCTCTCTTCTGTGCGTTGCAGATCGTGTGTCGAAATGTCAAAATCTAAGGGCCCCAATCGATTAAGGAGGGTGTTATTACCTAATGTCTCGGCCAGCACTTTAGCACCAACAGAAAATAAGAAATTTCACTTTTCAATTTGAAATGTGTCGAAATGTCAAGATCTGAGAGCGCCAATCGATTTAGGAGGTGGATTTTGCACTGTAAGTCCAGTGGAAATCAAAAAAATCGCACTTGACAGTTGACAGTGATGATGGTGAAATGTCAAATATTTGAAAAATCACACCTTTTGCTTTGACAGTTGATAGTTGGGGGCGAGATAGCAAACCATACAAATTTTTCAAATATTTTCTTACAAGTAGATGTCTTTAGCATAGATATTTAGAAGTACGTGAATAAGCTTTTATATTTATAATAATAACTTGTGGACAATATTTCTATCCTTTGAAAATTGATAACATGAATGATGTTGAAAATTTATTGATGTGGGGAATCGGGCGGTCAATTCATCGAATTTATTTCAGAGATATTCACGACAGCAGAAATATTTTCAAGGGATACTATTTTCCACGGGAAATTTTTTTTTCAAGATTTGTTAACAAACTATCCTTTATCAAAATTGACCCGGGCAACGCCGGGTGTTTCCGCTAGTAGTATATACAAGGGTAGTTTGTGGTTGGTTTTGTGGGTTGTTTTGTCCAATTTTTACGAATTGCAATTTAAAACCTTGAAAATAATACTCATTTTTATTAAGTTAAATGAGATACAAATTGATGTTTGTTTTCCAGAGATGATTTTGACATAAAAACTATTATTTAAAAGCCAATATTTGTATTTTTTACAAATTAAATACTCCAAAAACGATTTTTGCATAAAATTGATGGTTGCCGTAAACATAATTTTAAAAACCTGAAAAATGTCAGGTAGTGTGTAATGTTCAAAGAATTTAATTCCAAAAAATGGCTTAAATCGAGCGAAAAATACACAAAACATTAAAAAAAACTATGGACAAATATAATTGTGACCCTAAAACTCATTTTATTCAAAATTAAATAACACACAGCGAATTTGGACAAACGGTTATAGGATAATGAATGCATAAACATGTATCTTTGAAATAACTATTTTTTTTCGTCGCATTGTAAATCGATCATAAGATAGTTTCGTATCCATATAGGTTTTCGAACTGATTGGTTCTTTTTGACATTTCGCTTGGGATAGAAGCGTACATATATCTACCAAAATATTTCATATAGCATGGATAGCTATCCAACAGCAAAAGCTGTTTTGTCATCAGTTGTTTTTCACACGGGATTCCAACAACACGAACCTATCTGGATAGATCTACATAGGTTTCCGATCGCGGCCATTACTGTACGAAATAACACAAAGTGCAGTTAGTTTCACTCATTTTTTTTTGACATATTCACAGGTATGGCAAAAGATACGAAATGAATAATTTTAAACAGAGATGT
This sequence comes from Melangyna quadrimaculata, assembly GCA_949320155.1. Lineage (NCBI taxonomy): Eukaryota > Metazoa > Arthropoda > Insecta > Diptera > Syrphidae > Melangyna > Melangyna quadrimaculata. The sequence continues at coordinate 36,772,147 of OX439486.1, forward strand.
AATTAAAACGAAATGTTCGATCAGAAAAAAGTTTCTTATTAGAGAAAGTGAAAAAGGAGTTCAGTGAAATTTTTAAAAATTGATTATGGAAAAAATTTTCCCTGACCGCTTCTCGAAATCCCTGACTTTCCCTGAACAAATTTTGTTCCCTGACTTTCCCTGATCAAATTTTGTTCCCTGACTTTCCAGTTTAGTGGACACCATGCATAGTTTGGGCGTGCAAACACTTTCAAACATATCTTCTAGGTCGACCATTTACAGTCTTCACAGACCACCGTCCTCTCATAGGAGTATTCAATGTAAAGGACCCAACCACGAGACTTATTCGATTTCATCACAAGTTGTCTGAATACGATTACAAAATCATTTATAAGCCTGGTAAAACCAATTGTAATGAAGATGCGTTAAGCAGGATTTTTAAAGAAAATGATAACATCCAAATTGTTCAGACAAGGAGTAAGACTCAAAGGGAAAATTTGAATACCAAAAGGGACAGCACTAACCAAAACAGTAAGCAAGGTAAGACCAAGCATGTAAGTGGAAATGACTTTCAGGTTTTGGAAAAGCCAGAAGACATACAAACAATTCTTCGCGATTTCCACAACTCTGTACTTGGAGGACATCAGGGAATGGCAAAGACATATGCACGGATTCGTCGTCAGTTTAGGTGGAAAAATATGCAGAAGGCTATTGCCATGCCTCCCATTCGAAAAGGTATATATGGACATGGTCGGTATTCTTCCCCTGCCGTATTCCGACAACAGGTATATTTTAACGTTCCAGGACGACCTAACAGAGTATTTGACCTGTGTGGCAATTCCGGATGCTGAAGCATGTACGGTAGCGAGAGCCTTTTACGAGGAGATTGTTACAAGATTCTGCATACCAAAAATACTTGTCACAGATAATGGAACCAATTTTACTTCGAAACTTTTTTCTAAAACTTGTAAGCTTCTTGGAGTTAAAAAGGTTCACATTACCGCCTACCATCCACAAGCTAACGGTTCACTTGAACGCAGTCACAGACCCTTAACGGAATATCTAAGGAGTTTCGTTGACAATGACGATCGGAGCTGGGACCAATGGTTGAGGCAGGCGATGCATGTCCAAAATAACACCGTGCATACAGCTACTAAACTGACACCGATGAAAAGTTTGTATGGTTTTGAGTTCGAAATGCCAACTAATTTAAAAAAACAACATACACCTCTGTATAATGATGAGGATTATCCGAAACTTCTTCAACATCAACTACAAAAAACGCACGAAATTTCAAGGAAAAATTTGGAAATGGCAAAACGAAAATCCAAACAACAATACGACCGTCAGACAAACACTGTTTCGTTTGCAGTCGGAGAAAAGGTAATGCTTAAAAATCCCACTAGGAAAAATAAGTTCTCGCCAATTTGGTTGGGACCCTACGAGGTGGTCTCAGTGAATGACTCTGTAAATACTAACATTAGAGTAGGTGGGAAAACAAAAAGGGCACACAACAACCAGCTTAAACCTTGTTATCACAAATAATTAAATTGCTAAATTTATAAATAATTAAATAATCAAGAACATTTGTTTTCCTATTTTCAGATTATACAGACGACCAACATTCTAATTTCATATTACTTTTGATTTGATAATAAATAAGAATAAATTTAAAGCTAAAACAAAAAAAAATAAATAGAATTATTTATGGTAAAAGTGACTAGAAAGCAGTTAAGATTTTATTAAATCTAATTACAATCTCATTCTCTTTTAAATTTTTACAAAATGTATGTGTTATTTATTTAAATTTGATGTGGAAATTTAAAAACAGTTGCTTAGGGGCCAGTTATAGCTATCATTGAAAACCATCATTGAAAAAGTTAACTGTTGATTTTGAGACCTTTCGAAAGTTTAATCATTAATTATTTTAATGCAGAAATATAGCTTACGACTTTAAAATTATTTCTCCTCCAAAAAAAATTCATTTTGACCCATATCTTCCCCATAACGTAACTTTTAATTTTTCAATGATGAACTACCTTACCAATGATCATTGAAAAAATTAAAAGTTACGTTATGGGGAAGATATGGATCAAAATGAATTTTTTTTTGCGGAGAAATAATTTTGAAGTCGTAAGCTATCTTTCGGCATTAAAATATTTAATGATTAAACTTTCCAAGGGTCTCCAAATCAACAACTAACTTTTTCAATGATGGATTTCAATGATAGCTATAACTGGCACCTTATATTGATTTGTATTTCAGTTTCTTTCTTGTCTTATTCATTTTAAATATTTTATTTCATTTCAAATATTATACATACATATGTATATCATTTCATAAAATATTATATTATATTAAATATTGTTCTCTATTGATTAACCTTTGTAGTAAATTTAAAGTATACATATACATTAACATTATACATTTATATATATATCTTAACTAATATATAAAAGTCTTTTTTTGTTTCCTTGTCAGTTTGGCTGTACGGGTGTCCAAACTTACAACAAAACAATCAAAATACTAACTTTTTTTTATGGCACCAACAATGTCTATCCCCCTGCCATCCGATAGATAGCTTCTAAAAAACAAATAAACTTATATTTTTTTAGAAATCTTTAACAATAATAAAAAAATTGTTGCCTATATGAAATTTGTTTTTTTGTTTTTTTATTAATATCTTTTTAATTAACAGTCGTAGAGGTTTGCAATGTACTAATAAATTACAGCTATATGTCCTAGGAACTTGTCTAAAAAAAATTATATTCCTATTGTACCGTTGAGCTGAGAAATTCACAATATAATATTGTTCACACATATTACTTAATAACATGTGGGTGTGCGCAGGGATTGATTTAATTTTTTCTTATATTTAATCTCGATAGTACAGCCATTAATTTGATACCTCACTTTTTAATCTACCTCCTATATTAGCGTCACAATTGATCACAAATTCATACAAAATCGAATAAAATCCATAGAAATGCTCCGCTTTGTTCATTGTCAACAATCGTCTACCAGTGGAGAGCACCGTTATCTCAATTGAATTTCTAATTGGAGTTCTTTTAATATACAAAATCATAACTTCATTTCTACTCAGACGATTATTAAAGTTTTGATCTCAGAATTTAGCTATGAGATATGGCTAAATTTGTGTATAAAAATTATTGAGGGGGGTGAACAATTTCATACTAAAAGGGTGTGTAAATGACCCGTCAAATTTATATTACATATATTAAATTCAAAACTTGATGAAATTTTGTTTTATTTCAAAAAGCTAATGATGTACGTTTATAGGTGTAACCTTCTTCTATAAATATGTCAACAATTTTGTATTTCCAACTCTAACGGGAAAAAAAGTACGGGTAATTTAATAAATAAATCACAAAAAAAGCTACATTTAGACAACTTTAGAGGTTTCAAAATTGAGCAAACCTTAATAGTTCATTATAAATTATACATGAAATTTAAATAGAAATTTATAACTTAAATTTGTGTGTAAAAATTATTGCAAAATATTAAAAAAATGTGTACTATAAACGCGTTTTAATGAAAAATCAACTTATTTTTTCGTAATTTAAATTCAAAAGTTAATCAAAAATTTATATATTTGAAAAAAACAAAGGATGCACATTTATAGGTGTAGCTTTCTTTTACAAATATGTGATAATTTTGTATTTGTAAATCTAACGGGAAAAAAGTAGGGGCAATTTAATAAAAATAAATCACAAAAAAGCTCCATTTAGCCAAATTAAGAGGTTTAAAACTTGAGTTATACTTAACATAACAAATGATACATGAATTTAAGGTAAAAATTTATAATATAAATTCCAGTGTTAAAGTTTTTGCAAAATCTTAAAAAATTCATACTAAAAATGTGATTTAGTGAAAAATCAATTCAATTTTTGGTACTTTAAATGCAAAAGTTAATAAAAAATTGATAAATTTTGAAAAAAAAACTAACACACCAATTGCTCTAATCCTCTTCTAAAATATTGCTAATAAATGTTTAGTAATTATTTCAACAAAAACCACTCTAAAATTAGTTTTATTGATTTATTTACCAAAAAATCATGCCTTTTCAACGAATTTTATTTTTATAATTTCACCACGCCCATAAAATATTTTCAAATTTGAAAATTACAAATCCTGAAAATCTGATAAAAATTTTGATATATAAAAAATAAATGCGCTTTGCTCACAAGCTGCACAAAATAATTTCAAATATTAAAATTTTACATTAGAAATATTTTTTACAGATAAAATCCAGAAAAAATTTAAAATTGTCAATTTGTCTGCATAAAATTGGCTATAAATCGAAAAGTACGAATTCGAATTTCAAAATTAAGATGTCGATGGAAAGGTCATTGTCTCCCTATTTAAATACATACAAAACATTAATAGACGTCCATACAATTTTAAAGACTAATACGCTTAAACAGATAAAATAGCATTATTTTGACTAAATAGTGAACATTGTTACTTTTTATTTAACCGATTATCAAAATTTAAATTTTGTAAAAATCGATACGAATCAACAATTGTTTTGGTATATAAAACATATTTCTACGATAACCAAAAGCTTTAATATGGATTTTTAAACATAACTGAAAGAAAAATTTTGCAAAAATCCAGTCTATTGGTCGATAAATTTTTTTCTTTTTGCTAAAATATACGTAAAATACCTGTAAATGGCCATAACATGGCTAATACTTTTTTGATATTTATAAATGAGGTATCAAATGAAAGGTTATAAAACATAGAAAATTATAAAAATAAAAAATAATTCACTTTCATCACAAAATAAATTGTTAAGCTTCCATTTAGCCAATTTAAAGAGGCTTCAAACTTGAGTAATACTTACTAGTTCATAACAATTGATACATGAATTTGAGGTAGAAATATATAATCTAAATTGCTGTGTTAAAGGTTTTGCAAAATCTTAGAAAAAATTCATACAAAAAAATGTGATTTAGTGAAAAATCAATTCGGTTTTTGGTACTTTAAGTGTAAAATTTAATACAAAATTGATAAATTTTGAAAAACAAAACCAACACAACAATTGATCTAATCCTCTTCTTAAATATTGTTAGTAAAAGTTAAGTGATTATTACAACAAAAGCTTCTCTAAAATTAGTTTTATTGATTTATTTACCAAACAAATGCAGAATCGATCAAGCTTTTTCAACGGCTTTTATTTTTATATTTTCACCACGCCCATAAAATATTTTTAAATTTAAAAATTATAAATCTTGAAAGTCTAATAAAAATGTTGATATATTAAACATAACTGTGCGTTGCTCACAAGCTTCACAAAATAATTTCAAAGATTAAAATTTTACATAAGAAATATTTTTTACAGATAAAATCCAGAAAATAAAGTTAAAATTGTCAATTTGCAAATTGTTTCTTTTTGGAAAAATATACTTAAGATACCTGTAAATAGCCATAACTTGGGCATTACTTTTTTGATATTTATAAATTAGGTAACCAATGAAAGGTTATAAGACATACAAAATTATAAAAATAAAAAATAATTCACTTTCATTACAAAATAAATTGTTAAAAGAGAAAGAATTTGCCATAATGCGAAAAATTCATACCTTTTGAGTGTAGTTACTTAGAAAATTGTTAAAAGTTAATGAAAAATTTATAAATTTTGAAAAACTAATAACACACAATTATAGGTGTTACATTCTTCTACAAATATGTTAGAAATTTTATATTTGTAAATCTAAAGGAAAAAAAGTAGGGGCAATTTAATGAGATAAATCACAATAAAGCTCCATTTAGCCAAATTTAGAGGCTTCAAACTTTAGTAATGCCTGATAGTTCATAACAAATGATACTAACAAATGATATAGACTACGGTAGAAATTTATAATCTAAATTTTTGTGTTAAAATTTTTGCAAAATCTTAAAAAAAAATCATATTAAAAGTATGATTTAGTGAAAAATTAATTCTATTTTTGGTACTTTTAAAGCAAAAGTTAATACAAAATTGATAAATTTTGAAAAACAAAACGAGCACACCAATTGCTCTAACCCTCTTCTAAAATATTGCTAATAAATATTAAGTGATCATTTCAACAAAAGCCACTCCAGAATTAGCTTTATTGATTTATTTACCAAACAAAATGCAAAATGGATCATGGATACAAAACATAACTGTACGTTGCTCACAAGCTTCACAAAATAATTTCAAATATTAAAATTTTACATTAGAAATATTTTTTACAGATAAAATCCAGAAAAAATTCAAAATTGTCAATTTATCTGCATAAAATGGGATATAAATCGAAAAGTACTTATTCGAATTTCAAAATTTAGATGTATTTGGAAAGGTCGTTGTCTAACTATTTAAATACATTCAAAATATTAATAGAAAACCATACAATTTTAAAGACTGATTCGATTAAACAGATGGCAGGATTATGAACATGTCCAGAAAAAATCCAATGGAGTCCGAAAAATCTATGTCCACATGCAGCGACCGACATGGCGAAAAATATAACTTTTTGAACAAGACATGAGCGTTGTACAAAGCTTAGCTATGAGATTTGACGTTTCAAGTGCGTATGAGTTTTTTGCCTGGTTTTTGTTGAATGTGTAAGTGAATGTAAGAATGTTGGAAAATATAATAAGTAGTGATGAAAGGCTAATGAATGGCAGGATACAATTCTAAAGTGAGTACAAATGCACTGGTTGTTGATTGGATTGTGGTGGAAGGTAAAACCTTAACCAATCATGTTTGGTTACATGGTCAGTGAAAATTTAGTTATGCTGAAATCAACACGGCGAATACTTTCACAATCTCCCAAATCAGTGAGAAACATTAGCTCCGTAGAGTAAATCATTCACATGTATAACAAAAATGATAACAGCAATGCTATAAGAGCAAAAACTGCCGTATTACAGCTCCTCTCTTCTGTGCGTTGCAGGTCGTGTGTTGAAATATCAAAATCTAAGGGCACCAATCGATTAAGGAGGGTTTTATTACCTAATGTCTCGGCCAGCACTTTAGCACCAACAGAAAATAAGAAATTTCACTTTTTAATTTGAAATGTGTCGAAATGTCAAGATCTGAGAGCGCCAATCGATTTAGGAGGTGGATTTTGCACTTTAAGTCCAGTGGAAATCAAAAAAATCGCACTTGACAGTTGACAGTGATGATGGTGAAATGTCAAATATCTGAAAAATCACACCTTTTGCTTTGACAGTTGATAGTTGGGGGCGAGATAGCAAACCATACAAATTTTTCAAATATTTTCTTACAAGTAGATGTCTTTAGCATAGATATTTAGAAGTACGTGAATAAGCTTTTATATTTATAATAATAACTTGTGGACAATATTTCTATCCTTTGAAAATTGATAACATGAATGATGTTGAAAATTTATTGATGTCGGGAATAAGTTTTCCTGGGGAATCGGGCGGTCAATTCATCGAATTTATTTCAGAGATATTCACGACAGCAGAAATATTTTCAAGGGATACTATTTTCCACGGGAATTTTTTTTTTTTCAAGATTTGTTAACAAACTATCCTTTATCAAAATTGACCCGGGCAACGCCGGGTGTTTCCGCTAGTAGTATATACAAGGGTAGTTTGTGGTTGGTTTTGTGGGTTGTTTTGTCCAATTTTTACGAATTGCAATTTAAAACCTTGAAAATAATACTCATTTTTATTAAGTTAAATGAGATACAAATTGATGTTTGTTTTCCAGAGATGATTTTGACATAAAAACTATTATTTAAAAGCCAATATTTGTATTTTTTACAAATTAAATACTCCAAAAACGATTTTTGCATAAAATTGATGGTTGCCGTAAACATAATTTTAAAAACCTGAAAAATGTCAGGTAGTGTGTAATGTTCAAAGAATTTAATTCCAAAAAATGGCTTAAATCGAGCGAAAAATACACAAAACATTAAAAAAAAAACTATGGACAAATATAATTGTGACCCTAAAACTCATTTTATTCAAAATTAAATAACACACAGCGAATTTGGACAAACGGTTAACGGATAATGAATGCATAAACATGTATCTTTGAAATAACTATTTTTTTTCGTCGCATTGTTAATCGATCATAAGATAGTTTCGTATCCATATAGGTTTTCGAACTGATTGGTTCTTTTTGACATTTCGCTTGGGATAGAAGCGTACATATATCTACCAAAATATTTCATATAGCATGGATAGCTATCCAACAGCAAAAGCTGTTTTGTCATCAGTTGTTTTTCACACGGGATTCCAACAACACGAACCTATCTGGATAGATCTACATAGGTTTCCGATCGCGGCCATTACTGTACGAAATAACACAAAGTGCAGTTAGTTTCACTCATTTTTTTTTGACATATTCACAGGTATGGCAAAAGATACGAAATGAATAATTTTAAACAGAGATGTAATTAAAACGAATTGTTCGATCAGAAAAAAGTTTCTTATTAGAGAAAGTGAAAAAGGAGTTCAGTGAATTTTTAAAAATTGATTATGGAAAAAATTTTCCCTGACCGCTTCTCGAAATCCCTGACTTTCCCTGAACAAATTTTGTTCCCTGACTTTCCCTGATCAAATTTTGTTCCCTGACTTTCCAGTTTAGTGGACACCATGCATAGTTTGGGCGTGCAAACACTTTCAAATATATCTTCTAGGTCGACCATTTACAGTCTTCACAGACCACCGTCCTCTCATAGGAGTATTTAATGTAAAGGACCCAACCACGAGACTTATTCGATTTCATCACAAGTTGTCTGAATACGATTACAAAATCATTTATAAGCCTGGCAAAACCAATTGTAATGTAGATGCGTTAAGCAGGATTTTTAAAGCAAATGATAACATCCAAATTGTTCAGACAAGGAGTAAGACTCAAAGGGAAAATTTGAATACCAAAAGGGACAGCACTAACCAAAACAGTAAGCAAGGTAAGACCAAGCATGTAAGTGGAAATGACTTTTAGGTTTTGGAAAAGCCAGAAGACATACAAACAATTCTTCGCGATTTCCACAACTCTGTACTTGGAGGACATCAGGGAATGGCAAAGACATATGCACGGATTCGTCGTCAGTTTAGGTGGAAAAATATGCAGAAGGATATTGCCAATTACATCAGGAACTGTGACAAATGCCAAAAGAATAAGTCAGGCAAACTGACCAGAATGCCAATGGTATTGACAGACACCCCATGCCTCCCATTCGAAAAGGTATATATGGACATGGTCGGTATTCTTCCCCTGCCGTATTCCGACAACAGGTATATTTTAACGTTCCAGGACGACCTAACAGAGTATTTGACCTGTGTGGCAATTCCGGATGCTGAAGCATGTACGGTAGCGAGAGCCTTTTACGAGGAGATTGTTACAAGATTCTGCATACCAAAAATACTTGTCACAGATAATGGAACCAATTTTACTTCGAAACTTTTTTCTAAAACTTGTAAGCTTCTTGGAGTTAAAAAGGTTCACATTACCGCCTACCATCCACAAGCTAACGGTTCACTTGAACGCAGTCACAGACCCTTAACGGAATATCTAAGGAGTTTCGTTGACAATGACGAGCGGAGCTGGGACCAATGGTTGAGGCAGGCGATGCATGTCCAAAATAACACCGTGCATACAGCTACTAAACTGACACCGACGAAAAGTTTGTATGGTTTTGAGTTCGAAATGCCAACTAATTTAAAAAAACAACATACACCTCTGTATAATGATGAGGATTATCCGAAACTTCTTCAACATCAACTACAGAAAACGCACGAAATTTCAAGGAAAAATTTGGAAATGTCAAAACGAAAATCCAAACAACAATACGACCGTCAGACAAACACTGTTTCGTTTGCAGTCGGAGAAAAGGTAATGCTTAAAAATCCCACTAGGAAAAATAAGTTCTCGCCAATTTGGTTGGGACCCTACGAGGTGGTCTCCGTGAATGACTCTGTAAATACTAACATTAGAGTAGGTGGGAAAACAAAAAGGGCACACAACAACCAGCTTAAACCTTGTTATCACAATTAATTAAATTGCTAAATTTATAAATAATTAAATAATCAAGAACATTTGTTTTCCTATTTTCAGATTATACAGACGACCAATATTCTAATTTCATATTACTTTTGATTTTATAATAAATAAGAATAAATTTAAAGCTAAAACAAAAAAAAATAAATAGAATTATTTATGGTAAAAGTGACTAGAAAGCAGTTAAGATTTTATTAAATCTAATTACAATCTCATTCTCTTTTAAATTTTTACAAAATGTATGTGTTATTTATTTAAATTTGATGTGGAAATTTAAAAACAGTTGCTTAGGGGCCAGTTATAGCTATCATTGAAAACCATCATTGAAAAAGTTAACTGTTGATTTTGAGACCTTTCGAAAATTAATCATTGATTATTTTAATGCAGAAATATAGCTTACGACTTTAAAATTATTTCTCCTCCAAAAAAAATTCATTTTGACCCATATCTTCCCCATAACGTAACTTTTAATTTTTCAATGATGAACTACCTTACCAATGATCATTGAAAAAATTAAAAGTTACGTTATGGGGAAGATATGGATCAAAATGAATTTTTTTTTGCGGAGAAATAATTTTGAAGTCGTAAGCTATCTTTCGGCATTAAAATATTTAATGATTAAACTTTCCAAGGGTCTCCAAATCAACAACTAACTTTTTCAATGATGGATTTCAATGATAGCTATAACTGGCACCTTATATTGATTTGTATTTCAGTTTCTTTCTTGTCTTATTCATTTTAAATATTTTATTTCATTTCAAATATTATACATACATATGTATATCATTTCATAAAATATTATATTATATTAAATATTGTTCTCTATTGATTAACCTTTGTAGTAAATTTAAAGTATACATATACATTAACATTATACATTTATATATATATCTTAACTAACATATAAAAGTCTTTTTTTGTTTTCTTGTCAGTTTGGCTGTACGGGTGTCCATACTTACAACAAAACAATCAAAATACTAACTTTTTTTTATGGCACCAACAATGTCTATCCCCCTGCCATCCGATAGATAGCTTCTAAAAAACAAATAAACTTATATTTTTTTAGAAATATTTAACAATAATAAAAAAAATGTTGCCTATATGAAATTTGTTTTTTTGTTTTTTTTTATTAATATCTTTTTAATTAACAGTCGTAGAGGTTTGCAATGTACTAATAAATTACAGCTATATGTCCTAGGAACTTGTCTAAAAAAAATTATATTCCTATTGTACCGTTGAGCTGAGAAATTCACAATATAATATTGTTCACACATATTACTTAATAACATGTGGGTGTATGCAGGGATTGATTTAATTTTTTCTTATATTTAATCTCGATAGTATAGCCATTAATTTGATACCTCACTTTTTAATCTACCTCCTATATTAGCGTCACAATTGATTTTATAAAATTCATACAAAATCGAATAAAATCCATAGAAATGCTCCGCTTTGTTCATTGTCAACAATCGTCTACCAGTGGAGAGCACCGTTATCTCAATTGAATTTCTAATTGGAGTTCTTTTAATATACAAAATCATAACTTCATTTCTACTCAGACGATTATTAAAGTTTTGATCTCAGAATTTAGCTATGAGATATGGCTAAATTTGTGTATAAAAATTATTGAGGGGGGTGAACAATTTCATACTAAAAGGGTGTGTAAATGACCCGTCAAATTTATATTACATATATTAAATTCAAAACTTGATGAAATTTTGTTTTATTTCAAAAAGCTAATGATGTACGTTTATAGGTGTAACCTTCTTCTATAAATATGTCAACAATTTTGTATTTCCAACTCTAACGGGAAAAAAAGTACGGGTAATTTAATAAATAAATCACAAAAAAAGCTACATTTAGACAACTTTAGAGGTTTCAAAATTGAGCAAACCTTAATAGTTCATTATAAATTATACATGAAATTTAAATAGAAATTTATAGCTTAAATTTGTGTGTAAAAATTATTGCAAAATATTAAAAAAATGTGTACTATAAATGCGTTTTAATGAAAAATCAACTTATTTTTTCGTAATTTAAATTCAAAAGTTAATCAAAAATTTATATATTTGAAAAAAACAAAGGATGCACATTTATAGGTGTAGCTTTCTTTTACAAATATGTGATAATTTTGTATTTGTAAATCTAACGGGAAAAAAGTAGGGGCAATTTAATAAAAATAAATCACAAAAAAGCTCCATTTAGCCAAATTAAGAGGTTTAAAACTTGAGTTATACTTAACATAACAAATGATACATGAATTTAAGGTAAAAATTTATAATATAAATTCCAGTGTTAAAATTTTTGCAAAATCTTAAAAAATTCATACTAAAAATGTGATTTAGTGAAAAATCAATTCAATTTTTGGTACTTTAAATGCAAAAGTTAATAAAAAATTGATAAATTTTGAAAAAAAAACTAACACACCAATTGCTCTAATCCTCTTCTAAAATATTGCTAATAAATGTTTAGTAATTATTTCAACAAAAACCACTCTAAAATTAGTTTTATTGATTTATTTACCAAAAAATCATGCCTTTTCAACGAATTTTATTTTTATAATTTCACCACGCCCATAAAATATTTTCAAATTTGAAAATTACAAATCCTGAAAATCTGATAAAAATTTTGATATATAAAAAATAAATGCGCTTTGCTCACAAGCTGCACAAAATAATTTCAAATATTAAAATTTTACATTAGAAATATTTTTTACAGATAAAATCCAGAAAAATTTAAAATTGTCAATTTGTCTGCATAAAATTGGCTATAAATCGAAAAGTACGAATTCGAATTTCAAAATTAAGATGTCGATGGAAAGGTCATGGTCTCCCTATTTAAATACATACAAAACATTAATAGACGTCCATACAATTTTAAAGACTAATACGCTTAAACAGATAAAATAGCATTATTTTGACTAAATAGTGAATATTGTTACTTTTTATTTAACCGATTATCAAAATTTAAATTTTGTAAAAATCGATACGAATCAACAATTGTTTTGGTATATAAAACATATTTCTACGATAACCAAAAGCTTTAATATGGATTTTTAAACATAACTAAAAGAAAAATTTGCAAAATCCAAATAAAATATACGTAAAATACCTGTAAATGGCCATAACATGGCTAATACTTTTTTGATATTTATAAATGAGGTATCAAATGAAAGGTTATAAAACATAGAAAATTATAAAAATAAAAAATAATTCACTTTCATCACAAAATAAATTGTTAAGCTTCCATTTAGCCAATTTAAAGAGGCTTCAAACTTGAGTAATACTTACTAGTTCATAACAATTGATACATGAATTTGAGGTAGAAATATATAATCTAAATTGCTGTGTTAAAGGTTTTGCAAAATCTTAGAAAAAATTCATACAAAAAATGTGATTTAGTGAAAAATCAATTCGGTTTTTGGTACTTTAAGTGTAAAATTTAATACAAAATTGATAAATTTTGAAAAACAAAACCAACACACCAATTGATCTAATCCTCTTCTTAAATATTGTTAGTAAAAGTTAAGTGATTATTACAACAAAAGCTTCTCTAAAATTAGTTTTATTGATTTATTTACCAAAAAAATGCAGAATCGATCAAGCTTTTTCAACGGCTTTTATTTTTATATTTTCACCACGCCCATAAAATATTTTTAAATTTAAAAATTATAAATCTTGAAAGTCTAATAAAAATGTTGATATATTAAACATAACTGTGCGTTGCTCACAAGCTTCACAAAATAATTTCAAAGATTAAAATTTTACATAAGAAATATTTTTTACAGATAAAATCCAGAAAATAAAGTTAAAATTGTCAATTTGCAAATTGTTTCTTTTTGGAAAAATATACTTAAGATACCTGTAAATAGCCATAACTTGGGCATTACTTTTTTGATATTTATAAATTAGGTAACCAATGAAAGGTTATAAGACATACAAAATTATAAAAATAAAAAATAATTCACATTCATTACAAAATAAATTGTTAAAAGAGAAAGAATTTGCCATAATGCGAAAAATTCATACCTTTTGAGTGTAGTTACTTAGAAAATTGTTAAAAGTTAATGAAAAATTTATAAATTTTGAAAAACTAATAACACACAATTATAGGTGTTACATTCTTCTACAAATATGTTAGAAATTTTATATTTGTAAATCTAAAGGAAAAAAAGTAGGGGCAATTTAATGAGATAAATCACAATAAAGCTCCATTTAGCCAAATTTAGAGGCTTCAAACTTTAGTAATGCCTGATAGTTCATAACAAATGATACTAACAAATGATATAGACTACGGTAGAAATTTATAATCTAAATTTTTGTGTTAAAATTTTTGCAAAATCTTAAAAAAAATCATATTAAAAGTATGATTTAGTGAAAAATTAATTCTATTTTTGGTACTTTTAAAGCAAAAGTTAATACAAAATTGATAAATTTTGAAAAACAAAACGAGCACACCAATTGCTCTAACCCTCTTCTAAAATATTGCTAATAAATATTAAGTGATCATTTCAACAAAAGCCACTCCAGAATTAGCTTTATTGATTTATTTACCAAACAAAATGCAAAATGGATCATGGATACAAAACATAACTGTACGTTGCTCACAAGCTTCACAAAATAATTTCAAATATTAAAATTTTACATTAGAAATATTTTTTACAGATAAAATCCAGAAAAAAATTCAAAATTGTCAATTTATCTGCATAAAATGGGATATAAATCGAAAAGTACTTATTCGAATTTCAAAATTTAGATGTATTTGGAAAGGTCGTTGTCTAACTATTTAAATACATTCAAAATATTAATAGAAAACCATACAATTTTAAAGACTGATTCGATTAAACAGATGGCAGGATTATGAACATGTCCAGAAAAAATCCAATGGAGTCCGAAAAATCTATGTCCACATGCAGCGACCGACATGGCGAAAAATATAACTTTTTGAACAAGACATGAGCGTTGTACAAAGCTTAGCTATGAGATTTGACGTTTCAAGTGCGTATGAGTTTTTTGCCTGGTTTTTGTTGAATGTGTAAGTGAATGTAAGAATGTTGGAAAATATAATAAGTAGTGATGAAAGGCTAATGAATGGCAGGATACAATTCTAAAGTGAGTACAAATGCGCTGGTTGTTGATTGGATTGTGGTGGAAGGTAAAACCTTAACCAATCATGTTTGGTTACATGGTCAGTGAAAATTTAGTTATGCTGAAATCAACACGGCGAATACTTTCACAATCTCCCAAATCAGTGAGAAACATTAGCTCCGTAGAGTAAATCATTCACATGTATAACAAAAATGATAACAGCAATGCTATAAGAGCAAAAACTGCCGTATTACAGCTCCTCTCTTCTGTGCGTTGCAGGTCGTGTGTTGAAATATCAAAATCTAAGGGCACCAATCGATTAAGGAGGGTTTTATTACCTAATGTCTCGGCCAGCACCTTAGCACCAACAGAAAATAAGAAATTTCACTTTTCAATTTGAAATGTGTCGAAATGTCAAGATCTGAGAGCGCCAATCGATTTAGGAGGTGGATTTTGCACTCTAAGTCCAGTGGAAATCAAAAAAATCGCACTTGACAGTTGACAGTGATGATGGTGAAATGTCAAATATCTGAAAAATCACACCTTTTGCTTTGACAGTTGATAGTTGGGGGCGAGATAGCAAACCATACAAATTTTTCAAATATTTTCTTACAAGTAGATGTCTTTAGCATAGATATTTAGAAGTACGTGAATAAGCTTTTATATTTATAATAATAACTTGTGGACAATATTTCTATCCTTTGAAAATTGATAACATGAATGATGTTGAAAATTTATTGATGTCGGGAATAAGTTTTCCTGGGGAATCGGGCGGTCAATTCATCGAATTTATTTCAGAGATATTCACGACAGCAGAAATATTTTCAAGGGATACTATTTTCCACGGGAAATTTTTTTTTCAAGATTTGTTAACAAACTATCCTTTATTAAAATTGACCCGGGCAACGTCGGGTGTTTCCGCTAGTAGTATATACAAGGGTAGTTTGTGGTTGGTTTTGTGGGTTGTTTTGTCCAATTTTTACGAATTGCAATTTAAAACCTTGAAAATAATACTCATTTTTATTAAGTTAAATGAGATACAAATTGATGTTTGTTTTCCAGAGATGATTTTGACATAAAAACTATTATTTAAAAGCCAATATTTGTATTTTTTACAAATTAAATACTCCAAAAACGATTTTTGCATAAAATTGATGGTTGCCGTAAACATAATTTTAAAAACCTGAAAAATGTCAGGTAGTGTGTAATGTTCAAAGAATTTAATTCCAAAAAATGGCTTAAATCGAGCGAAAAATACACAAAACATTAAAAAAAACTATGGACAAATATAATTGTGACCCTAAAACTCATTTTATTCAAAATTAAATAACACACAGCGAATTTGGACAAACGGTTATAGGATAATGAATGCATAAACATGTATCTTTGAAATAACTATTTTTTTTCGTCGCATTGTAAATCGATCATAAGATAGTTTCGTATCCATATAGGTTTTCGAACTGATTGGTTCTTTTTGACATTTCGCTTGGGATAGAAGCGTACATATATCTACCAAAATATTTCATATAGCATGGATAGCTATCCCACAGCAAAAGCTGTTTTGTCATCAGTTGTTTTTCACACGGGATTCCAACAACACGAACCTATCTGGATAGATCTACATAGGTTTCCGATCGCGGCCATTACTGTACGAAATAACACAAAGTGCAGTTAGTTTCACTCATTTTTTTTTGACATATTCACAGGTATGGCAAAAGATACGAAATGAATAATTTTAAACAGAGATGTAATTAAAACGAAATGTTCGATCAGAAAAAAGTTTCTTATTAGAGAAAGTGAAAAAGGAGTTCAGTGAATTTTTAAAAATTGATTATGGAAAAAATTTTCCCTGACCGCTTCTCGAAATCCCTGACTTTCCCTGAACAAATTTTGTTCCCTGACTTTCCCTGATCAAATTTTGTTCCCTGACTTTCCAGTTTAGTGGACACCATGCATAGTTTGGGCGTGCAAACACTTTCAAACATATCTTCTAGGTCGACCATTTACAGTCTTCACAGACCACCGTCCTCTCATAGGAGTATTCAATGTAAAGGACCCAACCACGAGACTTATTCGATTTCATCACAAGTTGTCTGAATACGATTACAAAATCATTTATAAGCCTGGTAAAACCAATTGTAATGAAGATGCGTTAAGCAGGATTTTTAAAGAAAATGATAACAACCAAATTGTTCAGACAAGGAGTAAGACTCAAAGGGAAAATTTGAATACCAAAAGGGACAGCACTAACCAAAACAGTAAGCAAGGTAAGACCAAGCATGTAAGTGGAAATGACTTTCAGGTTTTGGAAAAGCCAGAAGACATACAAACAATTCTTCGCGATTTCCACAACTCTGTACTTGGAGGACATCAGGGAATGGCAAAGACATATGCACGGATTCGTCGTCAGTTTAGGTGGAAAAATATGCAGAAGGCTATTGCCATGCCTCCCATTCGAAAAGGTATATATGGACATGGTCGGTATTCTTCCCCTGCCGTATTCCGACAACAGGTATATTTTAACGTTCCAGGACGACCTAACAGAGTATTTGACCTGTGTGGCAATTCCGGATGCTGAAGCATGTACGGTAGCGAGAGCCTTTTACGAGGAGATTGTTACAAGATTCTGCATACCAAAAATACTTGTCACAGATAATGGAACCAATTTTACTTCGAAACTTTTTTCTAAAACTTGTAAGCTTCTTGGAGTTAAAAAGGTTCACATTACCGCCTACCATCCACAAGCTAACGGTTCACTTGAACGCAGTCACAGACCCTTAACGGAATATCTAAGGAGTTTCGTTGACAATGACGATCGGAGCTGGGACCAATGGTTGAGGCAGGCGATGCATGTCCAAAATAACACCGTGCATACAGCTACTAAACTGACACCGATGAAAAGTTTGTATGGTTTTGAGTTCGAAATGCCAACTAATTTAAAAAAACAACATACACCTCTGTATAATGATGAGGATTATCCGAAACTTCTTCAACATCAACTACAGAAAACGCACGAAATTTCAAGGAAAAATTTGGAAATGGCAAAACGAAAATCCAAACAACAATACGACCGTCAGACAAACACTGTTTCGTTTGCAGTCGGAGAAAAGGTAATGCTTAAAAATCCCACTAGGAAAAATAAGTTCTCGCCAATTTGGTTGGGACCCTACGAGGTGGTCTCCGTGAATGACTCTGTAAATACTAACATTAAAGTAGGTGGGAAAACAAAAAGGGCACACAACAACCAGCTTAAACCTTGTTATCACAAATAATTAAATTGCTAAATTTATAAATAATTAAATAATCAAGAACATTTGTTTTCCTATTTTCAGATTATACAGACGACCAACATTCTAATTTCATATTACTTTTGATTTGATAATAAATAAGAATAAATTTAAAGCTAAAACAAAAAAAAAATAAATAGAATTATTTATGGTAAAAGTGACTAGAAAGCAGTTAAGATTTTATTAAATCTAATTACAATCTCATTCTCTTTTAATTTTTTACAAAATGTATGTGTTATTTATTTAAATTTGATGTGGAAATTTAAAAACAGTTGCTTAGGGGCCAGTTATAGCTATCATTGAAAACCATCATTGAAAAAGTTAACTGTTGATTTTGAGACCTTTCGAAAGTTTAATCATTGATTATTTTAATGCAGAAATATAGCTTACGACTTTAAAATTATTTCTCCTCCAAAAAAAATTCATTTTGACCCATATCTTCCCCATAACGTAACTTTTAATTTTTCAATGACGAACTACCTTACCAATGATCATTGAAAAAATTTAAAGTTACGTTATGGGGAAGATATGGATCAAAATGAATTTTTTTTTGCGGAGAAATAATTTTGAAGTCGTAAGCTATCTTTCGGCATTAAAATATTTAATGATTAAACTTTCCAAGGGTCTCCAAATCAACAACTAACTTTTTCAATGATGGATTTCAATGATAGCTATAACTGGCACCTTATATTGATTTGTATTTCAGTTTCTTTCTTGTCTTATTCATTTTAAATATTTTATTTCATTTCAAATATTATACATACATATGTATATCATTTCATAAAATATTATATTATATTAAATATTGTTCTCTATTGATTAACCTTTGTAGTAAATTTAAAGTATACATATACATTAACTTTATACATTTATATATATATCTTAACTAATATATAAAAGTCTTTTTTTGTTTTCTTGTCAGTTTGGCTGTACGGGTGTCCAAACTTACAACAAAACAATCAAAATACTAACTTTTTTTTATGGCACCAACAATGTCTATCCCCCTGCTATCCGATAGATAGCTTCTAAAAAAAAATAAACTTATATTTTTTTAAAAATCTTTAACAATAATAAAAAAATGTTGCCTATATGAAATTTGTTTTTTTGGTTTTTTATTAATATCTTTTTAATTAACAGTCGTAGAGGTTTGCAATGTACTAATAAATTACAGCTATATGTCCTAGGAACTTGTCTAAAAAAAATTATATTCCTATTGTACCGTTGAGCTGAGAAATTCACAATATAATATTGTTCACACATATTACTTAATAACATGTGGGTGTGTGCAGGGATTTATTTAATTTTTTCTTATATTTAATCTCGATAGTATAGCCATTAATTTGATACCTCACTTTTTAATCTACCTCCTATATTAGCGTCACAATTGATTTTTTTAAATTCATACAAAATCGAATAAAATCCATAGAAATGCTCCGCTTTGTTCATTGTCAACAATCGTCTACCAGTGGAGAGCACCGTTATCTCAATTGAATTTCTAATTGGAGTTCTTTTAATATACAAAATCATAACTTCATTTCTACTCAGACGATTATTAAAGTTTTGATCTCAGAATTTAGCTATGAGATATGGCTAAATTTGTGTATAAAAATTATTGAGGGGGGTGAACAATTTCATACTAAAAGGGTGTGTAAATGACCCGTCAAATTTATATTACATATATTAAATTCAAAACTTGATGAAATTTTGTTTTATTTCAAAAAGCTAATGATGTACGTTTATAGGTGTAACCTTCTTCTATAAATATGTCAACAATTTTGTATTTCCAACTCTAACGGGAAAAAAAGTACGGGTAATTTAATAAATAAATCACAAAAAAAGCTACATTTAGACAACTTTAGAGGTTTCAAAATTGAGCAACCCTTAATAGTTCATTATAAATTATACATGAAATTTAAATAGAAATTTATAACTTAAATTTGTGTGTAAAAATTATTGCAAAATATTAAAAAAATGTGTACTATAAATGCGTTTTAATGAAAAATCAACTTATTTTTTCGTAATTTAAATTCAAAAGTTAATCAAAAATTTATATATTTGGAAAAAACAAAGGATGCACATTTATAGGTGTAGCTTTCTTTTACAAATATGTGATAATTTTGTATTTGTAAATCTAACGGGAAAAAAGTAGGGGCAATTTAATAAAAATAAATCACAAAAAAGCTCCATTTAGCCAAATTAAGAGGTTTAAAACTTGAGTTATACTTAACATAACAAAGGATACATGAATTTAAGGTAAAAATTTATAATATAAATTCCAGTGTTAAAATTTTTGCAAAATCTTAAAAAAATTCATACTAAAAATGTGATTTAGTGAAAAATCAATTCAATTTTTGGTACTTTAAATGCAAAAGTTAATAAAAAATTGATAAATTTTGAAAAAAAAAACTAACACACCAATTGCTCTAATCCTCTTCTAAAATATTGCTAATAAATGTTTAGTAATTATTTCAACAAAAACCACTCTAAAATTAGTTTTATTGATTTATTTACCAAAAAATCATGCCTTTTCAACGAATTTTATTTTTATAATTTCACCACGCCCATAAAATATTTTCAAATTTGAAAATTATAAATCCTGAAAATCTGATAAAAATTTTGATATATAAAAAATAAATGCGCTTTGCTCACAAGCTGCACAAAATAATTTCAAATATTAAAATTTTACATTAGAAATATTTTTTACAGATAAAATCCAGAAAAAAATTTAAAATTGTCAATTTGTCTGCATAAAATTGGCTATAAATCGAAAAGTACGAATTCGAATTTCAAAATTAAGATGTCGATGGAAAGGTCATTGTCTCCCTATTTAAATACATACAAAACATTAATAGACGTCCATACAATTTTAAAGACTAATACGCTTAAACAGATAAAATAGCATTATTTTGACTAAATAGTGAATATTGTTACTTTTTATTTAACCGATTATCAAAATTTAAATTTTGTAAAAATCGATACGAATCAACAATTGTTTTGGTATATAAAACATATTTCTACGATAACCAAAAGCTTTAATATGGATTTTTAAACATAACTAAAAGAAAAATTTTGCAAAAATCCAAAATAAAATATACGTAAAATACCTGTAAATGGCCATAACATGGCTAATACTTTTTTGATATTTATAAATGAGGTATCAAATGAAAGGTTATAAAACATAAAAAATTATAAAAATAAAAAATAATTCACTTTCATCACAAAATAAATTGTTAAGCTTCCATTTAGCCAATTTAAAGAGGCTTCAAACTTGAGTAATACTTACTAGTTCATAACAATTGATACATGAATTTGAGGTAGAAATATATAATCTAAATTGCTGTGTTAAAGGTTTTGCAAAATCTTAGAAAAAATTCATACAAAAAAATGTGATTTAGTGAAAAATCAATTCGATTTTTGGTACTTTAAGTGTAAAATTTAATACAAAATTGATAAATTTTGAAAAACAAAACCAACACACCAATTGATCTAATCCTCTTCTTAAATATTGTTAGTAAAAGTTAAGTGATTATTACAACAAAAGCTTCTCTAAAATTAGTTTTATTGATTTATTTACCAAAAAAATGCAGAATCGATCAAGCTTTTTCAACGACTTTTATTTTTATATTTTCACCACGCCCATAAAATATTTTTAAATTTAAAAATTATAAATCTTGAAAGTCTAATAAAAATGTTGATATATTAAACATAACTGTGCGTTG
This sequence comes from Melangyna quadrimaculata, assembly GCA_949320155.1. Taxonomy (NCBI): domain Eukaryota; kingdom Metazoa; phylum Arthropoda; class Insecta; order Diptera; family Syrphidae; genus Melangyna; species Melangyna quadrimaculata. The sequence goes on from OX439486.1 coordinate 36,794,246, forward strand.
CTCACAAGCTTCACAAAATAATTTCAAAGATTAAAATTTTACATAAGAAATATTTTTTACAGATAAAATCCAGAAAAAAAAGTTAAAATTGTCAATTTGCAAATTGTTTCTTTTTGGAAAAATATACTTAAGATACCTGTAAATAGCCATAACTTGGGCATTACTTTTTTGATATTTATAAATTAGGTAACCAATGAAAGGTTATAAGACATACAAAATTATAAAAATAAAAAATAATTCACTTTCATTACAAAATAAATTGTTAAAAGAGAAAGAATTTGCCATAATGCGAAAAATTCATACCTTTTGAGTGTAGTTACTTAGAAAATTGTTAAAAGTTAATGAAAAATTTATAAATTTTGAAAAACTAATAACACACAATTATAGGTGTTACATTCTTCTACAAATATGTTAGAAATTTTATATTTGTAAATCTAAAGGAAAAAAAGTAGGGGCAATTTAATGAGATAAATCACAATAAAGCTCCATTTAGCCAAATTTAGAGGCTTCAAACTTTAGTAATGCCTGATAGTTCATAACAAATGATACTAACAAATGATATAGACTACGGTAGAAATTTATAATCTAAATTTTTGTGTTAAAATTTTTGCAAAATCTTAAAAAAAAATCATATTAAAAGTATGATTTAGTGAAAAATTAATTCTATTTTTGGTACTTTTAAAGCAAAAGTTAATACAAAATTGATAAATTTTGAAAAACAAAACGAGCACACCAATTGCTCTAACCCTCTTCTAAAATATTGCTAATAAATATTAAGTGATCATTTCAACAAAAGCCACTCCAGAATTAGCTTTATTGATTTATTTACCAAACAAAATGAAAAATGGATCATGGATACAAAACATAACTGTACGTTGCTCACAAGCTTCACAAAATAATTTCAAATATTAAAATTTTACATTAGAAATATTTTTTACAGATAAAATCCAGAAAAAAATTCAAAATTGTCAATTTATCTGCATAAAATGGGATATAAATCGAAAAGTACTTATTCGAATTTCAAAATTTAGATGTCTTTGGAAAGGTCGTTGTCTAACTATTTAAATACATTCAAAATATTAATAGAAAACCATACAATTTTAAAGACTGATTCGATTAAACAGATGGCAGGATGATGAACATGTCCAGACAAAATCCAATGGAGTCCGAAAAATCTATGTCCACATGCAGCGACCGACATGGCGAAAAATATAACTTTTTGAACAAGACATGAGCGTTGTACAAAGCTTAGCTATGAGATTTGACGTTTCAAGTGCGTATGAGTTTCTTGCCTGGTTTTTGTTGAATGTGTAAGTGAATGTAAGAATGTTGGAAAATATAATAAGTAGTGATGAAAGGCTAATGAATGGCATGATACAATTCTAAAGTAAGTACAAATGCGCTGGTTGTTGATTGGATTGTGGTGGAAGGTAAAACCTTAACCAATCATGTTTGGTTACATGGTCAGTAAAAATTTAGTTATGCTGAAATCAACACGGCGAATACTTTCACAATCTCCCAAATCAGTGAGAAACAAAAAAACAGCAAAAACTGCCGTATTACAGCTCCTCTCTTCTGTGCGTTGCAGGTCGTGTGTCGAAATGTCAAAATCTAAGGGTACCAATCGATTAAGGAGGGTTTTATTACCTTATGTCTCGGCCAGCACTTTAGCACCAACAGAAAATAAGAAATTTCACTTTTCAATTTGAAAGGTGTCGAAATGTCAAGATCTGAGAGCGCCAATCGATTTAGGAGGTGGATTTTGCACTAAGTCCAGTGGAAATCAAAAAAATCGCACTTTACAGTTGACAGTGATGGTGGTGAAATTACAAAAATCCGAAAAATCACACCTTTTGGTTTGACAGTTGATAGTTGGGGGCGAGATAGCAAACCATACAAATTTTTCAAATATTTTCTTACAAGTAGGTGTCTTTAGCATATGTATTAAGAAGTACGTGAAAATATAGTTTAGCTTTTATATTAATAATAATTAACATTTGCACAATATTTCTATCCTTTGAAAATTGAGAACATGAATGATGTTGAAAATTCATTGATGTCGGGAATAAGTTTTCCTGGGGAATTGGGCGGTCAATTCATCGAATTTATTTCAGAGATATTCACGATAGCAGAAATATTTTCAAGGAAAACTATTTTCCACGGGAAATTTTTTTTTTAAGATTTGTTAACAAACTATCCTTTAACAAAAGGGACCCGGGCAACGCTGGTTGTTTCCGCTAGTTATTGATACAGTCAAACCGATGAGCCCACTTTTCATTCACTTCATCAATTTTGTTAAGAAATTCAGTACGCATCTGATTTATCTCCTCCATCAATGTTTGACGCATGGATGCACAAAACTTTTCCAACTTTTTTTTGAAAAAATTGTGAGATAGGCATTTTTTTCGAGGGAGAAGGGGCAATTGCAATCAAAGAGAGGTTGTCTTTGAGATTTTTGCAGCGCGCCATGGCAAGAAAATTTTTTGTTAGGAGAGAATATAAAAATAATAGTAATGTGAGTATGTGACAGATGAAGGTTTAGCACTGGGATGGAGCTGTAATTTTATATGATTTTAGGGGTATTATTTATGTCAAATTAATTGAGTGAATCAATAAAAAACGGAAAAACTTTCACAAAAATTATTAGAACTCTGATGTAGTCATTTTGGAAGTAGGAATATTAATAATTTAGCACTGTTACACTAGCTTTAGCTGGACCGCTTAAAAACACGTGAAGTATTTTTTTTTATGGATTGGTTTTCTGAGAGTGCATGCCAATGACTGTAGCTTTCCAACTTTTTTATCTGGAACTGCACATGGCGTAACTTTCAGTGCTACCTGTGCCAAGCTATAAAGCCAATCACTGAAAGTCGTCAAAGTCTCAGTGCCTACAATTATCATTGTCCAATTCAGCTTTAATTGTGGCGGAAGCTTTTCAACCAGTTCCTTAAGCAATGTTCTATTGCTCAAATAATGGGTTAAACCAGATGCCTTTATCATACAATGCACACTACGAACAGATAGAGCGAAAGTTATAAGTGTATCTAAGCGCTCTGCCCTTGGACCTGATTCCATCTTAATTTCCTTCAGGATATTGTCAACTTTGTATTCTGCCTGTCTGCATACGAAGAGTCTCAATAACCTCTGGATCATTTGAAGGCATCATGAGTCGAGTGCCAACAGCTTCAAGTGCTCTTCCCCCGAAGGCGATAGTCATCCCCACTCTTTAGAAATTGAAAAGGTGCAAGTTTTCTGTATCCTCTAGATAAATGTGGCTAGATTTTTTATACTTAAACATTATCAATAGATTTAGAAATAATAATTTATTTAATTTTCAATCACACTTATTGTGGGTGGCGATGGAATGGCAGCTGTCAATTTTGAACATTCATGTGGTGATGGGGTTGCAGTGTTGCGTTACTTCAATGAAATCTACAAAGACACAACAGAATCACCACAGATTCATCCAAATACAATTCCCTATTTACCACGTGACAAAGACAACTCAGTAGATCGATAGATTTTCAATTGGATGATCACATACATGATGATATATTCAAGGTACTACAACAACATACAAAAATAATCGACAGCCTTGACGTAAATGTACTTCTTTATACAAATGGCACCAATAAGAAATCATGTAAGCGCAATGGCGTCAGCCCGGATTCTATAATGCAATTGGCTTTTCAATTAGCTTATAGACTGCTTGTCTATAAGGTAATTATGTTGGCACTTATGAGTCGTAATTTAATTTCACAGTCCTTTAGTTCAATATTTTATTTTTTAATTTTGTTTACAATTTCTCCTTCTTCTTCATCATTTTCTAAATTCATTATGCAAACATTTGGTTTAAACATTTTTGGAACTATCACTTCGTAATCAATCATTATTCAGTTTAGTTTCGATTTATTTTTTTAATGTTTCGGAAGACTCATTGTCGTCACATTTAATGGCAATTGCCCCACTGTTTCTGTTCATTACATTCACCCATATTCTGAAACTCGTATTTATGACTCGTTATCGACTACAGTCGTATGTTGGTATTCCAAAAGTCGTATATCCGACTTCATTTCTACAAATATTGAGAACCGGACTACATCGCATACGACTGTTCATATTTTATCATTATTCCGAGTCTAGTATTAATTCGAATTAAAGTCGTATTTGTGTTGTTTATTCGTCGTGTGAAATCTTTTAAACGAGTTATATATTTGTTCAGATAAAAAAGGACAAAAACCTAGTGCATGCAATATGCATGTAATGTAGATATTTTTTTCAATATTCCTGCTATTTTTTTTATCAACCTGCGAGGGTCACCGCAGATCTAAGACCATCGAAATGCACTTATAAAATGCAAACAAAAAATTAAAGATGTAAAAGATCTCTCCTCTATGGAAACTATATGCAATTAACCTGGCAGTGATAGTGCGATTCTAAGACCACTTAAATGCAATATTAAAATGCAACACAAAACTGATAGATGCAAAATAGATAGCTTTATACCGCTCCAAATTTCGTTTACTGAAACTTTTATGTACATCCGTGTAAACTACAGGAGCTTTAAAGCGGTATAAGGCTGTTTTAGTGGTCTTAGGTCAATGTTATCGCTCTCCCTTTAATATCATGTGTTTTGTTTTTTGACAGTGCATTTAAGTGGTCTTATACGACATGATATTGCTTAAATTTGGAGCTGTATAAAACACTTATTTCTTTCCTCCTTTTCTCTGCATTTTGAAAATGCATTTTGGTGGTCTTAGGTCCGCGGTATCGCTGCCAGGTTTAGGCAACTTTGTTTGCATTGATACAAATAGCATATCCACCAAATATGAAGCAGTATAAAACACTTTTAGAAAATCGTTGAACAAATCTCGCACTAAAATAATTTGTTTACTGACATTTTAATGATTTTGACAAATATTATACAGGCAACGATATACGTTGTTTTTTTTGCTTCTCGTATACAACGTAGACGACTTGAAGAATAACGATTTTCATACGATACGAGTTCAAGTTCGAGTACGAGACAAAATACGACTTGCGGAATATCGGTGATTGTTTACATTATGATTTGTTGGATCTATAATTGTTTTAATTTGTTTTCACGTTTCCTCTGCCCCCTGTTTTTTCTTCGGATAAACAAGGACAGACGATTCATTTTTCTTAAGAACTTGCGAATATAGTTTTCTCTTATTTTTTTGAGCTGAGGATAACTCATTTATTTTTTCTTCTTTAATTCTTGTATTATTGTATTAACTGAATCAGATATATATTTAACACTTTTTTTTAGTTGATCATCCCTTTCACTAAGATTATTTTCTGAAATTTGTTTATTTTTTTAGTTGTCGCCGTTATTGAATTTTTCGCAATTTTACTGACATCGCTACAAATTTTTTCACTTTGCCTTTTAAAATCCCCATTAAAATTATTTATTTTATTCATTTCATTGAACTGTATTTCACATTTTTCTTGCAATAATTCCATCGACTTTATACGATCACTGTATCTTATTTCAATAGATCAAAATAAAGATTTAATCTCAAACTCATTTTCTTTTACTGATTCTTGAAAATCATTTTTATAATCCTTGAGATAATTACTATTTCTAAGAACCGTCTCTTTCATGTCTTTTATCAAACCATCAATATTTGATATATATGCCATGCAATCGTCACACATGTACCGTACGTTTTTACAGGAATCAAATATGTTAGAACTGTATGAATCCACACCACTGCATTTCACATTAAAGTGAAATATTTGTCCACATATTCCCGAGCATCTTAATCCCGATTCCCCGCGGATGGAATTATTACACCGGTCACAAATGTTCATTATAAATGAAAAGCTGTTTTGTGGTAAATAATACCAACAATATTCAGATAAAAATTATTTATTCTATAAGCACTTTGAAAACACGTCTACTCGCTCGAACTCTATCTCTCTGACCATGAAATGAATCATCATGAATGAATATCATGATCATGAAACATGAAAACACGTCTACTCTCTCGAACTCTCTCTCTCTCTCTCTGACCATGAAATGAATCATCAATGAATGAATATCATGATCATGAAACATGATCATGATATCATCCGATCCATTTATAACTCACTTAAGACCTGAGCCAGATAAAAAACATCTTCCTTTAAGTGAAGAAGCTTTTGAATTAATAAAGTAATTTATTGTGTATTTGTACTTATTTATTTCCTACATTTGATATATGCTAGTATTGTTATGAATGTATTTCATTATTTAGCTAAGAAACAAGAAAAAAAAAACTGATTAAAAAAAATATATATATTTTTTTTTTTTTCATAAAAGTCAATAAACCCTACACTTCTGAAAAATTTTAATAACTTTTTTCCTTTGAATTTGTTTAAATAAAATTTTGTCGAAATGTGTGGTAGCCCAATCTTAACATATGTGCAAAATTTCATTGCTTTCCGTTTCATAGTTCAAACAATAATTTAGTCTGCCGAACCTAAAGCAGTATCTATGTATGTACCTTTGTTAATAGATTTTGTGTAAAATAATTAAATGTTATCGAACTTGATGACAGTCAATAATATAAGATGGGTCTACACTTTTTTAAGAAGAAAGTAAAACCATTAAATACATTGTTTTAGGGGGGTTCATACCCTCTTTGACCCCCCCCCCCCTTGTCTACGGTGCTGCCCAAATTTTGTAGAAATGTGTGTTACCGCAATCCAAACATGTGTGCAAAATTTCATTGCTTTCCATTTTATAGTTCAGATTTTATAGATTTTTTTCCGCTCTCCCAACCAAAGCGCACCACTGTGCGCCACAACAATCCAGTATTGAATGCATTTTCTTCTTTTTTGCACCGTCTCTTCCAAGATTTGTTCAGTACGTATTTCATGAAAAGATTTCAAGAAACCTTTCTTGAAATACGGTGTTTGCAACACTCATATTCAAGTGGCTATATCTCTGTTCTCCGGTGGTTTTGGTTCTTGCCGCCATATAATGAAATAATCTAATGGACAAGACCTTTCATTTGAGAGATATTTTAATTCTGTTTGATCAACGACCAATTTGCCCATCATCCATTGGAACTTTACTTCAAGTCTCTAGCATGCTTAGTTCTCGAGATACACTCTGACCTGCTTACTGCTCACTGTGAAGTTAGCAGGGCATTATGAATTTTTTCTCAAATAAATGACTTCAAAATTTGGCCTTGAAATTTCATGAACTGCAAAATAAACAGCAAATTCGGAGCCTTACTTCAAGTCTTTAGCATGCTTGGTTCTTGAGATTCACTATGTGACCTGCTAACTTCACTGTGAAGCAGTGGCGACGCGTGATTATAAAATGCAGTCGTTCACACTTCATTTGTTTTTATTTTCTGTAAGTTAACACATTCCTGTATACTTACATTAATCCTAACTCTAAATGTTCAAGATTACTTTTAAAATATTTTTAATAAATTTTCATGAAAAGAATCTTCCAACTGTTTTTGTCGCAAAAGTTTTTTTTGTTGAGACTTATTTGCTTGGATTTGTCCAAAGGCAGCAATCTACTGCAAACGTTTTGAACGCATAAAGTCAATTTATATGGGATTTTAAATGTTTAGAGTAACTGTAACCTAAATTATTCAAATCAGAAATTTCAAATATTTGTATCCTATTCCTGCCTAAATAATAAGCAAGGCCAGCAGAACAATTAATTTATGGTTTTGCAAACAGTAATATGAAAATATACCCTTTTTTCTGGGTAAAAATTACGAAAAGTTTCTTTAGCAACACTTCTTTTTTATTGCAAAGTATTGTTGTCAATTCTGACACCATGGGTCTTTCAGTCGCTTTAATTTTGTTATTTTATTAACACCTTGTTCACTAGTTTATGCCATTTTGTTTATTAAATTTTAAACGTTAATAATAAAATCAAAAGTTCAGTAAACTGAAACCACTTCCAAAGTTAACAGTTTAAAGAAAAATCTATACTTACGTCCACTCAAAAATAAACTCAATTCATTGCAAAAACTCCAAACGAAGTTCCCATTTCGTTCATATTTTTCCAGCAGGAAGTACAAAACCGACATCCAACAAAACAACTATCCTGTACGTGTACATTCAGATTGTTCCTACTAATTCCCATCGGTTGGTTCGTACGAACATGATGCGAGGTTTTTGTTGCGTGTGTGTATGGTATACTTTCTGTGGATACATTTAGTTCACAAATCATGTGAACGAAATGAGGGCTACACCAGTGTGAACATTTTTTTTTTTCTGTGTGTATACTTTCAATTGATACATTTCGTTCTGAAATCAGGTGAACGAGTTGATGTAAAAAGTCAAAAGAGAAGGGATGTTGGTGTTGCTAGCAATGTTTTTGTTTTGTTTTCATTTAAATTGAGTGCATGGAAAAGGTAGGTTGCACGAGATGTAAACTCTGAGCTGGGGATGGGGAATAGACTACAGACACAGAGTGTGAAATTAATACATATTAGGATTTAGGGGACAAGAAGCTAAAATAATTTTGTGGGTGTTTAGTATGGAGAGAATATTTATAAAGATATGCGTAAAAAGTTAGGCGTTCATGAACGAAATGAACAATATCACGCCTCTCCAATGCTGTGAAGTCGATTACACCCACTATTTGGTGAACCGCAAAATCGGGAATAGAAAATAAATGCAAAAAAAACTGCAAATTACTGCGTGAGTCCCGTTTCTCTAGGTAAAAGTTGCCCTGCCAACTCCACAAACATCTTTGCCAACAAAACTTGATTGATGGATGGAGAGGGCAGTGATAACTCCTTGACGATGCGCAAATCTCTAGGCCAGTGTATTTCAGGTTTAGAATTGCCAATCAACTGATATTTCCAACGGTACAATCTTGGAGTCATTCTCAAGGCGAACAGTATCCGCAGTCCATTTAAGACACAATGGCTTAGATATCCCATCCAGTTCCAATCTATCCGCAACCTCCTCTATTAAGGTTAGGGAAGATCCATTATATAGAAAGGCAAATTTCTCCACAGATTTTCTTTTGCCATTCAAAACGAATAGAATAATGCTTAAAAGTATATCATTGGCATTGGTTGATTCATGTTCATAGCATCCAACAACTGGTGCTGGCTGGTTCGAGTCATTAGGGAGTTCATGCATGAGCTGATGATGTTTTGATTCGCATCCGTTTACTTCACAGACAGCTGGCCTACGGTATTTGAATCTTCTTGGATACGCTAAACAACATGTGCCGATACTTCGGTTACTCACCAGATCCCATCACAGATAGTTCACAAAATCGGTTACACTTAATAATTTATGATCTTTCCCGCCGAGATAGCAACCACTTGTCTCGTTTTGTGAAGTATTTTTTTGTATGGATTGGTTTTCTGAGTGTGCATGCCAATGACTGTAGCTTTCCAACTTTTTTTATCTGGAACTGCACATGGCGTAACTTTCAATGCTGCCTGTGCCATGCTATAAAGCCAATCACTTAAAGTCGTCAAAATCTGAGTGCCATCAATTGTCATTGTCCAATTCAGCTTTAATTATGCCGGAAGCTTTTCAACCAGTTCCCTTAGCAATCTTCTATTGCTCAAATAATGGGTTTAACCAGATGCCTCTATCATACAATGGACACTACGAACAGATAGAGCGAAAGTTATAAGTGTATCTAAGCGCTCTGCCCTTGGACCTGATTTCATCTTAATTTTCTTCAGGATATTTTCAACTTTGTATTCTGGCTGTGTGTAAATGTGGCTAGATTTTGTATACTTAAACACTATCAATAGATTTAGAAATAATAATTTATTTAATTTTCCATTTAAGATGGTTTGACAAATCAATCACACTTATTGTGGGTGGCGATGGAACGGCAGCTGTCAATTTTGAACATTCATGGGGTGATGGGGTTGCAGTGTTGCGTTACTTCAATGAAATCTACAAAGACACAACAGAATCACCACAGGTTCATCCAAATACAATTCCCTATTTACCAAGTGACAAAGACAACTCAGTACGATCGATAGATTTTCAATTGGATGATCACATACATAATGATATATTCAATGTACTGCAACAACATAAAAAAATAATCGACAGCCTTGACATGAATGTACTTCTTTATACAAATGGCATCAATAAGAAATCATGTAAGCGCAATGGCGTCAGCCCGGATTCTATAATGCAATTGGCTTTTCAATTAGCTTATAGACAAGCATTTGGGAATTATGTTGGCACTTATGAGTCATGTAGTACGGCTGCCTTTCGACATGGTCGGACTGAAACAATGCGGCCATGCACGATGGCAACTAAAGCATTTTGTGAGTCGGTGCTCGAACCAACCGATCGCCGTAAGGTTGATTGTGCAGCTTTGCGTGCCATGATTATCAAATGTTCGACTGTACATGGCCAATTGACAAAGGATGCAGCCATGGGACAGGGATTCGATCGTCATTTGTTTGGACTACGGCATGTAGCCCAGTTAAAGGGAATTGACATTCCAGAACTATACAACGATGAGGCTTATAAAAAAATCAACCACAACGTCATAAGTACAAGCACACTCTCATCTCCTTCGGTCTTAGCCGGATCATTTGGACCAGTTGTGACTAATGGACTTGGAATCGGGTAAGTTAATACGAATTTATTTGTTAATAATATTCACTTGGTGTCTTAATTTCAGATACTCTATTCAAGAAGATGAATGTGGCGTTATAGCAACAACTTACAAATATCACTGTAATGGAAGTATGTTTATTGCTAGCTTAGATGATGCGCTTAACAAAATTCGTGATATATTAGACAAGAAAATTTAGTTAAAAAAAAAGTATATTAAAATGTATTTCAATGCATCTTCATCATTAGGCGTGTTTTTTTAAAGCCCGAAGGGAATTCGGAAGTGGATGCGTAAAACGATGTTGGTATAAACAAAATCAATTTATTTGTTTGTATGGAGACGTCAAATATTTTTTGTAATAGCGTCGCCTCCTCCCGATCTCGTTTTTGTCGTCCAAACCCGGACTGGTTTGCTTAAAACACGGCTTTTTCGTTGCTTGTTTTTTATAATTTTAAATGTTTTGTTGACCCTAAATATATTTATGTTAAATGAAATATACCAATAAAATTATTTTGAAGAAATATAAATGTTTGGTGGTGAACTAAATACTTTCCGCCATTTTTTGTATTTTTTTTTACTAATTTCGAACGGAAATTAATGAAAAAACGATGACGGGGCTAAACAATCTACATGCTAAGTGCAACAGTATTTTCAAAGTTGTGTGAAACCCACAAAGAAGTTCTAGCCCATAGAATAAGTATATTACCTAGATACCTGAACGGTACCCCCTTGCCGCAAACACCCTCTCAATTTTGTTGAGGTGAGTAAGAGACAACTCTCTTAGTTTAATCGTTTATTCCTATAAGAAAAAATTAATTAATTAAATTAAATTAAAAAACAATGGTAACATGTACAATGCCCTGTTATATTTTCATGAAAGGCCCTTCTTTCATTTCCTTTTTAAATAAAGTTCTTTCAATGAGAAGTTTTTGAAATATTAATGTTTGAACTCAAAATTTAGAAAAAAAAAAAAAAAAATGGTAAAAAATATTTTTTTCGCAAAATTTCACGTAATTAAGTACTATTTTTGTTTCCAAAATTCAATGCCCTTGTCAATTTGTAGTCAAAAACTGAAAACCGGATGGTTCTAGGACGTTTACTTTTTAAGATATTAAAAAGTAAATGAACCAGCTTTCTCATAAAAATAAGATAAATCCGTTATCATGTCAGCAACCCGTTCAAATAGGAAAAACGTGCGGAAAAAAATTCTTACATTTTTGAAACTTAATGGGAATATCGGATGAACCATAAGAATAATGAATCAAAAGAGTCCATCTAATGACATCAAAATTAAGGCCATTCAATCATCCAAAAAAAAGTTATGGTCCATTTTATCCAGAGATGACTGTTTTTCAGTAAAACTGGAAAAAATTTGCGCGAATACCTAAATTTGTGCGAATTTTTGTACTTAAATATGCTTTGATTTAATTTTCTCAAATATTTAAGTTTGTGAATAAATTCGCGCGAATTTTTTAATAAACTTTAATATTTGAAAAAATTAAATTAAAGCATAATAATATACGAAAATTCGCGACTTCGTTTTTACGGCCGGCGGAGGATAAACAGACTCATGTTCCATCTCGGCAGACGCCAAGAGAATATCAATAAATATTAACAAATGATGATTGTGTGCTGTGACATCATAAAAATACACAGTGGCCTGATTAGGGAATACGAAGAGAATCGTTTTCAATTCGATATCTCCTTTTCGCCTCGCTTTGTATTGATAAATTATCGAATTCAAAGTCCCGATCTACATTGCCCGATTTTTCCACGAAGATTTTTCCAAAAATCGTGTGAAATGTACACCGAACGATTTTTTCCATAAGATGTTTTCCATTTCTTCTTGTTTTATTGCGGTGCTCTTCAATTTTCATTGATATTCACTCACACCATCAAACGAACGGCACACTGACACCGAACACACACAAAAAACTGGAAAGGAGAAGAGAGAGAACATAAACAGACTGGAAAAATCGTTCGAGTTTTCTGGTTCAAACGATTTGATCCCTACCCCTCACTTTTCACTCCCTTCACCAACGAACAAATGATCGGCACTGGAAAAATCGTTCAATGTAGACCGGGACAAAGCGAGTCGTAAATTATACTTCCAAGATTTCCAGATAATTGACAGCTGGTGTCCAGGAAATATTTTTTTATTGCAGCCATGCATGTTGGGATTTCAACTTGTTTTGTTGTCTTTGAAATTAAATATATAAATGCAATAGTAGTGTATAGTATTTTAATTCTTTGCATAAAACGCTAAGTTAAGGAAATATACAAATCTTCGAATCTGTAAGTTTAAAGAAAATTCTTGCAAAGTTCTTCTTCACCGCTTAAACTTCCTAGTCTTTTTTTGTTTATTTTGTTGACTAATTTATTCACTTAAGTTCTTTGGGCTTTCTTTTATTTTACAAAAAAAAAAAATTGGTGCATTTTGTGCAGGAGGCTCGTGACCATATAAAACTGCAGTGATATTTTCCCAAAGTTGCGATGTGTGGGCGCATTGAGTGCTCCTTTGGCTATCCCTATTCATTTTCTCCTGTGAATTCAATGACCGTGGAAAATTTTTGCTGGTTTGTGTGTTGCTGACTTTGGTTCCTGCAAGTTTATCTAGAAAAATATTATTGTTTATTTCTTTATTTTGTTTTTATAAACAAAAATATAGTAAAACTCGCATTTTTGTTTATTTTAATGAAAACAAGAAAATACCACTTTCGACCGTGTCGATACACCAATTCGCCAGAAAAAATCTATCGGAAAGTCCCGGTCTACATTGAACGATTTTTCCAGTGCCGATCGGTAGGGATCAAATTGTTGGTAACACAAAACTCGAACGATTTTTCCAGTCTGTTTATGTTCTCTTTCGCCCTCTTTCCAGTTTTATGTGTGTGTTCGGTGTCAGTGTGCCATTGGGTTGATGGTGTGAGTGAATATCAATGCAAAATGAAGAGCACAGAAATAAAAAAATGAAGAAGACAAGGAAAAAATCTCATGGAAAAAATCGTTCTGTGTGTACATTTCACACGATTTCTGGATAAATCATCGTGGAAATATCGGGCAATGTAGATCGGGACAAATTGACACGTTAAAAATTGAAATGTCTTTTCGCATTCGCTTTCGATTTAAAAAATAGGGCGAATGTAAAACGACAGCGACGAAAGCGAAAGAAGTAATACCAAATCTCATTTTCGACGCCTAAAACGATTCGCTTCGTATTCTTTAATCAGGCCACAGAAATACCATGATGGCGAATTGGGTGTATCAAATGAGCATACTTTTTTCTGTTTATATTGGGGAGAAGGGACGTTTTATTGCGAAAGTCGTCGGACAACCTTTCGAAGAGAGCGCTCGTAACTTAGGAGTGCTCGAGACCACTCATAACCTTCCACGATAAAACTTCATTTATCGCCAAAAGTGGTTTTTGAACCGTCCGTATAAAAGTGAATCGATTCGTCTTCCAAGAATGTCACATCCTACCATGTGGATCGGGAAGTTATGACAACCTGAAAGTTCTTGTCGAAGCGGAATTGTGGGATGGTGTAGTCAATGATACCTGGAAGTGAACCGTATGAGTTCAGATAGATAAGTGGCCTATATCATTATTGATCCACTGTGAGGAGGCTTTAAGACGGTTTGCCGTACATGCTGCCGTTTGTTTACTGAATATATCAAGGGATGTAAACCGCCTCTGATATAAAGTTTGGACCTGCAGAAGCTGAATCCTATGTTCATATGGTGGCAGATTATATGGATCAGTCCAGGGTAACCCTTTTAAAGCAAATCGAATGAACTTATGCTGTATTGCTTCAATACGGTGTTTATGAATAACGTAAAAAGGAGACCAAACTTGTGAGGCATACTCAAGATGGGGTCGTTCCTTAGAAGAAGAAATAGAGGATTTGCCCTTGTTGGAAAAAAGTAAAGCAGTTTTTAAAATGGTGTGAGATCCCACAAACACAAATGTATTACAGCAGGGACGGAGTGCTCCTTGACGGCAACTCACTAGGGCGCCATCAGAATAGTAATTTTTGTTATTTTCCGAAGTTGTTTTAGTGGTATGGTCTTAGAAAAAGAAAGAGTACGTGCGTGAAGCAATATTTGTCAATCTGAAATATCAAATCGCTAGTGTGACTTTAAAAAAGAACAATGAAAAACTGTTACAAATTAAGACGCATATATATATAAAAAAAGCTAAAAACTTTGAAAAAAAAAACAAAATTTTTCAAGTGAATAAAATAGACATTATGGTTATCTATGTCCCGATCTACATTGCCAGATATTTCCACGAAGATTTTTCCAGAAATCGTGTGAAATGTACACACAGAACGATTTTTTCCATGAGATTTTTTCTTTGTCTTCATTTTTGTATTTCTGTGCTCTTCATTTTGCATTGATATTCACTCACACCATCAACCCAATGACACACTGACACTAAACACACACAAAAAACTGGAAAGAGGGCGAAAGAGAACATAAACAGACTGGAAAAATCGTTCGAGTTTTATGGTACAAACGATTTGATCCATACCCCTCACTTTTCACTCCCTTCACCTACGAACAAAAGATCGGTACTGGAAAAATCGTTCAATGTAGACCGGGACTATCAATACACAAAAAAAAAAACATTAAGTGCGTTGTTAAATCGTGTGAAAAACGACGAAAAAAGGCGGTAAGTTCATTTCCTCACAAGTGAGTTTTATTATATTTTTCTCAAAGCAAGTTCTGTTAAATGTTTGTATTTATGTAGGTTAATTAACTATCGAACAACATATTATTTATAATGGACTAAACTTTAAATATGAGCCATGAATAACCAAATATGAACTGATAGACACCTTACTGAAAAGACAAATTAACATTGAAACATGAACTAATAGTTGACGAAAAAAAATCGATTTAATAACAAAAAATAATTTTCTCATAAGAAGGGCGCTTAACAGATAGTTGCGCCTTTCAAACTCCAATATAATTTTATGCGCCCCTGTTTACTAGAATTTCAGTTTGACATTTCTGGTTCTTGAATTCTAACAAAAAAATTATGTGCACATTTTCAACTAAATAATAACATTCTTGACATAATTTAAAGTGTAACCCATTCTAAATATGTTGTTTAATAGTTCATTAATCTAAATACAAAAACTTTACAGCACTTTCTTTGAGAATAATATAATAAAACTCACCTGTGAAAGGAAATGTTTTTATCCACCTTGTTTTGTTGATTTCCACACCCCTGAACAATGCACTATTTATTTTTTTTTTTTTTTTTATTTATAAGAAAATCACCACAATGTCTAATTAATGCACTTTAAATTATTTGTTTTTTCAAAGTAATTGAAATATTATGTCGTTTTCGGTTGGAGCCGATTAGCTGTGCCGAGTAATGTTTTCGGAGTTATTTTCTGTTCCGGATTTTATAAAGGAGTAGACCCAGAACACACAAATACATATAAATCCTTTCATCGGATTTGTTGTCAAATTAATTTTACTCGACTGAACGTGCAAAATATACTTACAAATCAGACAATTTATGCATACCTACACACATAAATATTTCACAAATTAGTCTCGGAACACTAGAAAATAATTCGATTGGAATCAAAAAGGAGTAATACTGTTCCGAAATCCAATCGAAAACGACATTAATTTAAGTTTTAACTTGTATCTTTTTTTTTTTGTTTAAATTAAGCGCGCACTAAAGGGGTTCTTACTACCCTTAAATTGTTTAAACACAGTGCGAGCGTTAGGAAAATAGGAAAGGATTTAAGAGGAGATGCCGGATCAATTTTTTTTTCTTTGTTTTATCAAATCACACGCTAACGATTTGAAACTTCTGGTTCTCAAAAATTGATTCACTCACGTACACTGTATATGTGACAAATACCTCTTCCTCTATTTCTTCTTCTAAGGGTTGTACATAGCAATTGTATAAAGAAAGGGTGACATACGGATCGTTAAATTCCTTATGCCGGATTTACACGACTGGCAAAGTTGCCAATATTTCTGCCAAAAAAATGGTAAAAATAATGGCAAAAATAATTTTTTTATGACATGCATTTACACGATATCAAATAATGGCAGATTTCAAAATACTGGCAACATGCCATAAAGAATGAGCAAGTTCATTCTTATCTAGAATGGCATAATTTCGGAAAATGGCGTCAGTAAAGTGTTTACACATAGTCATATTAATGGCAGCATTTTATGCCAAATTATCTCTGCCATTTTATTTTGCCAAAATTATTGCCAGTATTTAGAGCGTTTACACAATGAAAAGAAAAATGGCTATACTTTGACAGATATAATGGCATTTTGCCATTCGTGTAAATGCAGCATTAGCCCACCGTTTTATAAAACCAAGCATGGAACTTGCTTTTTTTACAATATAATTAATATGCTCTGTGAATTCTTGATTAGAACTAAAGTGAACACCAAGGTCTTTGAAGCTGAGAACTCGAAAAAGAGAGTGCTGTGAAATGGAATAATCAAAAGCACTTGGTACTCGTTTTCTAGAAAAAGTAATAGTTTGACATTTAACTGGGTTAGGAGAAAGACTGTTTTTGTCACACGAAAAATTAAAATTTTCAATATCTGCCTGCAAGAGAATGCGATCACTGTTAGATTTAACTGTTTAAAATATCTTCACATCATTAGTATATATAAGAATATCACTATAGTGTATACATGATTTAACATCATTTATAGCCAGAATGAATAGAAGCGGGCCAAGATGACTTCCTTGAGGTACACCCGAGTGAGCATTGAATGAATCTGAAAGACAGTTTCGAAATTTCACCTGGTAAGATCTATTTTGAAGGTATGACCTTATCTATTCTATAACAATATTCGGAAAACCAAAAGTTTGGAGTTTAAATATAATAATGTTGTGACTTAGTTGATCGAATGCTTTTGAAAAATCAGTGCATATGCAATCCACCTCACTTTTATTTTCCAATGCATTTCACAAGCAACTTGCTCAAAGAGCTTTGGAATGCATGAAATGTTCGATATAGGTCAATAATTCTTGAAATCAGTTTTGTCACCCTGTCACACTGGAGTAAGAAATGCATTTTTCCAAAAACAAGGAAATTTTCCTGATTTAATAGAAAACTCAAACAAAAATTTAATTGGATCAACTAGTATATTTTTACATTCGCTTTTGTTTTGACCTATTCTTGACCCCAGTTTTTGAATAATTTCTCCTATGTATGGTTTTTCGCAATCATTGCATTTGACAGAGTAAACTAACCTACTGTTTTCTGTTTTATTAATTTTTTGTTTTGTATTATGAAAGAATTTTGAATTTTGTTCTGTTGGCTTCATTGCTGCTTTAACATCTGGTACAAAATATTGGCACACTTTAGCTAAGGACTCACTTAACTTTCTATCAATGTCAAAAATAGATCAACACAAAAACGAATGTCAAAAAGTTAACGAAGGATCGGTCAACAAAAATATAGCTGCTTTAGCTGATCATGTAAAGGAAAATGGACATTCTTTTGATTTTGATGGAGCAAAAATTTTAAAATTAGAAAGAAACAAATTTAAGTTACAAATTCAGGGCATTGCGTGTAACTACAAAACAGATAAAAGGGACTACACTAATACATACCACAATCTCATAGTTAATGCTAATTTACAGAATAACCAAATTCAAAATCAAACAAATTTGTAAACTTTAAATACTTGAATAACTCTATAAGAAAATTTGTTCAATACAATTCAAATTAACATTGAAACATGAACTAATAGTTGACGAAAAAAAATCGATTTAATAACAAAAAATAATTTTCTCATAAGAAGGGCGCTTAACAGATAGTTGCGCCTTTCAAACTCCAATATAATTTTATGCGCCCCTGTTTACTAGAATTTCAGTTTGACATTTCTGGTTCTTGAATTCTAACAAAAAAATTATGTGCACATTTTCAACTAAATAATAATATTCTTGACATAATTTAAAGTGTAACCCATTCTAAATATGTTGTTTAATAGTTCATTAATCTAAATACAAAAACTTTACAGCACTTTTTTTTGAGAATAATATAATAAAACTCACCTGTGAAAGGAAATGTTTTTATCCACCTTGTTTTGTTGATTTCCACACCCCTGAACAATTCACTTTTTGTTTTTTTTTTTTTTTTATTTATTAGAAAATCACCACAATGTCTAATTAATGCACTTTAAATTATTTGTTTTTTCAAAGTAATTGTAATATTATGTCGTTTTCAGTTGGAGCCGATTAGCTGTGCCGAGTAATGTTTTCGGAGTTATTTTCTGTTCCGGATTTTATAAAGGAGTAGACCCAGAACACACAAATACATATAAATCCTTTCATCGGATTTGTTGTCAAATTAATTTTACTCGACTGAACGTGCAAAATATACATACAAATCAGACAATTTACGCATACCTACACACATAAATATTTCACAAATTAGTCTCGGAACACTAGAAAATAATTCGATTAGAATCAAAAAGGAGTAATACTGTTCCGAAATCCAATCGAAAACGACATTAATTTAAGTTTTAACTTGTATCTTTTTTTTTTTTTTTAAATTAAGCGCGCACTAAAGGGGTTCTTACTACCCTTAAATTGTTTAAACACAGTGCGAGCGTTAGGAAAATAGGAAAGGATTTAAGAGGAGATGCCGGATCAATTTTTTTTTCTTTGTTTTATCAAATCACACGCTAACGATTTGAAACTTCTGGTTCTCAAAAATTGATTCACTCACGTACACTGTATATGTGACAAATACCTCTTCCTCTATTTCTTCTTCTAAGGGTTGTACATAGCAATTGTATAAAGAAAGGGTGACATACGGATCGTTAAATTCCTTATGCCGGATTTACACGACTGGCAAAGTTGCCAATATTTCTGCCAAAAAAATGGTAAAAATAATGGCAAAAATAATTTTTGTATGACATGCATTTACACGATATCAAATAATGGCAGATTTCAAAATACTGGCAACATGCCATAAAGAATGAGCAAGTTCATTCTTATCTAGAATGGCATAATTTCGGAAAATGGCGTCAGTAAAGTGTTTACACATAGTCATATTAATGGCAGCATTTTATGCCAAATTATCTCTGCCATTTTATTTTGCCAAAATTATTGCCAGTATTTAGAGCGTTTACACAATGAAAAGAAAAATGGCTATACTTTGACAGATATAATGGCATTTTGCCATTCGTGTAAATGCAGCATTAGCCCACCGTTTTATAAAACCAAGCATGGAACTTGCTTTTTTTACAATATAATTAATATGCTCTGTGAATTCTTGATTAGAACTAAAGTGAACACCAAGGTCTTTGAAGCTGAGAACTCGAAAAAGAGAGTGCTGTGAAATGGAATAATCAAAAGCACTTGGTACTCGTTTTCTAGAAAAAGTAATAGTTTGACATTTAACTGGGTTAGGAGAAAGACTGTTTTTGTCACACGAAAAATTAAAATTTTCAATATCTGCCTGCAAGAGAATGCGATCACTGTTAGATTTAACTGTTTAAAATATCTTCACATCATTAGTATATATAAGAATATCACTATAGTGTATACATGATTTAACATCATTTATAGCCAGAATGAATAGAAGCGGGCCAAGATGACTTCCTTGAGGTACACCCGAGTGAGCATTGAATGAATCTGAAAGACAGTTTCGAAATTTCACCTGGTAAGATCTATTTTGAAGGTATGACCTTATCTATTCTATAACAATATTCGGAAAACCAAAAGTTTGGAGTTTAAATATAATAATGTTGTGACTTAGTTGATCGAATGCTTTTGAAAAATCAGTGCATATGCAATCCACCTCACTTTTATTTTCCAATGCATTTCACAAGCAACTTGCTCAAAGAGCTTTGGAATGCATGAAATGTTCGATATAGGTCAATAATTCTTGAAATCAGTTTTGTCACCCTGTCACACTGGAGTAAGAAATGCATTTTTCCAAAAACAAGGAAATTTTCCTGATTTAATAGAAAACTCAAACAAAAATTTAATTGGATCAACTAGTATATTTTTACATTCGCTTTTGTTTTGACCTATTCTTGACCCCAGTTTTTGAATAATTTCTCCTATGTATGGTTTTTCGCAATCATTGCATTTGACAGAGTAAACTAACCTACTGTTTTCTGTTTTATTAATTTTTTGTTTTGTATTATGAAAGAATTTTGAATTTTGTTCTGTTGGCTTCATTGCTGCTTTAACATCTGGTACAAAATATTGGCACACTTTAGCTAAGGACTCACTTAACTTTCTATCAATGTCAAAAATAGATCAACACAAAAACGAATGTCAAAAAGTTAACGAAGGATCGGTCAACAAAAATATAGCTGCTTTAGCTGATCATGTAAAGGAAAATGGACATTCTTTTGATTTTGATGGAGCAAAAATTTTAAAATTAGAAAGAAACAAATTTAAGTTACAAATTCAGGGCATTGCGTGTAACTACAAAACAGATAAAAGGGACTACACTAATACATACCACAATCTCATAGTTAATGCTAATTTACAGAATAACCAAATTCAAAATCAAACAAATTTGTAAACTTTAAATACTTGAATAACTCTATAAGAAAATTTGTTCAATACAATTCAAATTAACATTGAAACATGAACTAATAGTTGACGAAAAAAAATCGATTTAATAACAAAAAATAATTTTCTCATAAGAAGGGCGCTTAACAGATAGTTGCGCCTTTCAAACTCCAATATAATTTTATGCGCCCCTGTTTACTAGAATTTCAGTTTGACATTTCTGGTTCTTGAATTCTAACAAAAAAATTATGTGCACATTTTCAACTAAATAATAATATTCTTGACATAATTTAAAGTGTAACCCATTCTAAATATGTTGTTTAATAGTTCATTAATCTAAATACAAAAACTTTACAGCACTTTTTTTTGAGAATAATATAATAAAACTCACCTGTGAAAGGAAATGTTTTTATCCACCTTGTTTTGTTGATTTCCACACCCCTGAACAATTCACTTTTTGTTTTTTTTTTTTTTTTATTTATTAGAAAATCACCACAATGTCTAATTAATGCACTTTAAATTATTTGTTTTTTCAAAGTAATTGTAATATTATGTCGTTTTCAGTTGGAGCCGATTAGCTGTGCCGAGTAATGTTTTCGGAGTTATTTTCTGTTCCGGATTTTATAAAGGAGTAGACCCAGAACACACAAATACATATAAATCCTTTCATCGGATTTGTTGTCAAATTAATTTTACTCGACTGAACGTGCAAAATATACATACAAATCAGACAATTTACGCATACCTACACACATAAATATTTCACAAATTAGTCTCGGAACACTAGAAAATAATTCGATTAGAATCAAAAAGGAGTAATACTGTTCCGAAATCCAATCGAAAACGACATTAATTTAAGTTTTAACTTGTATCTTTTTTTTTTTTTTTAAATTAAGCGCGCACTAAAGGGGTTCTTACTACCCTTAAATTGTTTAAACACAGTGCGAGCGTTAGGAAAATAGGAAAGGATTTAAGAGGAGATGCCGGATCAATTTTTTTTTCTTTGTTTTATCAAATCACACGCTAACGATTTGAAACTTCTGGTTCTCAAAAATTGCTTCACTCACGTACACTGTATATGTGACAAATACCTCTTCCTCTATTTCTTCTTCTAAGGGTTGTACATAGCAATTGTATAAAGAAAGGGTGACATACGGATCGTTAAATTCCTTCTGCCAAAAAAATGGTAAAAATAATGGCAAAAATAATTTTTTTATGACATGCATTTACACGATATCAAATAATGGCAGATTTCAAAATACTGGCAACATGCCATAAAAGAATGAGCAAGTTCATTCTTATCTAGAATGGCATAATTTCGGAAAATGGCGTCAGTAAAGTGTTTACACATAGTGATATTAATGGCAGCATTTTATGCCAAATTATCTCTGCCATTTTATTTTGCCAAAATTATTGCCAGTATTTAGAGCGTTTACACAATGAAAAGAAAAATGGCTATACTTTGACAGATATAATGGCATTTTGCCATTCGTGTAAATGCAGCATTAGCCCACCGTTTTATAAAACCAAGCATGGAACTTGCTTTTTTTACAATATAATTAATATGCTCTGTGAATTCTTGATTAGAACTAAAGTGAACACCAAGGTCTTTGAAGCTGAGAACTCGAAAAAGAGAGTGCTGTGAAATGGAATAATCAAAAGCACTTGGTACTCGTTTTCTAGAAAAAGTAATAGTTTGACATTTAACTGGGTTAGGAGAAAGACTGTTTTTGTCACACGAAAAATTAAAATTTTCAATATCTGCCTGCAAGAGAATGCGATCACTGTTAGATTTAACTGTTTAAAATATCTTCACATCATTAGTATATATAAGAATATCACTATAGTGAATACATGATTTAACATCATTTATAGCCAGAATGAATAGAAGCGGGCCAAGATGACTTCCTTGAGGTACACCCGAGTGAGCATTGAATGAATCTGAAAGACAGTTTCGAAATTTCACCTGGTAAGATCTATTTTGAAGGTATGACCTTATCTATTCTATAACAATATTCGGAAAACCAAAAGTTTGGAGTTTAAATATAATAATGTTGTGACTTAGTTGATCGAATGCTTTTGAAAAATCAGTGCATATGCAATCCACCTCACTTTTATTTTCCAATGCATTTCACAAGCAACTTGCTCAAAGAGCTTTGGAATGCATGAAATGTTCGATATAGGTCAATAATTCTTGAAATCAGTTTTGTCACCCTGTCACACTGGAGTAAGAAATGCATTTTTCCAAAAACAAGGAAATTTTCCTGATTTAATAGAAAACTCAAACAAAAATTTAATTGGATCAACTAGTATATTTTTACATTCGCTTTTGTTTTGACCTATTCTTGACCCCAGTTTTTGAATAATTTCTCCTATGTATGGTTTTTCGCAATCATTGCATTTGACAGAGTAAACTAACCTACTGTTTTCTGTTTTATTAATTTTTTGTTTTGTATTATGAAAGAATTTTGAATTTTGTTCTGTTGGCTTCATTGCTGCTTTAACATCTGGTACAAAATATTGGCACACTTTAGCTAAGGACTCACTTAACTTTCTATCAATGTCAAAAATAGATCAACACAAAAACGAATGTCAAAAAGTTAACGAAGGATCGGTCAACAAAAATATAGCTGCTTTAGCTGATCATGTAAAGGAAAATGGACATTCTTTTGATTTTGATGGAGCAAAAATTTTAAAATTAGAAAGAAACAAATTTAAGTTACAAATTCAGGGCATTGCGTGTAACTACAAAACAGATAAAAGGGACTACACTAATACATACCACAATCTCATAGTTAATGCTAATTTACAGAATAACCAAATTCAAAATCAAACAAATTTGTAAACTTTAAATACTTGAATAACTCTATAAGAAAATTTGTTCAATACAATTCAAATTAACATTGAAACATGAACTAATAGTTGACGAAAAAAAATCGATTTAATAACAAAAAATAATTTTCTCATAAGAAGGGCGCTTAACAGATAGTTGCGCCTTTCAAACTCCAATATAATTTTATGCGCCCCTGTTTACTAGAATTTCAGTTTGACATTTCTGGTTCTTGAATTCTAACAAAAAAATTATGTGCACATTTTCAACTAAATAATAATATTCTTGACATAATTTAAAGTGTAACCCATTCTAAATATGTTGTTTAATAGTTCATTAATCTAAATACAAAAACTTTACAGCACTTTTTTTTGAGAATAATATAATAAAACTCACCTGTGAAAGGAAATGTTTTTATCCACCTTGTTTTGTTGATTTCCACACCCCTGAACAATTCACTTTTTGTTTTTTTTTTTTTTTTATTTATTAGAAAATCACCACAATGTCTAATTAATGCACTTTAAATTATTTGTTTTTTCAAAGTAATTGTAATATTATGTCGTTTTCAGTTGGAGCCGATTAGCTGTGCCGAGTAATGTTTTCGGAGTTATTTTCTGTTCCGGATTTTATAAAGGAGTAGACCCAGAACACACAAATACATATAAATCCTTTCATCGGATTTGTTGTCAAATTAATTTTACTCGACTGAACGTGCAAAATATACATACAAATCAGACAATTTACGCATACCTACACACATAAATATTTCACAAATTAGTCTCGGAACACTAGAAAATAATTCGATTAGAATCAAAAAGGAGTAATACTGTTCCGAAATCCAATCGAAAACGACATTAATTTAAGTTTTAACTTGTATCTTTTTTTTTTTTTTTAAATTAAGCGCGCACTAAAGGGGTTCTTACTACCCTTAAATTGTTTAAACACAGTGCGAGCGTTAGGAAAATAGGAAAGGATTTAAGAGGAGATGCCGGATCAATTTTTTTTTCTTTGTTTTATCAAATCACACGCTAACGATTTGAAACTTCTGGTTCTCAAAAATTGCTTCACTCACGTACACTGTATATGTGACAAATACCTCTTCCTCTATTTCTTCTTCTAAGGGTTGTACATAGCAATTGTATAAAGAAAGGGTGACATACGGATCGTTAAATTCCTTCTGCCAAAAAAATGGTAAAAATAATGGCAAAAATAATTTTTTTATGACATGCATTTACACGATATCAAATAATGGCAGATTTCAAAATACTGGCAACATGCCATAAAAGAATGAGCAAGTTCATTCTTATCTAGAATGGCATAATTTCGGAAAATGGCGTCAGTAAAGTGTTTACACATAGTCATATTAATGGCAGCATTTTATGCCAAATTATCTCTGCCATTTTATTTTGCCAAAATTATTGCCAGTATTTAGAGCGTTTACACAATGAAAAGAAAAATGGCTATACTTTGACAGATATAATGGCATTTTGCCATTCGTGTAAATGCAGCATTAGCCCACCGTTTTATAAAACCAAGCATGGAACTTGCTTTTTTTACAATATAATTAATATGCTCTGTGAATTCTTGATTAGAACTAAAGTGAACACCAAGGTCTTTGAAGCTGAGAACTCGAAAAAGAGAGTGCTGTGAAATGGAATAATCAAAAGCACTTGGTACTCGTTTTCTAGAAAAAGTAATAGTTTGACATTTAACTGGGTTAGGAGAAAGACTGTTTTTGTCACACGAAAAATTAAAATTTTCAATATCTGACTGCAAGAGAATGCGATCACTGTTAGATTTAACTGTTTAAAATATCTTCACATCATTAGTATATATAAGAATATCACTATAGTGTATACATGATTTAACATCATTTATAGCCAGAATGAATAGAAGCGGGCCAAGATGACTTCCTTGAGGTACACCCGAGTGAGCATTGAATGAATCTGAAAGACAGTTTCGAAATTTCACCTGGTAAGATCTATTTTGAAGGTATGACCTTATCTATTCTATAACAATATTCGGAAAACCAAAAGTTTGGAGTTTAAATATAATAATGTTGTGACTTAGTTGATCGAATGCTTTTGAAAAATCAGTGCATATGCAATCCACCTCACTTTTATTTTCCAATGCATTAGAACATTTGTGCAAGAAAGTAAGGAGATTTGTTACCACTGATTTCCTTCTCACAAAGCCATGCTGTTGTTCACATATTATATTCTTAGTATAAAATGCGAAACTTTCACAAGCAACTTGCTCAAAGAGCTTTGGAATGCATGAAAGTTTCGATATAGGTCAATAATTCTTGAAATCAGTTTTGTCACCCTGTCACACTGGAGTAAGAAATGCATTTTTCCAAAAACAAGGAAATTTTCCTGATTTAATAGAAAACTCAAACAAAAATTTAATTGGATCAACTAGTATATTTTTACATTCGCTTTTGTTTTGACCTATTCTTGACCCCAGTTTTTGAATAATTTCTCCTATGTATGGTTTTTCGCAATCATTGCATTTGACAGAGTAAACTAACCTACTGTTTTCTGTTTTATTAATTTTTTGTTTTGTATTATGAAAGAATTTTGAATTTTGTTCTGTTGGCTTCATTGCTGCTTTAACATCTGGTACAAAATATTGGCACACTTTAGCTAAGGACTCACTTAACTTTCTATCAATGTCAAAAATAGATCAACACAAAAACGAATGTCAAAAAGTTAACGAAGGATCGGTCAACAAAAATATAGCTGCTTTAGCTGATCATGTAAAGGAAAATGGACATTCTTTTGATTTTGATGGAGCTAAAATTTTAAAATTAGAAAGAAACAAATTTAAGTTACAAATTCAGGGCATTGCGTGTAACTACAAAACAGATAAAAGGGACTACACTAATACATACTACAATCTCATAGTTAATGCTAATTTACAGAATAACCAAATTCAAAATCAAACAAATTTGTAAACTATAAATACTTGAATAACTCTATAAGAAAATTTGTTCAATATTCTAATTTTTATTTCAAAAACAAATGTCTAGTATTAAAAAATAATTTATAGCTAATGTTAAACTGAAACAGATTGTTATCAAATAACTTATTATAAATTAATTTTGGTAATTTTATATATATTTAAATTTCGTATGTATTTATTAAATTTTGTATTAAAATGCATGTATTTTATTTGTTTAGATCCTGACGATGAGACAAATAGGTCCTCGAAATATATAGATTAGCAAAATAAAATAATAAAAAAAATGCGTTTTATTGAATTGAAAGGAAGAAAAACAAAAGGGTAAAATATAACTATAATTAATTCAGCAATACAAAAATCATAATATATTAATGTATTAGTTTTTGTCAATTAATAATGAGTATGCCCGCCATTTTTTGAAATTAACTCTATTAGACGGTTTGGAATTAAATCATACAGTTTTTTGGAAATAATTCAGTGAAATCTGGCTCCAGGCAACGCAGTTAGCTTCGACCAAGACGTCCTTATCTCCAAACTGTCTACCAGTATCAGAAACTTTTTGCTATGACCTTGGCTCATACAAGAAAACAAATAATTTATTCTTTATAAATTACTTTATTAAAATCTAAGAACACAAGAATAGTCGTACTTTATCAAATGGAAGCCAATTTACAAGCGAGACGCCCTAGAGTAGATAAGATAGAATATGTATCTCACACAATGTATCTATCTTTTATAGCCGTAGTTGTAGATGGTCATTGCCAGGGACGGCAATTGAATAGTGTTTTGCAGCGCTGTATAAGTAGTGTAATTCCTTGCTCTCAACACCTCCCCCACTTAAAAGAGGTCATAATCCTTCATACAACTAGGAGTTTGAATATTTCTTCTTCTCGAAGACATCCTTTGAACTTCTGAAGTTGGACTTGGTGAAGGAAAACCGAGAAACTCTGAAGTTTCAGAACTTGATTCCAATGCATCCTCGAAATTGTCTGATAAATCAAGGAAGCCTTCATTTTCAATTGGTGGTTCTGGATCAAATAACACTTTGTGCATTATTTTATTTCGCTCGGCTACATTTTACATGATATCAGGTGTAAAACTAACAAAGAAAATAAACTGATATATAAAATAGAACGTGCAAAAGCAAAAGAACAAAAGTACCTAACTTTATTGTGTGAAAAATTAAAATGGCGAATGATGAGCCAAATGCGAATGTTACGATGGCGATTGTCCCTTCGACCAATTTACAAGGTCCCTCGCCAATGAATTTTTCTGATGCTGGGAAAGAATGGCCATTGTGGAAACAAAAGTTTAACATTTGTATGCTCGCGTCTGGTCGTAATGGGGACCCTGACAATATTAAGATTGCAACATTCCTGCATCTCATTGGAGAGAAAGGAATAGAGGTTTATTGTACTCTTTTTAATAAACCTTTTGATGGCGAACTAGATTTTTTTTAATAATAATAATTTTAACTATATGCCCGTAACACCTCAGGTCTTTGAAATGCAATGCATGGCACTAGTTAGAAGGAATAGAAGGAAAGGAAAGATTCGGCAATTAAAATGGTCGATGTGCTAAAAAGCTTTGAGGAGTTCTGGGTTGTGACGAGTTCTGGGTTGTGACGTTTGCTCATGTTTAGGTCTATAAAATACAAAAAATAAATCGGGTGGCACAACAGCTCATGAAGAACCAGGGCCTAGTGACTAACAACTCGCAACCATTCCTGTGTACGTCTGTCGACAGGAATGGAAGGGACCTACAATTTTATGCCGAATCCGAACGGCTAGACGAGAAGCACTTATTCGTGACAAGTGATACTCTTGGAGGATTTATCAATTCCTCGCAAGAGGCAGTAGCCCTGAAAAAAAAACTTTTTTTCATGTTTAGGTCTGGTCAATCGAAATGTGGGTATCGATTTGATTTCAGAGGTTGCCAAAGCAGAAGCTTGTGCATTGATTGAAGAGTTTGGGGATGTGTTTGATGGACTGGGTAAGTTACCAGGGAAATGTCATATTAATCTCAAACCTGATGCTGTGCCTCTGCTCAGATATAGAAAAAGGATCCCGGAAAGTCTTCATCACCGTCTTAAGGATGAACTATTGGAGATGGAAAAATCGAAAATTATTTCAGTCGTAGATTATCCCACAGACTGGGTCAATAACCTTCAAATTGTGGAAAAAGCGAACGGTTCTCTCAGATCGCCGGGAGCATTTCATGATTCCAACATAGTGGAGTCAATAATTGGAAGATTAGCGGGGATGCCTAAGTTTACGGTTATGGATCTCAAAAATGGTTTTTGGCATCTAGAGCTGGATAATGAGAGTGCTGATTTAATGACCTTCATGACTCCGTTCGGGCGATATCGATGGAATCGTGTTCCATTCGGATTGAACAATGGCCGGAATTATTTATGCGAAAGATGGTGCAGCTCTTTGGAGAGATTCAGGGCGTTGAAATTTATTTTGGCATTTTCATATACGGTGTACAATGGAAGAGCACAAGTACTCAGAAGGGTTTTGGAGATTGTGCGAGAAAATGGTATCCGATTTAATAAGGAAAAATTACAATTAGATATGGAAGAAGTTCGATTCATGGGGCAACAATTATCAGCGTCGCAAGTCAGACCTAACCCAGATTATCTAGAAGTTATTAAGAACTTGCCATCACCTGAAAACAAACCTGAAGTAGCTCGATTTCTCGGAATGTTGAAATACTTAAGTCAGTACATCCCAAATCTGTCTCAACGAACAGCTGTGAAGGACTAAGGGTATGTTGACAGTAACTTATCTTGGGAAACCAAGATTCGATTACCCAGCGGAGTTAGTTCGGCTATAACTCGTCGGAGGGGGGTTTTTTTTCCGCTGTCCGTTCGTCCACAAAAATAGAAATTCATGCCGTGTCAGTAACTTGGGGAAAGGAGGCAAATGGGGAAGTTCATCCCTAACTAGGAATTTGGAAAACTGGATTGACAAAAAAAAAAAATGGCTGATGTAACTTCCAAAAGCGTACCTTTATTAGGAAATATGCAGAAAACCTGCACGATTATAGGAAGTGGAAGAGGGAAGACGAGACAAGGGTTACAAAAAAAAAAATTGTGTCGGTGTTGTTGACTCTGGCTGTACCCACCCTACACCACTGACTCGTAAGTTAGGGCTCCATGACCGTCCAAAGCCGGAATTTTTATAGACGGCCCCTAACAAAAAAAAACTTTTCAATCTACTCTATTCGTCCATATCTCCAGCGCTTAGCAAAACATGTTTAAATCAAAGAAAAATCCTCAAGTTTAATACAAAAATAAAGGTGCATTATTCGTATGTACATTCTTTATTTACTATGTATCTTCAAAAAAAAGTGCAACATTCGATTTTTATAACTATATGCATGAAGCACCATGTTGAAATGGTTAAAAGTAATTTCAAAATTTATTTTTTTCTTCATTTAATATCAACTAAAAGTTTATGTCAAGGAATAATAAATTGAATGCAATAATTTAATAAAAAAAACTGTTTATTACATTTAAAAGTGAGTCAAGGTTTTCTTTCGGTGTATTATGAATAAGAACAAATTTCAAGGTACAATAAATTGAAAGCAATAATAAAAAAATTGTTTATTACAATTAAAGGTGAATCAAGATTTCTTTTTTTTTAGTGTAATATGGAAGAGAGCACAAGTAAGTATTAAGTATGAAAAAAAA
Source organism: Melangyna quadrimaculata (assembly GCA_949320155.1). Lineage (NCBI taxonomy): Eukaryota > Metazoa > Arthropoda > Insecta > Diptera > Syrphidae > Melangyna > Melangyna quadrimaculata. The sequence continues at coordinate 36,824,862 of OX439486.1, forward strand.
GGAATTTCAATTGTAGGTAAGTACCGATAGCATTTAATTTAAGTCAAACTAACAACAATTTTAGTATTAATCCGTTCGATATAACGAAACTTTTGGTTTCTTTTATTCCACGGGAAAGTTCAGCATACATTTTTGATTTGAGAAAAAAAAAATAAGTATTAAGAAAGGTAAGAAGGGGTAAATGTTAGGATAATTCTTCAATAATTTTCCTTTTCTTAAGGTTTTTGATTTTTTTTTCTGTTTCTCTTTTTTTTTCTCAGTGTGTTTTTGTTTTAATATTTATGAAGAGGATTTTGATAATATCAGGTATATGTACATAGATTTAAAATATAATGCAAAATCATATAATTCATTAATTAACAATAAGAACAACATTACTTACAGTTATTTACAAATCAGGAACCACGTAGATCCGTGCGCACGAAGTCCGGGGTATCTGTGTATGCTTGGGGAAGGAAGTAATTTTTATTTTTTTTTTTTAAGGTGCTGATATTTCCAAAGCCCTTTCATAGAGCTAAATGAATATCGACTTTTTTTTTTCTTACTCTCTTTTTTTTGACCTTATTTTTTTCACTGTTTTTTTTTTTTTTTTATTTTCAGGGAGGTAAGTATTAATAGGGTAGGTATTATCATTTTTTTGTTTGCTTTTTCTTTTATTTTTGGACAGGTAAGTAAAAGCAGATTCTTGAGGTAGGTTAGGTAAGTAGGATAGAACTAAATTAATACTTTTTTTTTTCTTTTCACTAAACCGAGTTATTTCGCACACCGAATTTACCGAGATTTTAAGATTTTAAAATGGAATTGTGAAAATAGAATAAAAACACGATCGGATTAGTACTTTACATTTCTTACATTCGCATATTGCCCGTATGACACTCTTCGAATGATTTAAAACCTTTGGTTATTAAGGAAAATGATTGAAATAGCTATTATGTTTATTATTTTATTTAAAAAAATCCATATAAAAAAAAATATTTTAGATACATATTTTGGAAAACACTATAAAGAAGAAGGTGGGGGTGTCACTGACGATGGAAATGATGGTGTCGGTGAGGATGGTGACGTCATTGGGTACTTGACGATGGCGAGCTGCGACAAGATCGAATGCTGGAGCATAGAGTAAGTATACTACCTAGAGGCCCGACTCGTACCCCCCTTGCCTTAAAAACCCGCAAAATTTATTTGAGGTGAGTAAGAGAAAACTCTCTTAATCTACTCTTTTTTTCCTATCCGTGAATCCATGTGAGTGGTGGATTAAAAAACAAAATGGCGAAATTTGCTCAAACTGACAGGTAAGTTTTTTTTGTTGTTTTCGTTTTGTCAAAAATCTGACAGTTCTAAGTAAAATAAATTATGTGAAATCTAAAATCATGTAAAGTTTTTATTTTAATATCAATAAAAGTTTATTTACTTGTATAAAAGAATATTTTTAATGTCATTACAAAGTTTGTTGTGTTTATTTCTAGCTGCGGTACAATGTGAAAAAAGATTTTCATTTGGTTCCCTAAGACCCTCTTCGATTCTGAAGAAGCATTTCAAGCGAAGAAATGCGATGTCGCAGCTATTATTCAGTCACACTCGAAGGGACGAAAACAACGCAAGCTGTATCTTAAACTTCGTGAGAACACAATTATACTGCAATCATATTGCCGACGGTTTTTGGCGATTCAAGCTGCCAAAAGAAGACCAGAGGCTGCTGTTAAGATTCGAGCATTCATTAAAGGCTTCATCACCAGAGAAGATCCACCAAATGGTGTGAATGAAAAGTTCATTGACAATGCAAAGAGATAGTGGCTTATAAGATTATCAAAGGAGTTACCAACAAAAGTGCTGGACATGAGTTGGCCTTCCGCAGCCAAAACATTGTCAGGAAGCCTCTACATACCTACATATGGTGCATCGGCTTGACTTATCAAGAAATTATAGTCAGCAGCTGAGTAATGAGAAGAAGCAATTTGAACTCAAAAGTCACAGCTGAAAAGGTCTTTAAAGGTTAGTTTTTTGTTAAATTAATTTATTTCCCTTCTAAATAAAGTGTGTTTTCCATATACCTACCTAGATAAAAAGAAAAATTACCCGCAAAGTATTGCCAAATGGTTCGAAAAAGACCACATTTCCAAGGAACACTCGGCGCAAGTTAGTAATTTTGTGACAACAGCATTAGGTTCTGAAGAACTTAAATATTCCTAACCTTGCGTCAAATACGATGGCTATAAGCCAAGAGGTCGATTCATCCTCCTCAGCAACAAAGCTATCTACCTTCTTGACGCAACAAACAAAAGCATCGACTGCCATTGGCCAAAATTGATTTTGTGCTAACGAATCACAGTGATCATCTGATGTTGGTACGAATTCCATTAGACTAAAAGAAAGACAAGGGTGATCTTATTCTAGAGATTCCTGCAATTATTGAGTGCTGCACGTACATCATTCATACAGTTGGCACAGCAAACATAATCAGTAGTGTGAATAGAGATTCGTAAGTTAAAAAGTTCTTTTTCTTGAAATAACAAATAGAATATATCTTAAAATTGGTAGAAATTTAATGGAATTGCCAGATAAACCACTTCGTAATTCCAAAACTATCTACTTCATTGGGAAATAATTTTTCCAATTAAAAATGCTTTTGGTGACACTTAGTAGACTTAATTTGAAACAGTTTTGATAGTACAGTTACAGTTTTGATTTTTTTAGTTTATAGGTTCTACTTTTTTCTTAACTTTTCTTGGTATGGAGGTATTCAGCCTTATCGGCAATTCCGGGAGAGATTGTTCTACTCCCGATTTTCATTTTTCCCTGGATTCGAATACTCCTTTCGTCAATCTTCCCCGGATTCAATCTCCCCCGGAAATTACTTCGAATCAGTTTCGAAATACTTTGAGTGAATTTATATTCTGAAATTATTTGTCTGTCAAAGTTTGAAAATTATTTTATGAAATCAAATTAAATGTTTGAAGTATTTGTGGTTGATTAAGACCTATTTTGCATCGTAGATTTAATTCTCATGAAATGGAAACGCGTAAAAATATTCAAAAGTTAAAGAAAACTATTTTGTTTGTCTATTTTGTTGTTGTAATATTTATGTTCTCTCCCTCTGTGCAAAACTGTGTTACTTTATGAGGGGAAAAAACCCGAAAGTGTTAAAAATATTTCCAAAATGTGTAAAAAATATAAAGAAACAATAACGTAATATAGATCGCTTACAACAAAACCAATTTCTCCTCCAAGCCGTTTCCCCTTTAAGTCTTTAGCTTGTTGTAGAGTGGACATACAGCCACACATACCAATACCGATGGACTTCTCGGTAAACGTAATGTTGGATTTTATTAAAATGCCTATATTTCTAAACCGAAACCAAAACTCATGCTTTACACCCCGACTCCACAGGCCATGAACGATGTCCATAATCCAATCTACAATCTGATTTGTATGGATATGTCACTGCTTGGACATGGATTTTTGCGACTGCATGGTATTTTTTTTTAGACATGTTCCATAGTCTGGCCATCATTCATGGCCTGTGGAGTCGGGGTATTAGAGCAAGTAAAAAATTATAAAACCTTCAAAAAAAGGTAGTAATATCCTTCTATTTTTTAAATTCTTCAACTAAATTGAGGCGAGTTTTTTCCAGGGAAACATCATTAATTTTCCCCCGGGAAATAGATTTACGATATCTAGTTTTTTCAGGGCTTCCGCTTTCCATTTTTTGTTTTAAAATGATAGGTTTCTTGGTGATCGAAATGTTTATGATCGATTTCAAACAAAAAATGGAAAGCAAAAGAGCTTTTGAGAATAAGAAAATAAAAATCCGTCAATCAAAGCGATCCGCCGCGCTTTCCAGAATCCGCCTACAGTGCAGAATGTGCAGTTCGAGCACCTTCCAATAAGGTAGCAGCAATTCCCAATAAAGCGAGCGCCAATGCTTTTTTTTGACCGATTACATTCTAAAATTATTGAAATTAAAAATGTATTTCCGGTACCTCGAGGTGCATCCAAAATATAAAATCCACCTTTTTCATCATAAACAGCTTTCATGACTTATAAACACTGAATTTTCGTTTAGATTCTATAAGGAAATGTTGTTTTGTTTGATTTTTTTTACCATAAATGACAATAATAAAATCAGAATTTCCGGTTTGATTCTATAAACAAATGTTGTTTGATTTTTCTTCGTTTTGTTGACATATTTTTTTTTAACTTTTAATTTTTTTTGTCATAAAAATGGTAAGCGGTCACAGGTACAGAACAATACCTTTCCAACAAAAAAAAAAAATATCGAATTCGTAGCTACCAAACTTGAGATATAAGAACACAAACGAACAACAATTCATTTATATATATAAATATAGATAAAAACTTTCATTTTAATTTATTGACAAATGTTACACTTTTCCACAACTATTTTATTTGTTCCTAGTGGTCGTACGATGTAGTAGCCCGTAGCGTAATGGTTAGTGCGTTCGACTGTCACGCTGGAGGTCTGGGATCGCTTCCCAGCCTCGTCCACCTAAAAACAAAACAGTTTTTTTTCAGGGCTACTGCCTCTTGCGAGGAATTGACAAATCCTCCAAGAGTATCACTTGTCACGAATAAGTGCTTCTCGTCTAGCCGTTCGGATTCGGCATACAATTGTAGGTCCCTTCCATTCCTGTCGAAAGGCGTATACAGGAATGGTTGCGAGTTGTTAGTCACTAGGCCCTGGTTCTTCATGAGCCGTTGTGCCACCCGATTTAGTTTTTTTTTTTTTAGTGGTCGTACGATAGGAAATGAAAATTATGAAACGAAATTAATGTTGAACCGGTTCATATTTCACTCTTCAGCCTAGTATTCTTTTCCTAGTGGCTGGCTGCACGTTGCGAAATGAAAATTATAAAATGAAATTCATTTTGAACCGGTTCATATTTCACTTTCACATTTGGGTACTCACCTCTTGTTTTTAATTTCATCGGTGTGAAATAAGTTTCACTTTTATATAGGAATTTCATTTTCACTCGAACTGAGTACTAGGCTTTACATTTGGTTAATCAGCTCTCGTGTTGAATTTCATCGCTGTGAAATATGTGTCACTTTTATATGGACATTTTGTTTTCACTCGAACTGAGTACTAGGCTTTACTTTGACTGATTTGATGGATTTATAAAATGTATAAGAAAACGTTTGTAACGATGATTTTTATTTGTATGATCATAAAAATACATTTATTTTGATTCGCAATCCTACCTTATGTTTTTGTGGAACAGAATATATTTATAATTATTGAAATTAGCTTTTTAAGCCACAGTTGTTGTTTTGTGACACAATCCCCTTTCAATTATATTGAAACATATTTTTGTATTTATATTCCAGCTTACATCGAAGTAAGGTGGTCAATGCCGAGAATTATAGGCAAACAAGCTACAATCAAAACATTTTCGCCCCAAACAACTTTAACAACAAAGATTCGAATGAAGAATCTATTTAACATTGTGGAGACATTCAGGAGTGATGAAAACAAGAGTTGAACTGATTTAGTAATTGCATGATCAGTTATATCCTTTTGAAGAGAATATTTATGCCTTCGGATTGATCTTTCTTTTTTTTAAGATTTACTTATATCATATCAGAGAATTCAATGTATAAAGATATTCACCCTTATTACGGTTGTCGTTTCACTAAAACGACACGTCCCTGGAGGCGTCAATTGATGTTTAATTCAAACGAATTTCGTCATAAGGATGAGATGCGTGGAGATTGGACAGAAACTGTCGCCTCTAGAGCCTTGTCGTTTTAGTGAAACGACTATCATAATAGGGGTGATTAGTTTTCCAATTGTATGCATAATTATTTGTATAACAAATTTGTCAATAGTTATATAATTATTGAAATGTAACAGTAAAATTTTACTAAATAAAAACATACATACATACACTTGAATCATTGTCAAAATCAATAACATTTTATTTTGTTAAAGCATCATTAATCTTCCTCATAAAATTGTAATACTTTATAGAACATATTTAAAAGAAATTTGTTTCTTTTTGTCTTTTTATTTAAATTTGTTCCTTTTGCGAATCATATATATTATGTTTATGCATTAATAAAAATAAGTTATTTACAATAATTATACATAGTTACAAAAATAAATACAAATTAATAAAAGAATAAAAACAAAATAGTATTTTTTAACGGAGCAGCCAATGAAAATTGGATGTAACAAAAAATTGAGATATTTCTATTTACATACTTAACATAGGACAACAAACAAAAAAATTTCCTGCCATAGTATGTTTTTGTACCACCAGATTTTCAGAGTACCAGAACAGCAATTTATAAAATAGTTTGAGATAGGATTCACTATTGGCAGATTGTTGATGCTGAACTTGTTGCAAGTCAACTTGGCTGTTTGAATTAATTCCGATTCACTCTGATTCCGAGTCCTAAGCAATTCGTCACCTGAGTTCTATCTTGTTCAATAGACCATTTTTCACGAAATTGAGTTAGAAATGCAGTTCTTATAATTCGAGGGTGCTCTTTCGATTGGCGCAAACCATTTTGTTCTATGGAGAACTGTTTGGTTCAATAGACCACAATACCCATTTGAGTGTTACTTTCGTTCAATAAACCACTTATCATTATTTTTGTATCATATTGCACAATTCATGGTTTATCTTTAAAATCATACCATCTTATATCTTTCTTGTTCAATATCCAAATTATTTTCGTTACAATTTGTACCTTATTGATCAAAAACATTTTAATTTGGTTTTGTTAAAACGAAAATTCTATTTTGTTCAATATCATACAAAATCACCATTGTTTACCTTGATTTGCCTATAATGTAATGTACTATGTAAATGGCCAAATACAGAAGCAATGACCTTATTTCCTTGTACAGTGCGGTTCACTTGTTTAAACGCACCAATTTTTTTTTTTAAGTTTATTATCAATTATCACACACATAAGCCTTTTATTTTGAAATGTGTTCATCGTTTTCAGGTACTTATTCTTAAACTACTTATAGATCAACAAAATTATTTTTAAAACATAAAAAAAAACTAAATTAATTACTTTGTTTTAATAATATGAAATTTTAAACTAACATAATAAATATTTAATACTTAAAACTAAGTTCGCATCTTAACAATAACTGAATTAGCTAGCTTTACAATTCTATTGAAATCAGCTTTCGATTGGCCTCTCCAATATTTACATCGTCCCCATATAACAGCAGGGAAATTAGGACTTTGTATACCATGGAAGATTCGTGCAATATTCCTTCCAGTAAATGTATTATCAGGATACATATTTGTTATTGAATAAATATCACCAGTTATTTCATCATCGGTTATGTTGGATTGCTAATAAAAAACAACAATTAAAGAAAACGCAAAATAAATATGAGAAATTAATTAAAACGTACCTCAACATCAAGAACCAAATCTTTGGGATAATCATTTTGGACAATCTTATTTGTCCAGCAATTCGTTCGCATTCATCACGTCTAGTGCAGTAGATAATAATCGACTGGCAGGCATCGAATCTGCAAGGAAAAGCAAAAGGACAAAAGATGTAGGACAGTCCGAAATTATTTTCTTTGTGTGCGTGAAGTTTCAGATTTAGACAAAGCCATACAAAAGACGATTCTTATCTTACTTTTTACTCAACAGTAATCCGATCAGAGCTGTGTCTCTATTTTCATCCTTCGAAACTGACAATATCAAATTGTCCGGTAAGGGAACATCACTAATGATTCCTTTCTCTCCATCCGGAATGCTCAAATGTCTGATTATACTCGTTCTAGTGGGTAATGTTGCCGTTGCTGTCAAACCCAAGACAGTTTTTACACCCAAATTCTTTTGTAAAACCTTACAAATCATCAAATAGCTAGGTCGGAAATTATGACTCCATTGTGAAACACAATGCGCCTCATCGATACATGCAAATGCAATGGGCGGTAGTTTTCTCAAAATCGAACCAAATCCGGTTGAACGTTCGCCGGCCACCACTGCCTCGGGCGATACCAACAAAATATCAATTTCTCCATTATTGATCATTTCTAGAATTTTTATTCGGTGTTGCGGAGTTTGATTGGTATGCAGGCAGTGAGCTCGTAGAAAATGTGGAACACCATGAACTTGATCCTCCATCAAAGATACCAACGGCGAAATTACCAAAGTTATGGAACCCATTTTTTTGCTATATAAATAAGTAGGCAGTTGATAGCAAAGAGATTTTCCACTGCCAGTACTGAGAGTTACCAATGTCGATTGGCCGGTGAGAATTCTCATTATGGCCCGATCCTGGCTCTTGCGGAAGTCAGTGTGGCCAAACATCCCAAGCACTTCATAGACTTCTTCTGTTGCTGCTGGGATAGATCCGTCAGGATTAAGTTCCGCCTTTGGAAACTACATTGGGAGCATTGAGTAGACCAGCTTTTTCAAGATTTTATGCCCTATTTATACTTTTGGTGGAGATGGTGGGATTTCAGCTGGTTTTTCTGTTGCTGCTTGGATTTCTTTATAAATTTCAGCGACTATGTCTTCTTCTGCTTAATTTTCTTTGCCATCAAAAGTTTCTTCCTCGTCATCTTCTTCGCCATCTTTCTTATACAGAAGCGTGTTCGTTGCTTCTGGAAGTTTATCCAAATTCCGGCTATGCACAACCAATGCACTCTGACTGGCCATCTTCTCTGCCTCTTCTAGAGTTAAGTAAGGACTGTCATCATCCATATCCACAGTAGCTGGCAGAAGAGAATCACCTTTAAGTTTGCACTGCTGGGCAAAATGACCCGGCTGACCGCACTGAAAACAAGTCAAGATCCCGCCATCACATCCACCCATGTTCATTTCGGGTCCGATCAAAGCGGCTGCTTTCTTCTGTTTCCATTGGCTCTTTTTGTATTTAGAGAAGTTTACTGTTTTCTTGCCACGAACGAAAACCTTCTTTTGGATATTGATCCGGACAAAATTCTCATTCAATTTTCCAGAAGCCACTTTGTCAGCTAACTTGTTTTTTAGTGCTTCGCCTTTTTCATTCACTATAAAACATGTCTTGCTTACATCAGTTTTTTTTATTCCTCCTATTTTTTCGCTTACATTGTTAATATACTCATCTGCAAATCTTACTTTTTCTTCAAATTCTTTTCACACGAACAGGGAATGAATAATTTTTGCAAAAGTTTACGAATTACATGTCTATCAATAGAATTGGAGCGCAATGTTTTTTTTTATTCTATCTGTCAAAATTCTCGACATGATTGAGCAAAACTGGTCTATTTCTTGTGGCGGAAGTTAGGGCACATACGCATGGAATTTCAAGGGTGTGTATCTACTTTTTGATTACATTTTCTTTGTTTTCAATAGAAATAGTAATAAATATTACTGGATTTGTATGCCAGAAGCAATAAAAGGCTATATCAAATAAAGTTTTTGTTCATAAACATTTAGAAGCATCAATTTTATTGACAAAATATTTTATTTTTCAGTTTTTGAATTTAACGGATTCCCTTTTGTGAACATCCGATTCACCAATTGAGCACATGACCACGTTTGAGCAAATGCCCTAATGCATACATACAAAGCTCGTTTTGTCCCATTTAAAATGCATTGCAACTGCACACATCCTTACTGAATAGGGCATAAATCCTCTCAATTCAGCTTGTAGGGTGAAAGAGCATGGACACCTTAAGTCGGTTCTCTAGGTAGTATTTTCTCTATGTGCTGGAGTTTAAGTGATACTGGAGATGAGGTGATACTGGAGATGAGGTGATACCAATGTGAGATGGAGTTGGCGCATGCTTAATTCACCCTGAAGTTGCGTGGTGGCAACGTAGTCGGCGGAAATACCGACGTCGACGTGGGGTAAATCAACCTTGGGTTGCAACGTGGTCGGCGGCAAAGACCCTACAAGGCCGACGAACCCCTTTAATATTATGGCGTTGCGCACTACTCCGGCTCTAGCGCCTTTACAGACGTCCAGGTGGAGGCTAATTTCTCTGGCAATTTGCCAAGAATGAAAAAAAAGTGCCTCCACCAACAAAAGAGTTTGCGCAAGATGGGAGTGCGGATGGCGCACTGCTGCTGCTGTACTCGGCTGGCCAGGTGAAAAAAATCTGTGAACAGTAGATTTTTTTTCTTTAATAAAAGGAATACAAAAAAAAAGAATATAGCCATTGTTTGCCGAACAATGGCTATTTTACATTGTATTTCTTTTTCTGTTTTTTTTTTTTTCATTATACCTACCTCAGCAATTAGTTTTTCCTGTCTTTTTATGTTTCCTTTTCTTTGATTTTGTTTTAACTATGATTTTGATTTCTTTTTTTTTTTCTTTTAATTGTTTTATTCTTTTTGCCCACTGGCGGCTGGACGATGTTGCTCGGTGGATGGTAAATTGAAAAGGAATCTTAAATGGTGGTATGGATATTTCCAGAACGAGCTTCTTCATTTAACGAAACAAAAAATTTCTTTCGTTCAGTGAACGAAAGACTAAAAGTAAGGTGTTGCCCACTTCTCTTTTTTGTGCGTGCATGTGGAATTCCGTGCGGGCTGTTTACACGAGAGCCGCAACTATAATTGCGGATGCCCGCATTGGTACCACCGATAAGGGGACTGACTTTTTGTTGCATTTTGGGCGATCCGCTACAAAATCTTGGATTGGGAACAATACTCTGGATTGTCACAAGACACGAAAAACGGTTTGCCTTTATCATCTTAGCATAAAATGAAATCATAAAATCGGGTATACCGTGGTGGTAATATATTCCTATCGACCCGCGATCCGATAAAACTTCAAAGAAATCAACCTTAATATTTTGAAACCAGTTCGCACCACACATCATATCTGTTCTGCAGTGCGAAGTCTGCCTTAGACCAGGGAATTTTAATTTTCCCTATTGTTTTACATCCCTGTCCGAAAATCGATCATATAACATCTCTGTTGAAGGAAAATCGATCTGTCAAAAACAAAAATAATAAAAAACTTTATTCACTACGACTCACAACTCACTACAATGGCCGTATTCAGAAACCCATGCAGAGCTATCCAGATAGGTTCGTGTTGTTGTAATCCCGTGTAAAAAAAACAGCTGATGACAAAACAGCTGTTGCTGTTGGATAGCTATCCAAGCTATCGGAAAAATGTAGGTATACGTTTGTATCCAAAAGCCAAATGTCAAAAACAGTTGGCTGTTCAGAAACCTATATGGTTACGAACCTACCTTATCGCATAGGTTTCTGAATGCGGCCATTTATCCAATCGAAGCTGGCGGAATAAATCGGTTGTTTTGATATATTGGTAAAATCTCCTTATTTATTTTATAGCTTACATTAAAAAATTAAAAACTCTAATTCTCTTTTATAGCAAACTAAATTTTTTATTGGGAAAATGAGCTCTCTTCGATCTACTAGACGCGGGAATATTCCGTGGCTAAACTTTCCACAGAGCATCTCACTTGGAACACCAAAAAAAACATTTCAACGAAAAGGCGCCTTCATTCATCAGTCCAAGCTTCCGAGATCTCAAAGATTATCTTCTGCCCCTTCAAAAGTGCAGACGGACAGCCTTCTACCTCCAGAAGTCCAAGCGCTCCACTTTCCTTATTCAATTATTTTGTCCGATGACCAAACACCTACAGAATAACACGGAATTGTGTTCCGGATTCGAAAATTGTTGGTATCTCCGAAACCAGAACTGGAAATGTGCGCCTTTTCGGATCTCTTGCATGCAACCAGGTAGGCCTTACCACCAAGCATTACATACAATTTACCGGTTGAGTACATTCATTTTTTTATTTTAAACGAGATGTTTGCTATACCTACGTGAACATATGCCCAATGTCACGCTAGGCACCACTATACTCATATGGATAGAGTATAAGCATCCAAAGTTCGAAAAGAACTAGGCACGAATTTGCACGATTGTCCCGGTCCACATTGAACGATTTTTCCAGTGCCGATCTTTTGTTCGTTGGTGAAGGGAGTGAAAAGTGAGGGGTAGGGATCAAATCGTTTGTACCGGAAAACTCGAACGATTTTTCCAGTCTGTTTATATTCTCTTTCACCCTCTTTCCAGTTTTTTTGTTTGTGTTCGTTGTCAGTGTGCTGTTGGGTTGATGGTGTGGGTGAATATCAATGCAAAATGAAGAGCACAGAAATAAAAAATGAAGAAGACAAGGAAAAAATCTCATGGAAAAAATCGTTCTGTGTGTACATTTCACACGATTTCTGGAAAAATCTTCGTGGAAATATCAGGAAATGTAGATTGGGACATTGATGACCATTCATCAGATAAGCTATCGGTTTTCGGTATGACTTGATGTCATTAGCCATCTGATTCATCCAGGAACTTATTTCTGCTGGAACGAAATAAAGAAAAAAGGATGTGGGTATCCCTCCTTACAAGGCGGTATTGAAATCGGTATTTCAGTTTGTGTATACGTATATTAGTTTAATCTCAATACCTATCTCTATGAGAACTTAGATTTCAGTTAACCAAACCAACTCGTTCGCATTATGTATGAAAGACACCAACTTTCAGTTGAGTTGCCATCCATATCAAGTACCTACATACAATTTGCTTGATGCATACATTGTAGATTAAAGTAGTTCTTATTTGTTCTTGAATAAAAAAAAAACTTTTGACTTACGTTTTTGTTTTAGTAGATTAATTTATGTGTGGTCCATTATGATGATAATTCATTGAGGGGGGGTAATTTTTGTTGTTTTTGTTTTCTTTCGAACTGAAGGCAGTAGAATTTTTGTTTAACGGCGTAGGTCTTTCGCGTGGTAAATACCAATTCTCTTTCCTTGAAGGTTTTCTATTTCGTATAGATTATTATTTCGGCTTCCCACTCGGCATTTGACGAATTTTGTTGATAGTTTCGCATTGAAATTTTTAGAGGCGTTGCTCATTACAAAATTTCGGCGAAAAACTTCCTCACCAGGTTTGAAAACGCGTATGGCTGACCTTGCATTGTAGGACTTTTGGTTGCGGGTGTAGGTAGGTAGGTAGAGATGGCGGTCACAAGCATCCTTGCTCGATGACCCAATTAACGCTGTAATGCGCCGTTTTGATACCATAACTCGTTTGACCTGTGGGTTAAAAGAACATTTTTTAGAAAAAAAGGGTATTTGGTGATAGATCTCCCAACGGATCATCGCCTACGCCCGAGTTCAGCTGCAGTATGCTACGCTAAGCAATTTGCTGATTTGCCCGGGGCGCATACGGTCTGATCCCATAGGGTGATCGTCTAGTCGCACACTCGGATATGGTAATCTGTACACCTCCGTCTGTTTGCACAACATGACTTGTGGTTACCAGAGAAAGTACCACCCGCCTGTATGACCAGACGCTTTTATTGGATTTAGACATGAGATGAAACTTATTAAGGATTTGGACATAGGAAAAACACCCAATAGGACCAAAGTTCGCAACTAAAAACCATCTACACTGTGCCAACTAGGCAACTTGTTGACTGGTATTGAAGCGAAGGTTGGCACAACCGTGTGATCCTTCGGTCCTCGTGCACCATGAGCCACCTTCAAAAACCAGTAGTCTGCTAGCTCACAGTCATGGGAGTTTGGGGAAGAAAATGGTGCAAAAGGAAACCGAAGTTAATTCTAGATCCATTGAAACATTCTTGAACTTGAAAATAGGAAAACACTCAAAAGGGTCGAAGTCCGCAACTAAAACCCATCTACACTGTGCCACCTAGGCACTTGTTGGCTAGTATTGAAGCAGAGATCGGCCCAATTGTGTGATCGTCCGGTCCTCGTGCACCATTTTGCCACCTTTAAAAACCGTTAGTCTGCTAGCTTGCAGTCATAGGAGTTTGGGGAAGAAGACGGTGCAAGAGGAACCGAAGTAAATCCTAGATCCATTTCGTCGCGTTGAGGAAAGAAGTCAAATCTTTGATCTTCGTTCCGGAGAGTTCGTTAAGGTCGTCAAAAAAGGGCTTCCCAAAAGATTGTTGCCTCATTCTGGCCAAAGCGGGACATTAACAGAGGAAATGAAAGACTGTTTCCTTTTCCTGCTGGTCCCCACAACTACGACAGTGAGTATTGTAGGGGATGCCAAGCTTCGCCGCATGTTCTCCTATTGGCCAGTGTCCAGTGCATGTTGCAACAATCCTTGCTATGTCTCCCTGGGTCTGCACATTAGGTTAATAGTTCGGGATTTATTATAGGTAGGCCAGATTTTTCTAGCAATAATGCAGTTAGTTAAACTATTCCACCTACGATTAGATTCTGAGAGAAAAATTGAGAATATATTGCCCTTCATAACTCCAAGAGGAATACTGACTCTTTCCGCAAGTGAGTTATGAAGGGCTGAACCTTGCCTGGCCAGCTCGTCAGCCCGCTCATTCCCCTCAATACCATTGTGACCCGGAACCCAGATAAGAGTGACCCTGAGGTTAGTGTTCAGACTCAGAAGCTCTTCCTGTCATTGTCGTACTAATTTTGAGGATGATGTAGCCAAATTAATGGCTTTGACAGCCGCTTGACTGTCTGAGAAAATAGCTGTATTTCGGTTCTGGTTTGGATTTTGTTTAAGTAGCTTGCATGCTTCCCTGATCGCCAGTACTTCAGCCTGAAAGACACTAGCAAAGTCAGGTAGCCGAAAAGACCTGAATATATTTAGGGACTCTGAGAAAATACCCGCACCAACACCGCACTCCATCTTTGACCCATCAGTAAAGATAGTTGTGTCGAAGTCTTTCGTCACGACGTCATCATTCCAATCATTTCTGGATGGGAATATAACTTTAAAATCTTTACCGAGGCTCATTGAAGGGGTGCAGTAATCAGTGGGAGTCGAAAACATTTCGGTTGGAATTAAACCCGTGATGTTGCTGTGCCCACAGGGTTTGGTAAACCAGGAGTTCGATTCTTTTAGTCTTATCCCGCTGCAAGATACTAGGTATTTAACGTGTAAATCTAGTGGTAAAAGGTGTAAAAAAAACTCCTAAAGCATCTGTTGGACAGGATCGAATAGCGCCTGTGGTGCCAATGCTAGCTGTTCTTTGAACCTTCCTAAGTTTGTTGATATTATACAAATTCTTTAATGCTGGCCACCACACAATTGAACCATACGTGAGAATAGGTCGCACCACGGCTGTGTATGTCCATAAAATCATTTTTCTCTGGAGGCCCCACCTCTTACCAAAAGTTTTGCTACAGGCATAGAAAGCTATACAGGCCTTCTTAACCCGTTCTTCAATGTTTAATTTAGGGTCGAGAATTACACCCAGATATTTTGCACTGGGGAGAGCGAAAGTGTTTCACCGTTGAGTCGCGGTAGATTGAAGGGGTCTATCTTTGTTTTGGTAGTAAAAAGTATAAGTTCAGTTTTGCTTTGATTAATACCCAGTCCGCAGCTCGCAGCCCAGTTACTAACCTTCCTTAAAGCCACCTCCGTGATCTCACTTATCACAAGGGTAAACTTACCCGACACTAGTAGCACCAAATCATAGGCATACGCGACCGCCTTCACTCCACCCCTCTCTAACTTAGCGAGAATTTTATTCATGACTAAAAGCCAAAGAAGAGGAGACATAACACCACCCTGGGGTGTTCCTCTACTGACGTGTTTGGTTAACATTGTATTTCCTAACGTAGATTGAATCCTTCTATCCCTGAGCATGAAAACTATCCACTCCCGGATGTAGAGCTCTACACCAAAGTCAATAAGGGCTTCTAGAATGGACTCAGTTAGGACGTTGTTGAAAGCCCCTTCTACATCTAAGAAGGTGGCGAGTGTATATTCTTTGAAGTTAATAGTTTTCTCAATTGTACGAACTACCTCGTGAAGGGCCGTCTCCGTGGACTTAACCTTTAGGTATGCGTGTTGAGAGTTTTCAAGAGGGCATCCAACTAGGATGTCCCTAATGTGTTTGTCTAAGATGCGCTCCATCGTTTTAAGCACGAAAGAGGTCAGACTAATTGGTCGAAAATCCTTCGCGGATTCATGGCCCCTTCTACTGACCTTCGATATGAAAACTACTCTGACATGTCTCCATGTCTCGGGTACATGGTTGAGATAGAGGCAACCTTTGAAAATTATTTCCAGCCAAGGAACAACCACATCTTGCAGTTTTTGAAGCATAATAGGCAGTATGCCATCCAGGCCTCGAGATTTATATGGAGAGAAGGAATTAATTGCCCAGGCAATATTATCTCTTGTTATGACGGTATTGATATGCTCTACATGAGCTAACGGTGTGATTTGAGTTTCAAGTTGTTACGGTTTACTGTTTTCATACCCCGGAAAGTGTGTCGCCATCAGTAGTTCCAAGGATTCAGCTGGAGAGACTGCCCACTCCCCATCGTTCTTTTTCAAAAAAGACGGGTTGCAATGCTCTTTTGACAGAACTCTACCAAGTCTTGCAGAGTCTTTGATATTTTCTATTGACTCGCAGTACTCCCTCCAGCCTTGTTTCTTGGCTGATGCGACAGCTCGCTTGTATACTCTAAGGCAATTTTTATACGGTTGATAAAATTTGTTTTTGTGGCAGATGTTGAAAATTTTCCTTGTCGATTTTCTGAGTTCAGACAGATTTTCATTCCACCATGGAGGGAGAGTTTTTCGGCTATATTTAACTGGGCAAGAGATCTTGAACGCCGTGTTCATAGATGCTTCAAAGGTTTTCACCTTTGACTCTAGATCTGCAACCGATTCTGGACTCAGATTGGGTATATTGCGCAGTTTAGAATTAAAAATTTTACCGAACTTCTTCCAGTCAATTCGTTTAGGATTTCTATAAGGACTCAAAACCTATGCTGAAGAGTTTCCACCTGTGATCCGAAAACGAATTCAGAAGAGATACCCTCCAATTTACCACTAATAGATTAAAGTTATTGTTGACAATAGTAACATCGAGCACATCCTCCCAACCTTCAAAATTTTCAGAGCTTGGAAAGACGAAAGTGGGAGTATTACCTCTGTTACAAACAGTTAAATTATTATCAATGACAAAATTAAAAAGAGACTCACCTCGTTCGTTTATCTCGGAACTTCCCCAAAGAGCGTGTCTTGCGTTTGCATCACATCCAATCAGGAGGTTTGTCTTTTGCACTTTCGCCTCGGATATGAGTGCGCACACTTCTTCTGGTGTTGACTGCTGGTCATGCCCGAAGTAATCAGATGCCAAGACTAAGCCGTCTGCATTTTTTGCTTCCAAGCTGACGACTGTCAGATCAGGAGTGCTAAGATTAGGACACAGAAAAGCTTTTAATTGTTTTTTAGTTAAAATACAAGTTCTAGGCTTACCATCGTTTGTGTTTGCGATCTTGTAGATCAGGTCGTATTGTTTATCTTGGAGGCCTCTCACTCTAGAGCGATTGACCCATGGTTCTTGGACAATGCCTACATCTATATTTTCCTCACTCAGGAAAACTCTCAGATTATCCGAGGCACATTTTGAGTGCTTCAGGTTAATCTGAATGACTTTTAGCAGCGCGTTTTTTAATTTTCTTTCGATTCTGCAAAGCCAGGGCCCGGCGACTCGCAAGGGACCTCGACTCCATCAGTGACATCGTCTAGCTCAACGTTGTCACCAACTTTGCCGGGGTCTGCTCCCTGGTTCTGCAGAATCTTAAATTTCGCACATCTTATGCCAAAACGCAGCTTGAATTCGGCCTTCTCGAGAGCCCCAATGCTTTCCTCGCTGATCATCAGAAGGTAAGATGCACTGTTCCTTTGCGGCTCCTCCGCCTTAATGACTGTCCAGTCGTGCATCGGAATCAGTGGATTTAACCTCTGAAGACCACGGATCAGCTCCTGTCCGCTTGGCTTAATGCTCATGAGGGGCAACCAGATGCAAGCCTTAGGTCGTTTAGGGATGTCCTTAGCTGGGATGAGCTTGAACTTCAAGCCCTCCCAGTCATTGCTAATTTTAGCGATGCAGGTCCTAAGGAACTCCCTAGAGAACACGTCTGCGCACCTGATTACCCTGTATCCCCTGAGCACCTCGTCAGAGTCAAAACTAGGGTAAGGGCCCTCGATCGCCGAAATGGTATAAGAAAACACCATCTCCGAGAGCTTGGCCTCGATGGAGTTCCACACAATAAGCAGAGCTCTGCTGGTTGTGGTGAGCTCATCCACAACCGCTACTTGGAGGTCGTCTCTGACAACCTCACTTAGAGAACGCGGTTGCGCTGCTCCGGAAGATGGCGCTTTGGTAGACCCTTTCGTACCGTCAAGCTTGCTTTTTTCATAGGCTGGCTGGTTTCTTCACGAGACCTATTGCGCTTGGCGGTGTTTTTGGCTTTAGTAGCCAGAAGACAGTTGTACTCTTCAACGATCTTCTGGCACGTAATTCTGTCAGCGAGGTCCTTCTCAAGAATAATTCCAGCCTCCTCATTCTTGGCAATTTTGTCAAGAATAAAGGTGGGCTTCTTGAACTCCAACCTGCGAAGAACACCCGCTGATTGCTTTTTACCCCGGGCAGCACCGCTATGGCTGGCGTTGCTACCTGAGGGTACGTTGGGTTTGGTCGGTCGAAACACAGGGGAACTGTGGCTGGTCCTGCCTGTGCTTCCAGTTTCTGTAGGTTGCCCTACAATGGTCTCCTGACTGGAGGCCAAAAGTTCATCCTCTGTGTCGGCGGATGTTAAAACGTCTGTCATGTCTAAATCGTCCATAGTGTGAAAAATTAAATAGAGTCCCACGAGTAGGTCGGAAAGGTAAGGTCAGCCCCGGCAGAGCCGATATACCGGGGTAAGGCAAAGAGTATGACGGACCCTGCCAAGGCATCCGAAAGAGCTCGTTAGCGACTGGTTTACCCCCCAGCCTTCCATTTCTTCGGCACGGATTATGAAAATCGCTCACACCACCACTGAAAATTAGAGACCCCATATCTATGGTCAAATCGCATTGCTGAGCGTTTAACTATTGAGAAGTAAAGGAACGTCTCAGCAATTCCACCTGACCATAGCTGATCACCATCTTGACATCGCACAAGATAAAAACTGTGGTGACCATTAACCGCCCGGCACCCACTAGGAGGGTTTGATACGAGGATTTTTGCCGAGCTGGTTGCGGGTATACGCTTCATGTAAATTTTTTTAACTTGTCCACGCATCAGTTGCAATGCGTTCGGAAAGGGCATTACTTCAATCTCACCCTCACCTAAAGATTTATGCTGTTTGAGAATCTGATATGCTTCTGCATGGGTTATCATATGACGTCCAAAAAGGGCGTGGAAAGGTGACATACCTGTCGACTGGTGTACAGAAGTACACAAAGCTTGTTGGATTTGCGGTAAGTGCAGGTCCCAATCTCTTTGGTCTTCCTTCAGGTACGTTCGTATGGTCGAAAGAATGGAACGCTTTACCGTCTCTGAAGCGTTTGCCTAAGGAGAATATAGGGCATTTTTAATATGTTTGGTTCCATACCTAGAAAGAAAGTTTTTAAATTCTTTTGAAACGAATTGTTCCCCGTTGTCGCTGTGTACAAACTCGGGCACTCCATATTTCAGAAAAATTTCTTTTTAAGAAAATCAATTACGAGTTTTGAGGTAGCTTTGTGCATAGGTTTTAAAAATACGGATTTTGTCCGATAATCTAAAGCGATAAAGAGAAATAGATTTCCCTTTTTGCTTCGCACATAGGGGCCCATAAAATCTATATAGATTTTTTGGAAAGGTATATCTATATTTTGTTGGAAACCCATAGGAGGTCTCATAATAAAGTAAAGTAAAAATAGGTTTCTTTAATTCTTCTAAGGGTTTTTTGAATGCCGCCATGGGGGCAATTAGGAGGTTCATGGATTTGGGCAATTATTTGGTGGGTTAAGCCAGCTGGTAACCACAGTTTCCAAATGCTGTCTATATTTACATTGCTGTTTTGGCTAAGAACATTTTTTTTGTAAATTATGCCATTTTGAATTTTCAAGTCTGGTAGGTTTTTGTCGTTTTTCCTAATAGAGGTGATAAGAGCGAGGTATTCGGGTGATTTAAATTCAGGTGATTCGGTTATTGGCGATAATGTTAGCTGATCTATATGCATTCTGGATAACGCATCCGGCACTAGATTTAGTGTTCCTTTGACATGTTTAATGTGAAATGAATAGGCTTGCAGCTTCAACGACCAACGTGCTAGGTGGCCACTAAGGTCTGTCAGGTTCATGAGCCATTTGAGGCTGGCGTGGTCGGTAATTACCGTGAAGGTACTACCTTCCACATATGGCCTGAATTTACGAATGGCTCGTATTGCTGCGAGGCATTTCTGTTCACTGACACTATATTTTTGTTGGCAAGCGTTTAATTTTTCGGAAAAATAGGCGATGGGTTTTTCGTTCTGTTCCTCATCATGTTGGAACAAAACTGCGCCAATACCTTTCGACGAGGCATCGCACTGAATCATAAATGGTTTTGTAAAATCAGGGGTATTTAAAAATGGTGCAGACGATAAGGCCTCTTTCAAAGTCTCGAAAGATTTCATCGCCTCTTGAGAAATTGGAAATTTAGTTCCTTTTTTAAGATAGTCAGATAAGGATGCCGCTAGAGCTGAAAAGTTCCGGATGAAGCGACGATACCACCCACAAACACCAAGAAATCTCCTCACCTGTTTCTGAGTAGTTGGTGGTGGAAACTCTTTGATAGATGATACCTTATCAGGGTCGGCTTTAACATCACCTTGTCCAATAATATATCCAAGGTATTTCAATTCTTTCAAACAAAAGAAGGACTTTTCGACATTGATAGTTAGATTAGCAGTTTTTAAGTGTTCCGCCACCAACGTCAGAATTTTCAGATGGGTTTCGAAATCCGGGGAGGTAATCAGAAGATACTCCAGATGCTGCAGTACAGCAATCCAAGCCTACCTACAAAAGATTGGGTAGTCGCGAAGCTAGAAGAGATCAGGGGTTCCTTTAGATCTGCTATCATAGTAATCAACAAGGAATCTCTGGCTCCTCTGGTGTCGACCGAAAATGTGATTAGGTACGGCTTCCACAAAATCGACTTGAAGGTATATAAAAAAGATGAGGAAGTTGCACAAGAAGCCCCTCCACAAAACCCCCAGGACATGGCCATAGACGAAGATCCTGTCGTCGGCATCGAACATCCAGAGATGGAGATAGATGACAACGACACTTCTCCGGCTATGGTATTGCCCAATCCGCCAACCGAAAGGAAGGCTCCTTCCGTCGACGACCTCTCCGACATGGAGACCGTAGACTCCCCTATCAACGTTCTTCCAAGCGAGGAAGAACTTTTAAGATCTTCGTCTGAAGCCGAAGACGCTGACCAAACGGTGTTGGAGGTTGATCTGACCGACTATGGTAACAATGCTGCAGCTGATTCAGATTAATCTCCAACACTGTATTATGACTTCGGCCTCCCTTCTTCTCAGTCTGAACACAAATGGGGAAAATATTGTCCTGATCCAGGAACCATGGATTGCTAACTCCAGTGTTCAAGGACTCAGGACTCCAGGCTATTACACGCTGCATGCGCCGGATAAAGGTGTACCTAGATCTTGCATAGTAGCTAAATGTAATATTAATGTATTTTTACTCCCTGAATATAGCGATCGAGATGTAACGGCCGTCAGATTACAAACCGAAAAAGGGATGTACTGGATAGTGTCCGCCTATCTTGGCCATGACGATCTTGGCCCTCTCCCCAGTGTAAAGCTAAGGAGACTGATCGCTGTTGCAGAACGGCAGAATATACGCCTAATTATCGGGTGCGACGCAAAAGCGCACTATACAGTATGGGGGAGTCTTTTTTCGATTATATTCTTACTACTAACCTCCTTCTAAGTAATGTTGGAAACGTACCAACTTTTGTAACTAGAAATAGACAAGAAGTCTTAGATATTACTTTTGTCTCAGATATGGTTCATCAATCGATATTGGATTGGAAAGTATCTTCTGAGCACTCGTTCTCAGACCATAGATACATTCAATTCAGTCTAAATGATGAAACTGAAAAGCCTCCTATCTTCTGGAACTACCGGAAAACAAATTGGCTCCTTTATAGGGAAACTCTTAAAAAGTTAATCAAACCTGACCTTTTCAATCCTCCCTTGAACAAAACTGATCTCGATAATAAAGTCCAAGATCTAATAAATGCACTCATTGGTAGAAGCCAGGGCTCGAACCGTTCAGAAAAGAATGTAGGAAACTTTTTAACAGAGCTAAATACACCAGAGAAAGTTTAGATTGGGATATATATAGGTTAGGTTAGGTTAAAGTGGCTGTCAGGAAAACGGCTGACACACTTAGACCATAATTAGGTCCGTTGTGATACCACATGATAGGAATGAGGAGATTATCCTCATTACGAAAACCATTCGGAGCTTTTTATGAAGCGAGAGAGACAGTGTATGTCTGTATTAGCTAGATCGCTTGGATCATTGAAAAAGTAGTCCCCAAGAAGGAGTCTGCGCCTCTGTGAAAGAGCAGGACATGTGCAGAGGAGGTGAGGAATTGTTTCCTCCTCCTCTTCGTCCATGCAACTTCTACAGAAGTCATTTGAGAAAACGCCAAGTCTTGTGGCATGTTTTCCTATAAGGCAGTGTCCTGTTATGACACCTATTACGGAGCTAATTTGTGATCTGCTAAGTGAGAGCAAACTTTTAGAGCGCCTAGGGTCTAGCGATGGCCAGATTTCTTTTGTGGCCAGACATGTAGTAAGGTTTGTCCATCTAGAGTTTGCTTTCCTTGCAGAGTTTTGTTTTAGCAAAAGTTTACACGTAGCGATCGGTATACCTATGTTCCACCTGTTAGGCAAAACGGGCATTAGAGTTCCATTTCTGGCAAGTTCATCGGCTTTACAATTTCCCGGAATATCTCTATGGCCCGGCACCCAAAGAAGGTGAATATTAAACTGTTCCGCCATCTCTTCAAGAGACGATCGACAGTTTTGGGCCGTAACGGAGTTGGTAGAGACAGAGTTGAGAGATTTAAGTGCTGCTTGACTATCTGAGAAGATGCGTATATCCGATGTTGATATCACGTTTTCTCTCAGCCAAGATAGAGCTTCTTTAATTGCCAGAATTTCCGCTTGGAATACGCTACAGTGGTTAGGAAGCCAGAAGGAGAGACTTAAATTAAGTCTGTCTGAGTACACTCCGCCACCCACACCTTCCTCAGTTTTCGACCCATCAGTATAAAAATGAACTGAATCACCTTTGAGAGGGTCCCCAACGTCCCAAGATTCTCTTGAGGGTATGGTGACCTGGAAACTTTTGTCGAAATTTAGTTTGGATGTGGTGTAGTCGGAATGACAAGGAATAGATTCATATAAGTCTAGAATTTTAGTATGACCGATAGAGTTGTTGGTCCATTGAGAAATGGCTTTAAGGCGGACGGCTGTGTTCGCAGCCATTTGCTTGCCATATATATCGAGGGGTGTGAGGCTGAGGAGTATGTCTAGTGCAGCTGATGGTGTCGAGCGGAGAGCTCCACTTATGCACATACTTGCTGATCTCTGGACCTTGCTCAGCTGGTCACAGTACGTGACTTTATCTAGAGCAGTCCACCAAATTGTTACCCCATAAGTGAGAATCGGTCTTACGACCGCAGTGTAGAGCCAGTGAGTTATGGCAGGGGATAGACCCCATTTAGTACCTATAGTTTTTTTACAGGAGAATAAAGCAACAGTGGCTTTTTTAATTCTCTCTTGAATATTAGGTTTCCAACTTAGTTTTTTATCCAGTATGAGACCTAAATATTTGGCTTCATCTGAAAAGGAAAGTGGAACACCATTAATTGTTGGAGGATTTATCTGTGGTATTTTATATTTCCTTGTGAAGAGGACAAGTTCTGTTTTGCGGGGGTTTACACCTAGCTCACAGCGTTCTGCCCATTTTATTAGCTTGTTAAGAGCGGTTTGAAGAAGTTCTGTAAGAACCTGGGGGTGTTTCCCTGATATAGCTATTGCAACATCATCGGCATACGCAATCACTTTGAATCCTTCACCCTCCAGGACAGTCAGTAAGTCATTTATGACCAAGTTCCATAGAAGTGGTGAAAGGACCCCACCTTGTGGTGTGCCTCTAGTGACAGATCTTCTAGTGGAATAGCCTCCCAATGCAGAGTTGATGACCCTACTTCCCAACATATGGTCTATCAACTTAATCAGTAGGCCGTCCACCTTCAGATTTTCCAGTGCTCCTACTATTGCACGGCCGCTGACGTTGTTAAAGGCGCCTTCTATATCAAGGAAAGCCGCAAGCGTGTACTCTTTATGGTGCAGGGAGTATTCGATAGATCTTACTAAGGTGTGAAGAGCAGTTTCCACCGATTTTCCCTTACAGTAAGCGTGTTGTGCTTTAGAGATAAGGTTAAGCTCTATAGTGTCACGCAGGTGGATATCAATCAGACGTTCGAAAGTTTTAAGAATGAATGATGATAAGCTAATTGGTCTCAGGTCTTTTGGATTAATTTGGGAGTATTTTCCAGCTTTGGGTATGAAGACAACTTTCACCTCTCTCCATACTGAAGGAATATGAATGGAATTCAGACAACCGATCAGTATAGTTTCCAGTAAAGGAATTATGATATCTGAGGATCTCTGAAGTTCAGCAGGTATAATGCCGTCTGGTCCCGCGGATTTATAAGGTTGGAAGCTGTCTATAGCCCATTGGAGCTTGTCCCTTGTAATCAGACCTGGTATTTGATTGACCAAGTCATGTGACTGAGCGAATTCAGTATTTGAGACAATTTGTGAGCTACCTGGGAAGTGAGTATCAAGTAGCAAATTTAGTGATTCCTCACAGGATTTGGTCCAGGAGCCATCTGCTGTTTTAAGAGAGCTTGGCATCCCTGGATTGGTAGAGAGGACTTTCCTAAGTCTGGATGCTTCTGAAGAATCTTCTATTTTGTCACAGAAGTTCCTCCAAGAAGTTCTTTTAGTTATCCTCATTTGTTTTTTATACACTTTCAGCGAGTTCTTATATATATCCCAATCTAAACTCTCTCTGGTGTATTTAGCTCTGTTGAAAAGTTTCCTACATTCTTTTCTGAGCGGTTCGAGCCCTGGCTTCCACCAATGAGGTTTCTTTTTGCCCCTAATTTTAGTTAGAGGACAGGAAGTGATCATTGATTTGTTGAGTGCATTTGTTAGATCTTTGACTTTATTATCGAGATCAGTTTTGTTCAGGGGAGGATTAAAAAGGTCAGGTTTGATTAACTTTTTAAGAGTTTCCCTATATAGGAGCCAATTTGTTTTCCGGTAGTTCCGGAAGGAAGGAGGCTTTTCAGTTTCATCATTTAGACTGAATTGAATGTATCTATGGTCTGAGAACGAGTGCTCAGAAGATACTTTCCAATCCAATATCGATTGATGAACCATATCTGAGACAAGAGTGATATCTAAGACTTCTTGTCTATTTCTAGTTACAAAAGTTGGTACGTTTCCAACATTACTTAGAAGTAGGTTAGTAGTAAGAATATAATCGAAAAGAGACTCACCTCTGTCGTTAATATCCGAACTCCCCCATACTGTATGGTGCGCGTTTGCGTCGCACCCGATAATTAGGCGTATATTCTGCCGTTCTGCATCAGCGATCAGTCTCCTTAGCTTTACACTGGGGAGAGGGCCAAGATCGTCATGGCCAAGATAGGCGGACACTATCCAGTACAACCCTTTTTCGGTTTGTAATCTGACGGCCGTTACATCTCGATCGCTATATTCAGGGAGTAGAAATACATTAGTATTACATTTAGCTACTATGCAAGATCTAGGTTCACCTTTATCTGGCGCATGCAGCGTGTAATAGCCCGGAGTCCTGAGTCCTTGAACACTGGAGTTAGCAATCCATGGTTCCTGGATCAGGACAATATCTTCCCCGTTTGTGTTCAGACGGAGAAGAAGGGAGGCCGAAGCCATAATACAGTGTTGGAGATTAATCTGAATCAGCTGCAGCATTGTTACCACAGTCGGTCAGATCAACCTCCAGCACCGTTTGGTCAGCGTCTTCGGCTTCAGAGGAAGATCTTAAAAGTTCTTCCTCGCTTAGAAGAACGTTGATAGGGGAGTCTACGCTCTCCATGTCGGAGAGGTCGACGGAAGGAGCCTTCCTTTCGGTTGGCAGATTGGGCAATACCATAGCCGGAGAAGTGTCAATGTCATCTATCTCCATCTCTGGAGTTTCGATGCCGACGACAGGGTCTTCGTCTATGGTCATGTCCTGGGGGTTTTGTGGAGGGGCTTCTTGTGCAACTTCCTCATCTTTTTTGAAAACCTTCAAGGCGATTTTGTGGAAGCCGTACCTAATCACATTTTCGGTCGACACCAGAGGAGCCAGAGATTCCTTGTTGATTACTATGATAGCAGATCTAAAGGAACCCCTGATCTCTTCCAGCTTCGCGACTACCCAATCTTTTGTAGGTAGGCTTGGATTGCTGTACTGCATCATCTGGAGTGTTTCATCCTTGCTGGCTGGTTCGATCGGGATCCAGGCACGAGCTCTAGGCCTGCAGGGGATATCATCCCTAGCAACAGCCTCGAGACTAGCACCTGGCCAGACCTCTCCCAGTCTGCTAACAGCAAGCTTAAACAGATCACATGATCTCTGATCTGCACAGGCGATGAGCTTAACACGTCCTTGGTGCCAGCCTGCATCGTCTGTGATTGGTTGAGGTCCGGGATGCTCCCTCACTAAACTCATGAAGCCAGCTGAGAGCTTCACTATGACCTTCAACCAATTCTCAGGAGAGATCCTGCCATCTGCATTACTTCTGTCGATGACTGCAATGACAATTTTGTCCTTTAGTACGTCACTAAAGGGCAGACCTTTATTCACGTTAAGTGATTTGTCGGTGCCTTGCACCTTGGGTCGTTTGGGATCGGGGATGGTGCTCCCGATGGACCGTTGACGCTTTGACGTGTAGTCCCCGCTGGTCTTTCTGAGAGCCATAATGTTCATGGCCCATTGGAGTTTGGCAGTTTGTCGCGAGTCACGATCCGCTACCGGAATGTCACCGATAGCTTTCACGATCCTCTCGGCATTCCGCCTCTCCTTACGGTTGATTTGGTTCCACCCCAACTCGGTGGAAGCAGAGCCATTTTTCATGACCCTACCACCAACGGGTTGTGGTATCTTCCTTGAGCCCAGGGGCGGTATACTTCGGCCAGCAGTGGAGGATCCGTAAGTCACGGACGCGCTGCTGGCAGAAGTACCCGCCCCTGGGGGGGTGTTGAGCCCCATCCCAATGGAGGGAGGACCGTTGTCAGCGGCCGTGCTTCCAACGGGTTGGGGGTTCTTCTGTGAATACGGAGGCGGCTTAAGCACCCCAGCAGTGTTGGATCCGTAAGTCACGGACGCGCTGCCGGATGTGATATCCGTCTCCGAGCTCATCTGCGGGGGCGTGGCTTTGTTGAGCCCCATCCCGATGGAAGCAGAACTATTTTTCATAGCCCCACTTCCAACGGGCTGTAGCACTTTCTTTGCAACGGGGGTCGGTATGTTCCTACCAGTAGTAAAGCTTTTAACGGCTGCACTACTGGGCGAGACACCCGACCCGGAGTTGAGCACATGTGCATTTTTTCGCCCCAATCCGGTGGAGGTAGAACCTGCTAACGCACGCCGACCTCCAACAAATTGGAGTCTCTTCTGCGAACTCTTTTGCGGTCTGCCTCGTCCGGTAACGGAGAAGGCACCCGCTCCGGAGTTCGCTTGTTTACGGGCAGTGGTAATGGCAGCAGCAGCGTACGTCACGCCACTAATACCACTACGGTGGGCATTAGCCAACGTACCCGAAGAGAGACCCCCACGGCCAACGGCAGTGGAGCTGTTTTTCGCAGCAGCACTGCCAATGGTCGCGGGGGGTCCCCCCGAGCACGAAGGATTTGTACTACTGGCGGGGAGGACAAAGCCCTCTTCGCCAGCAGTAGCGTCTAGCTCACGAGCCGATTCACCCCCTACGGATGACTTATCAGTCTTTCCATGGATTGTGGTCGGCTCGCAAGACCTTCCGCACTTCGTTATACCAGGTGTACTAATTGTCACTAGCGACTTCTCCTCGTTAGAGGCCAAGCCATCGCCGGTAGTCGCGACTCCTACCGACTTTTGAGTGGATATCCCCACTCGCTTTTTAAATTCTTTAGTACTCATTTCATATTTGGGTTTTTTTGGTTATGTTAGTTACCTAGACTTGCAGCTGGATTGCTGAAAGCCTAGGTGTAAGCCCCCTCACTACGACAAAGTCTAACCCGTGAGGGGGGGGATATATGTAAGAACTCGCTGAAAGTTTATAAAAAACAAATGAGGATAACTAAAAGAACTTCTTGAAGGAACTTCTGTGACAAAATAGAAGATTCTTTAGAAGCATCCAGACTTAGGAAAGTCCTCTCTACCAATCCAGGGATGCCAAGCTCTCTTAAAACAGCAGATGGCTCCTGGACCAAATCCTGTGAGGAATCACTAAATTTGCTACTTGATACTCACTTCCCAGGTAGCTCACAAATTGTCTCAAATACTGAATTCACTCAGTCACATGACTTGGTCAACCAAATACCAGGTCTGATTACAAGGGACAAGCTCCAATGGGCTATAGACAGCTTCCAACCTTATAAATCCGCGGGACCAGACGGCATTATACCTGCTGAACTTCAGAGATCCTCAGATATCATAATTCCTATAGTGGAAACTATACTGAATGGTTGTCTAAATTTCATTTATATTCCTTCATTATGGAGAGAAGTGAAAGTTGTCTTCATACCCAAAGCTGGAAAATACTCCCAAATTAATCCAAAAGACCTGAGACCAATTAGCTTATCATCATTCATTCTTAAAATTTTCGAACGTCTGATTGATATCCACCTGCGTGACACTTTAGAGCTTAACCTTATCTGTAAAGCACAATACGCTTACTGTAAGGGAAAATCGGTGGAAACTGCTCTTCACACCTTAGTAAGATCTATCGAATACTCCCTGCATCATAAAGAATACACGCTTGCGGCTTTCCTTGATATAGAAGGCGCCTTTAACAACGTCAGCGGCCGTGCAATAGTAGGAGCACTGGAAAGTTTGAAGGTGGACGGACTACTGATTAAGTTGATAGACCATATGTTGGGAAGTAGGGTCATCAACTCTGCATTGGGAGGCTATTCCACTAGAAGATCTGTCACTAGAGGCACACCACAAGGTGGGGTCCTTTCACCACTTCTATGGAACTTGGTCATAAATGACTTACTGACTGTCCTGGAGGGTGACGGATTCAAAGTGATTGCGTATGCCGATGATCTTGCAATAGCTATATCAGGGAAACACCCCCAGGTTCTTACAGAACTTCTTCAAACCGCTCTTAACAAGCTAATAAAATGGGCAGACCGTAGTGGGCTAGGTGTAAACCCCCGCAAAACAGAAGTTGTCCTCTTCACAAGGAAATATAAAATTCCACAGATAAATCCTCCAACAATTAATGGTGTTCCACTTTCCTTTTCAGATGAAGCCAAATATTTATGTCTCATACTGGATAAAAAACTAAGTTGGAAACCTAATATTCAAGAGAGAATTAAAAAAGCCACTGTTGCTTTATTCTCCTGTAAAAAAGCTTTAGGTACTAAATGGGGTATATCCCCTGCCATAACTGACTGGCTCTACACTGCGGTCGTAAGACCGATTCTCACTTATGGGGTAACAATTTGGTGGACTGCTCTAGATAAAGTTACGTACTGTGACCAGCTGAGCAAAGTCCAGAGATCAGCAAGTATGTGCATAAGTGGAGCTCTCCGCTTGACACCATCAGCTGCACTAGACATACTCCTCAGCCTCACACCCCTCGATATATATGGCAAGCAAATGGCTGCGAACACAGCCGTCCGCCTTAAAGCCATTTCTCAATGGACCAACAACTCTATCGGTCATACTAAAATTCTAGACTTCTATGAATCTATTCCTTGTCATGCCGACTACACCACATCCAAACTAAATTTCGACAAAATTTTCCAGGTCACTATACCCTCAAGAGAATCTTGGGACGTTGGGGACCCTCTCAAAGGTGATTCAGTTCATTTTTATACTGATGGGTCGAAAACTGAGGAAGGAGTGGGTGGCGGAGTGTACTCAGACAGACTTAATTTAAGTCCCTCCTTCCGGCTCCCTAACCACTGTAGCGTATTCCAAGCGGAATTCCTGGAAATTAAAGAAGCTCTGTCTTGACTGAGAGAAAACGTGATATCAACATTGGATATACGCATCTTCTCAGATAGTCAAGCAGCACTTAAATCTCTCAACTCTGTCTCTACCAACTCCGTTACGGCCAAAAACTGTCGATCGTCTCTTGAAGAGATGGCGGAACAGTTTAATATTCACCTTCTTTGGGTGCCGCGTCATAGAGATATTCCGGGAAATTGTAAAGCCGATGAACTTGCCAGAAATGGAACTCTAATGCCCGTTTTGCCTAACAGGTGGAACACAGGTATACCGATCGCTACGTGTAAACTTTTGCTAAAACAAAACTCTGCAAGGAAAGCAAACTTTAGATGGACAAACCTTACTACATGTCTGGCCACAAAAGAAATCTGGCCATCGCTAGACCCTAGGTGCTCTAAAAGTTTGCTATCACTTAGCAGATCACAAATTAGCTCCGTAATAGGTGTCATAACAGGACACTGCCTTATAGGAAAACACGCCACAAGACTTGGCGTTTTCTCAAATGACTTCTGTAGAAGTTGCATGGACGAAGAGGAGAAGGAAAAAATTTCTCACCTCCTCTGCACATGTCCTGATCTTTCACAGAGGCGCAGACTCCATCTGGGGGTCTACTTTTTCAATGATCCAAGCGATCTGGCCAATACAGACATACACTGTCTCTCTCGCTTCATAAAAAGCTCCGAATGGTTTTCGTAATGAGGATAATCTCCTCATTCCTATCATGTGGTATCACCACGGACCTAAGTATGGTCTAAGTGTGTCACCCGTTTTCCTGACAGCCACTTTAACCTAACCTAACCTATAAGAAGATAGTCAAGATAGACAAACACGAATTCCCTAAGCGCCGAGGGGATCACTTTATCCATTAACCGACACAACTTTTGAGGTGCATTACACAACCCAAAAGGCATAACGGTGAATTGATGCAATGGTCGACCTGGCACAGTAAATGCGGTCTTCTCTCTTGACTTCTTGTAATAGGTTTGGCGGAATAAAACGACTTGTAGTAGTTGATGAAAAAGAACTGATTTATTTAATATGATTTCACCTTATTTATACTTATCTATCACACAAATCAATTTAATGGAAAGTGCAAGCTTAGCAAGAAGACCTGAACTCAATTGTGTCAAACATTACTCGGGCAATGCACTTGAAAAGGTTCAAGTGGTGCGATATGAATCGTCACTATTTAAGTTGTTCACTGAGTCATGCTGACACTCGCAATAATAATTATGCATGCATTGAGTTCCGGATTCCTGCCATACTACATTCTCCTCTAGAGGGATCTGCCAGAACGCATCTTTGAGATCCACACTACTCATGTAATGTGTATCTCCAAGTTGGCTGAGCAGACTCTCCAGAAGAGGTTGCGGGTACGCATCTCCCTTTGTAAGAGAGTTCACACTGCGATAGTCCAAACATACTCGATCCTTACCAGGTTTCCTGATAAGAACTATGGGCGAACTCCAAGCACTGTGGCTCTCTTCAATTAATCCCAAAGAAAGCATGCGATCCAGCTCCCTATTGATTATCTCCAGATTCACTGATGACATGAGGTAATGTCGTTGCTTCACCGGTTTAGCGTCTCCTGTGTCTATCACGTGCTCTTCAAGGGAGGTTTTACCACTGACTGACTCTAAACGGTGTTGTTGCTCCAAGGTGAGCTCGTGCATAGGCGGTTTAGGTTTTTCAATTTTTTCTTCGACAGACTCGTTGGTGCCAGGTGGACAAAATAATTCGCTTATAAAAGCTGAGACTCCCTGAAGTTCGTAGGGCTTTTGATCGATGTTTTCAGTTACGCTTTTTTCGTTATATGCTGAGAAGCCGAAAATTTCGCTAATGATATGTGGGGCGATTTGAAATTTGGACCAAAAGTCCACTCCAAGATAGAGTGGTTGAAATAAATCGGGTACTAGATACAGGTCGAGAGTTTTCACTACTTTGCCATATCCTACAGGGCCGAATATACGTCCTACAATTTGTTGACCTTTGCCGTCAGCCGTTTTCACTTCTGCTTTTAAAGTTGCAATGGGAATGTTAAGAGATTTAACTAACACCATACAACCTTTGCCAAGACAAGATGTTGAGGCACCGCTATCAAGCAAACCAGCCATTCCTCGCCCCTTAATGGATACTTTGGTGTATGGCCTGAGGTCTTGAGGACTTCCTCCTCCTCCAAGGGTTCTGAAAGCGGATCCTTTCGTCCTTCTTTGTCGGGCTTTTAGCAAAATCGGTTGAACGTCAGGTTGAGTTACTTCTTCTAAGTTGAAGATTCGGTTTCGAATCTTTTCGTAATTTATAAGTCTTTCTTCAAATGACTTTTTATATAAAGGTATCTTTTTCTTGTCAGGTCTAATTTTGGAGAGCGGTGAGGTGACTTTGGTGACATCACTAGCCTCACCGGACAGAAATGTTTCTGGATGTAATTGAGAATAGTTAGTATCTTTCACAACAGAGTAATCTGTATTGAGAGATTTCGATAAATTTTGTTTGTTATCAATCTCGGTGGACATTGAGACACTGAGGAGGTATCTTGACAAGCATCTGATGAATTGGAGGTGTTTCTCGAAGCATCTTTTTTGTTTAAACTGGGTACGTTTGGGTCGAACGTGACCAGGCGAGTTTCCCTTGCTAACATTACAATTCGGACAATCACGAACTGTGAAATTTTCTGAACCGCAACGTTAGCAGTAGATATTTTTATTTATCTTAGAAGGGCAATTGGTCGACAGGTGACCTATTTCTTTACAAATATAGCACTTAACAGTGCTTAAAGGGTTTCTATCTTGATTTGTCGTACGATTAAAAGAAAAGGCGGCAAGGTTTTCAGGATCTTGTTCGAAAACGGTTTCGTCAGTATAAGTTCCTGTTGGCCAGTGCACTTCATGTACATTTCTTACAAAGTTTGTACGATTTTGTGAAGCATATCGTGCTTGCAACATTTTCTCTGTTCGTCGGCATTCATCTCGGAAATGTTCCAAGGTGTAAATACTCATCGGATAAATGAAAGCCATAAGACGGGCATTTAGGTTATTTCGTAAACTAGGAACGAGGTCCGCGTCTTTCATTGGCTCACGTAATTGTCTTTTCAGGTTTATTATGGCTGTGTAAAATTCATCAAAAAGTTCTTGTGGGGATTGTTTACGATCCATAATGGCTTTTAAAATTTCGAGATCACTTTCGTATCTCTGGAATTTTTTTACCTGGGCATTTTTAAGCGTCGGCCAATCGACTCGGCGATGATCACGTAGGTACTCAAAATACCAATCAGAAGCTGTTACGGATAACAAATGGTGAAAATTACGGAGCACTTCTTCCCAAGGGCAATCATTTCTGTTTTTGTCCTGTAAGATTTCGACGCGAGATACGAATTCTCTAATGGGCATACATTTGGGCGTATCGTCGAAATGAATATTCCACGAAGTCTCAAGACGGCGTGAATGCGGTCTGTCAGGGGAAAATCGGAAATCTTGTCGCCATTCAGTTGGATATCTCGGATTGTAACCATAGTTACTAAAATCCGGGGGATCACGAATAAACGGGTCGAAATTCCGTGGTTGGTCAATTCTATTTGGGTCAGAGCGATTATAATTCGATTGATAACGATTATCACGAATCGGATTGGATTGAACAAAATGGACTCGGGGGTCGTTTTGAAGATATGGATCATTTCTATCAACTTCAAAGTGTCTACGATTTTGATAGTTAGGATGAAGATGACAAGATTCTCGCCGGTTTGGTCCGGGAAAATCTTGCAAAATTTTCGAGTTTAGAGGAGGTCTGTTTAAATTATTAGGTAGGTCACGAATACGAGAGCTGGCTGATAGATTGCTAGAATGGGCCGATACATTAGCATTATGCACTGGACAGTGAGGTTGTGGAAGCAATTGTTGCCTTTAGTTTTCGGTAATGGGATCTTTCGGGGGTAGCAAGGTTTTCATGCTTTGTTCCACGTTCCACTGAGAAGTGACTGTGGCATGATTCAAACGTGTGTAATACCTGATATGGTTAACGTTAATTTTAGGTTCACCATCAATTATGTCATCGTTGTCTGAAAACAATACTCCAACCGGATCGTGTTGTTAAGATTCCAAGTGATGAGGGTTTTGAGGCGAACAACTTTCTAATGCCGCTGCACCATTCATGCGATCGATGGGGAGGAGTGACATAATTGGACTAGAAGTAGTGGTGGTGGTGGTTATTGTGGTAAAGGTTAATTGACTTGTTATACTTGTTGTGGCTATGGCATATAATCCATTGTTGGTTGTGGCAGGAGATGTCACTGCGCTATTTGGTATGGATTGGTTTCTAATCTGATAGATACTTCCATTATAGGTAAGGTCAAAGTTAGGTGAATGAAGAACGTTCATTCCAGCTAGATTTGCATTCTGAGGAGGTGAATGTCTTACGGAGTTAGTTACTCTTTGAGTGGCGGATAAGTTATCGCAAGGACCATCGTTACGTTTTTGTTTTCGATTGGCGTCGAAGGCCGAATGCCTATTCGTTTTTGGATAAGGGCCACTATTGGATTTTTTGCTCATGTTTGGTTTTGATTGTTTTTAAGAATAAGTAAGTTGAAAAATAAAAGTGTTTCAAAGTAAAAAAAAAAGAAACAAGGTGTGGATTTGTTAATGCAATATTTGTATTACACAAAAAGGAATTATTGTGTAACAGGTACTTTATTCTTGTAAGGTTTTTAATTCTATTTTTTTTTCTTTCTTTGTGACTGGTTCACGGAGAAACAAAATTAGCTTTCAATATTTTGAATTCCAAAAAAAAAAGAATTAAGTTTCAAAAAAGAATAATTATGAAAATTATTTTACTAAGTGTTAAATGGATATGGTAAGTTTTCGTTGTTGTAGGTCGTGTTATCATAAAATAAAGGGCGATTTCAGTATAGTGAATTAAAGGGAGATTATAAAAACTAGAGCGTTCACATGAAAGGAGAAAATATGTTTTTAAAGACGTGTGGACTAGGAAGCTTTTGATCACAAAAGGTTTTTATACTTATTGGACTTATCGACTCTCTATTAATCTGCAAATTCTAGTGCAACAGATTCCACTATACAGTAGAACGGACTCCTAAAAGATGACGACAGATTTTTGGCCAAACAAAAAAACTATTATTGAGGTCTTTTTTTTTTTTTTGAAAACTAAGAAAAGATGAAATTAGAATTATGTAACCTTGCAAACGACTGCCAGGATGCTTGAAATTGCAACTTTTGGGAACACAAAAATGTTCAATTATGACTACAGAAGTAGTCTAACTCAAGCATGTTTCAAAAATATTTAAGGACCAATTTTAAGTGTTCACTTTCTTGGCTCTACAGCTTAGGGTCGAACTCCTGAAAAATTTAGTCGTAAAAAAAAAAACAGTTATGAAAATATGCTGAGGATTAGTTGCGGAGGAGGGCCTGTTGTCGTGGGCCCCACATTGGGCCCCAAAATTTGTGAAGGACTAAGGGTATGTCGACAGTAACTTATCTTGGGAAACCAAGATTCGTTTACCCAGCGGAGTTTTACGGCATGCTGGCGTTTTAGCTCGGCTATAACTCGTCGGGGGGGAGGGGGGGTTTCCGCTGTCCGTTCGTCCACAAAAATAGAAATTCGGTGCGTGTCAGGAACTTGGGGAATGGAGGCAAAAGGGGAAGTTCATCCCTAATTAGGAATTTTGAAAACTGGATTCAAAAAAAAAAAATTGGTTGATGTAACTGCCAGAAGCGTACCTTTATTAGGAAATATGTAGGAAACCTGCACGATTATAGGAAGTGGAAGAGGGAAGACGAGACAAGGGTTACCAAAAAAAAAACTTGGGTCGGTGTTGTTGACCCTTATTGTACCCACCCTACACCACTGAGTCGTAAGTCAGGGCTCCATGACCGTCCAAAGCCGGAATTTTTATAGTCGGCCCCTAACAAAAAAAACTTTTCAATCTACTCTATTCGTCTATATCTCCATCGCCGAAATAGTCAACGTTTAGCAAAACATGTTTAAATCAAAGAAAAATCCTCAAGTTCAATACAAAAAATAAAGGTACATTATTCGTATGTACATTCTTTATTTACTGTGTATCTTCAAAAAAAAAAGTGCAACATTCGATTTTTATAACTATATGCATGAAGCACCATGTTGAAATGGTTAAAAGAAATTTCAAAATTTATTTTTTTCTTCATTTAATATCAACTAAAAGTTTATGTCAAGGGATAATAAATTGAATGCAATAATTTAATAAAAAAAACTGTTTATTACATTTAAAAGTGAGTCAAGGTTTTCTTTCGGTGTATTATGAATAAGAACAAATTTCAAGGTACAACAAATGGAAAGCAATAATAAAAAAAAATTGTTTATTACAATTAAAGGTGAGTCAAGATTTCTTTTTTTTTAGTGTAATATGGAAGACAGCACAAGTAAGTATTAAGTATGAAAAAAAAGGAATTTCAATTGTAGGTAAGTACCGATGGCATTCAATTTAAGTCAAACTAACAACAATTTTAGTATTAATCCGTTCGATATAACGAAACTTTTGGTTTCTTTTATTCCACGGGAAAGTTCAGCATACATTTTTGATTTGAGAAAAAAAAATAAGTATTAAGAAAGGTAAGAAGGGGTAAGTGTTAGGATAATTCTTCAATAATTTTCCTTTTCTTAAGGTTTTTGTTTTTTTTTCTGTTTCTCTTTTTTTTTCTCAGTGTGTTTTTGTTTTAATATTTATGAAGAGGATTTTGATAATATCAGGTATATGTACATAGATTTAAAATATAATGCAAAATCATATAATTCATTAATTAACAATAAGAACAACATTACTTACAGTTATTTACAAATCAGGAACCACGAAGATCCGTGCGCACGAAGTCCGGGGTATCTGTGTATGCTTGGGGAAGTAAGTAATTTTTTTTTTTTTTAAGGTGCTGATATTTACAAAGCCCTTTCATAGAGCGAAATGAATATCGACTTTTTTTTTCTTACTCTCTTTTTTTTGACTTTATTTTTTTCACGGTTTTTTTTTTTTTTTTTTTTTCAGGGAGTTAAGTATTAATAGGGTAGGTATTATCACTTTTTTTGTTTGCTTTTTCTTTTATTTTTGGATAGATAACTAAAAGCATATTCTTGAGGTAGGTTAGGTAAGTAGGATAGAACAAATTAATACTTTTTTTTTTTTCACTAAACCGAGTTATTTCGCACACCGAATTTACCGAGATTTAAAGATTTTAAAATGGGATTGTGAAAATAGAATAAAAACGCGATCGGATTAGTACTTAACATTTCTTACATTCGCACATTGCCCGTATGACACTTTTCGAATGTTTTAAAACCTTTGGTTATTAATGAAAATGATTGAAATAGCTGTTATGTTTCTTATTTTATTTAAAAAAAACCATTGGGAAAAAAAATATTTTAGATACATATTTTGGAAAACACTATAAAGAAGAAGGTGTGGGTGTCACTGACGACGGAAATGATGGTGTCGATGAGGATGGTGACGTCATTGGGTACTTGACGACGGCGAGCTGCGACAAGATCGAATGCTGGAGTTTAAGTGATACTGGAGGTGAGGTTATAATGGAGATGAGGTGATACTGGAGATGAGGTGATACCAATGTGAGATGGAGTTGGCGCATGCTTAATTCACCCTGAAGTTGCGTGGTGGCAACGTAGTCAGCGGAAATACCGACGTCGACGTGGGGTAAATCAACCTTGGGTTGCAACGTGGTCGGCGGCAAAATTCGCAAAGACCCTATAAGGCTGACGAACCCCTTTGATATTATGGCGTTGCGCACTACTCCGGCTCTAGTGCCTTTACAGACGTCCAGGTGGAGGCTAATTTCTCTGGCGGTTCGCCAAGAATGAAAAAAAGGTGCCTCCACCAACAAAAAAGTTTGCGCAAGATGGGAGTGCGGATGGCGCACTGCTGCTGCTGTCCTCGGCTGGCCAGGTGAAAAAAATCTGTGAACAGTAGATTTTTTTTT
This sequence comes from Melangyna quadrimaculata, assembly GCA_949320155.1. NCBI lineage: Eukaryota > Metazoa > Arthropoda > Insecta > Diptera > Syrphidae > Melangyna > Melangyna quadrimaculata. The sequence goes on from OX439486.1 coordinate 36,862,918, forward strand.
TCTTTGACAAAAGGAATACAAAAAAAAAGAATATAGCCATTGTTTGCCGAACAATGGCTATTTTACATTGTATTTCTTTTTTCTGTTTTTTTTTTTTTCATTATACCTACCTCAGCAATTAGTTTTTCCTGTCTTTTTATGTTTCCTTTTCTTTGATTTTGTTTTAACTATGATTTTGATTTCCATCAATTATGTCATCGTTGTCTGAAAACAATACTCCAACCGGATCGTGTTGTTAAGATACCAAGTGATGAGGGTTTTGAGGCGAACAATTTTCTAATGCCGCTGCACCATTCATGCGATCGGTGGGGAGGAGTGACATTATTGGACTAGAAGTAGTGGTGGTGGTGGTTATTGTGGTAAAGGTTAATTGACTTGTTATACTTGTTGTGGCTATGACATATAATCCATTGTTGGTTGTGGCAGGAGATGTCACTGCGCTATTTAATTATTATAGGTAAGGTCAAAGTTAGGTGAATGAAGAACGTTCATTCCAGCTAGATTTGCATTCTGAGGAGGTGAATGTCTTACGGAGTTAGTTACTCTTTGAGTGGCGGATAGCGATAAGTTATCGCAAGGACCATCGTTACGTTTTTGTTTTCGATTGGCGTCGAAGGCCGAATGCCTATTCGTTTTTGGATAAGCGCCACTATTGGATTTTTTGCTCATGTTTGGTTTTGATTGTTTTTAAGAATAAGTAAGTTGAAAAATAAAAGTGTTTCAAAGTAAAAAAAAAGAAACAAGGTGTGGATTTGTTAATGCAATATTTGTATTACACAAAAAGGAATTATTGTGTAACAGGTAATTTATTCTTGTAAGGTTTTTAATTCTATTTTTTTTTTCTTTCTTTGTGACTGGTTCACGGAGAAACAAAATTAGCTTTCAATATTTTGAATTCCAAAAAAAAAGAATTAAGTTTCAAAAATGAATAATTATGAAAATTATTTTACTAAGTGTTAAATGGATATGGTAAGTTTTCGTTGTTGTAGGTCGTGTTATCATAAAATAAAGGGCGATTTCAGTATAGCGAATTAAAGGGAGATTATAAAAACTAGAGCGTTCACATGAAAGGAGAAAATATGTTTTTAAAGACGTGTGGACTAGGAAGCTTTTGATCACAAAAGGTTTTTATACTTATTGGACTTATCGACTCTCTATTAATCTGCAAATTCTAGTGCAACGGATTCCACTGTACAGTAGAACGGACTCCTAAAAGATGACGACAGATTTTTGGCCAAACAAAAGAACTATTATTGAGGTCATTTTTTTTTTTGAAAACTAAGAAAAGATGAAATTAGAATTATGTAACCTTGCAAACGACTGCCAGGATGCTTGCAATTGCAACTTTTGGGAACACAAAAATGTTCAATTATGACTACAGAAGTAGTCTAACTCAAGCATATTTCAAAAATATTTAAGGACCAATTTTTAGTGTTCACTTTCTTGGCTCTACAGCTTAGGGTCGAACTCCTGAAAAATTTAGTCGTAAAAAAAAACAGTTAAAAAAAAACAACAACAGCCTGTTGTCGTGGGCCCCACATTGGGCCCCAAAATTTGTGAAGGACTAAGGGTATGTCGACAGTAACTTATCTTGGGAAACCAAGATTCGTTTACCCAGCGGAGTTTTACGGCATGCTGGCGTTTTAGCTCGGCTATAACTCGTCGGGGGGGGGGGGGTTTCCGCTGTCCGTTCGTCCACAAAAATAGAAATTCGTGGCGTGTCAGGAACTTGGGGAATGGAGGCAAAAGGGGAAGTTCATCCCTAATTAGGAATTTTGAAAACTGGATTCAAAAAAAAAAAATTGGTTGATGTAACTGCCAGAAGCGTACCTTTATTAGGAAATATGCAGGAAACCTGCACGATTATAGGAAGTGGAAGAGGGAAGACGAGACAAGGGTTACCAAAAAAAAAACTTGGGTCGGTGTTGTTGACCCTTATTGTACCCACCCTACACCACTGAGTCGTAAGTCAGGGCTCCATGACCGTCCAAAGCTGGAATTTTTATAGACGGCCCCTAACAAAAAAAACTTTTCAATCTACTCTATTCGTCTATATCTCCATCGCCGAAATAGTCAACGTTTAGCAAAACATGTTTAAATCAAAGAAAAATCCTCAAGTTCAATACAAAAAATAAAGGTACATTATTTGTATGTACATTCTTTATTTACTGTGTATCTTCAAAAAAAAAGTGCAACATTCGATTTTTATAACTATATGCATGAAGCACCATGTTGAAATGGTTAAAAGAAATTTCAAAATTTATTTTTTTCTTCATTTAATATCAACTAAAAGTTTATGTCAAGGGATAATAAATTGAATGCAATAATTTAATAAAAAAAACTGTTTATTACATTTAAAAGTGATTCAAGGTTTTCTTTCGGTGTATTATGAATAAGAACAAATTTCAAGGTACAACAAATTGAAAGCAATAATAAAAAAAATTGTTTATTACAATTAAAGGTGAGTCAAGATTTCTTTTTTTTTTAGTGTAATATGGAAGACAGCACAAGTAAGTATTAAGTATGAAAAAAAAGGAATTTCAATTGTAGGTAAGTACCGATGGCATTCATTTTAAGTCAAACTAACAACAATTTTAGTATTAATCCGTTCGATATAACGAAACTTTTGGTTTCTTTTATTCCACGGGAAAGTTCAGCATACATTTTTGATTTGAGAAAAAAAAAATAAGTATTAAGAAAGGTATGAAGGGGTAAGTGTTAGGATAATTCTTCAATAATTTTCCTTTTCTTAAGGTTTTTGTTTTTTTTTCTGTTTCTCTTTTTTTTTTTCTCAGTGTGTTTTTGTTTTAATATTTATGAAGAGGATTTTGATAATATCAGGTATATGTACATAGATTTAAAATATAATGCAAAATCATATAATTTATTAATTAACAATAAGAACAACATTACTTACAGTTATTTACAAATCAGGAACCACGAAGATCCGTGCGCACGAAGTCCGGGGTATCTGTGTATGCTTGGGGAAGTAAGTATTTTTTTTTTTTTTTAAGGTGCTGATATTTACAAAGCCCTTTCATAGAGCGAATTGAATATCGACTTTTTTTTTCTTACTCTCTTCTTTTTGACTTTATTTTTTTCACCGTTTTTTTTTTTTTTTTTTTTTTTTTTTTCAGGGAGTTAAGTATTAATAGGGTAGGTATTATCACTTTTTTTGTTTGCTTTTTCTTTTATTTTTGGATAGATAAGTAAAAGCATATTCTTGAGGTAGGTTAGGTAAGTAGGATAGAACAAATTAATACTTTTTCTTTTCACTAAACCGAGTTATTTCGCACACCGAATTTACCGAGATTTAAAGATTTTAAAATGGGATTGTGAAAATATAATAAAAACGCGATCGGATTAGTACTTAACATTTCTTACATTCGCACATTGCCCGTATGACACTTTTCGAATGTTTTAAAACCTTTGGTTATTAATGAAAATGATTGAAATAGCTGTTATGTTTCTTATTTTATTTAAAAAAAACCATTGGGAAAAAAAATATTTTAGATACATATTTTGGAAAACACTATAAAGAAGAAGGTGTGGGTGTCACTGACGACGGAAATGATGGTGTCGATGAGGAAAGTGACGTCATTGGGTACTTGACGACGGCGAGCTGCGACAAGATCGAATGCTGGAGTTTAAGTGATACTGGAGGTGAGGTTATAATGAAGATGAGGTGATACTGGAGATGAGGTGATACCAATGTGAGATGGAGTTGGCGCATGCTTAATTCACCCTGAAGTTGCGTGGTGGCAACGTAGTCAGCGGAAATACCGACGTCGACGTGGGGTAAATCAACCTTGGGTTGCAACGTGGTCGGCGGCAAAATTCGCAAAGACCCTATAAGGCTGACGAACCCCTTTGATATTATGGCGTTGCGCACTACTCCGGCTCTAGCGCCTTTACAGACGTCCAGGTGGAGGCTAATTTCTCTGGCGGTTCGCCAAGAATGAAAAAAAGGTGCCTCCACCAACAAAAAAGTTTGCGCAAGATGGGAGTGCGGATGGCGCACTGCTGCTGCTGTACTCGGCTGGCCAGGTGAAAAAAATCTGTGAACAGTAGATTTTTTTTTTTTCTTTAACAAAAGGAATACAAAAAAAAGAATATAGCCATTGTTTGCCGAACAATGGCTATTTTACATTGTATTTCTTTTTTCTGTTTTTTTTTTTTTTCATTATACCTACCTCAGCAATTAGTTTTTCCTGTCTTTTTATGTTTTCTTTTCTTTGATTTTGTTTTAACTATGATTTTGATTTCCATCAATTATGTCATCGTTGTCTGAAAACAATACTCCAACCGGATCGTGTTGTTAAGATACCAAGTGATGAGTGTTTTGAGGCGAAAAATTTTCTAATGCCGCTGCACCATTCATGCGATCGGTGGGGAGGAGTGACATTATTGGACTAGAAGTAGTGGTGGTGGTGGTTATTGTGGTAAAGGTTAATTGACTTGTTATACTTGTTGTGGCTATGGCATATAATCCATTGTTGGTTGTGGCAGGAGATGTCACTGCGCTATTTGGTATGGATTGGTTTCTAATCTGATAGATACTTCCATTATAGGTAAGGTCAAAGTTAGGTGAATGAAGAACGTTCATTCCAGCTAGATTTGCATTCTGAGGAGGTGAATGTCTTACGGAGTTAGTTACTCTTTGAGTGGCGGATAGCGATAAGTTATCGCAAGGACCATCGTTACGTTTTTGTTTTCGATTGGCGTCGTAGGCCGAATGCCTATTCGTTTTTGGATAAGCGCCACTATTGGATTTTTTGCTCATGTTTGGTTTTGATTGTTTTTAAGAATAAGTAAGTTGAAAAATAAAAGTGTTTCAAAGTAAAAAAAAAGAAACAAGGTGTGGATTTGTTAATGCAATATTTGTATTACACAAAAAGGAATTATTGTGTAACAGGTAATTTATTCTTGTAAGGTTTTTAATTCTATTTTTTTTTCTTTCTTTGTGACTGGTTCACGGAGAAACAAAATTAGCTTTCAATATTTTGAATTCCAAAAAAAAAGAATTAAGTTTCAAAAAAGAATAATTATGAAAATTATTTTACTAAGTGTTAAATGGATAAGGTAAGTTTTCGTTGTTGTAGGTCGTGTTATCATAAAATAAAGGGCGATTTCAGTATAGCGAATTAAAGGGAGATTATAAAAACTAGAGCGTTCACATGAAAGGAGAAAATATGTTTTTAAAGACGTGTGGACTAGGAAGCTTTTGATCACAAAAGGTTTTTATACTTATTGGACTTATCGACTCTCTATTAATCTGCAAATTCTAGTGCAACGGATTCCACTGTACAGTAGAACGGACTCCTAAAAGATGACGACAGATTTTTGGCCAAACAAAAGAACTATTATTGAGGTCATTTTTTTTTTTTGAAAACTAAGAAAAGATGAAATTAGAATTATGTAACCTTGCAAACGACTGCCAGGATGCTTGCAATTGCAACTTTTGGGAACACAAAAATGTTCAATTATGACTACAGAAGTAGTCTAACTCAAGCATGTTTCAAAAATATTTAAGGACCAATTTTTAGTGTTCACTTTCTTGGCTCTACAGCTTAGGGTCGAACTCCTGAAAAATTTAGTCATAAAAAAAAACAGTTAAAAAAAAACAACAACAGCCTGTTGTCGTGGGCCCCACATTGGGCCCCAAAATTTGTGAAGGACTAAGGGTATGTCGACAGTAACTTATCTTGGGAAACCAAGATTCGTTTACCCAGCAGAGTTTTACTGCATGCTGGCGTTTTAGCTCGGCTATAACTCGTCGGGGGGGAGGGGGTGTTTCCGCTGTCCGTTCGTCCACAAAAATAGAAATTCGTGGCGTGTCAGGAACTTGGGGAATGGAGGCAAAAGGGGAAGTTCATCCCTAATTAGGAATTTTGAAAACTGGATTCAAAAAAAAAAAATTGGTTGATGTAACTGCCAGAAGCGTACCTTTATTAGGAAATATGCAGGAAACCTGCACGATTATAGGAAGTGGAAGAGGGAAGACGAGACAAGGGTTACCAAAAAAAAAACTTGGGTCGGTGTTGTTGACCCTTATTGTACCCACCCTACACCACTGAGTCGTAAGTCAGGGCTCCATGACCGTCCAAAGCCGGAATTTTTATAGACGGCCCCTAACAAAAAAAACTTTTCAATCTACTCTATTTATCTATATCTCCATCGCCGAAAAAGTCAACGTTTAGCAAAACATGTTTAAATCAAAGAAAAATCCTCAAGTTCAATACAAAAAATAAAGGTACATTATTCGTATGTACATTCTTTATTTACTGTGTATCTTCAAAAAAAATTGCAACATTCGATTTTTATAACTATATGCATGAAGCACCATGTTGAAATGGTTAAAAGAAATTAAAAGATATGGTAAGTTTTCGTTGTTGTAGGTCGTGTTATCATAAAATAAAGGGCGATTTCAGTATAGCGAATTAAAGGGAGATTATAAAAACTAGAGCGTTCACATGAAAGGAGAAAATATGTTTTTAAAGACGTGTGGACTAGGAAGCTTTTGATCACAAAAGGTTTTTATACTTATTGGACTTATCGACTCTCTATTAATCTGCAAATTCTAGTGCAACGGATTCCACTATACAGTAGAACGGACTCCTAAAAGATGACGACAGATTTTTGGCCAAACAAAAGAACTATTATTGAGGTAATTTTTTTTTTTTTGAAAACTAAGAAAAGATGAAATTAGAATTATGTAACCTTGCAAACGACTGCCAGGATGCTTGCAATTGCAACTTTTGGGAACACAAAAATGTTCAATTATGACTACAGAAGTAGTCTAACTCAAGCATGTTTCAAAAATATTTAAGGACCAATTTTTAGTGTTCACTTTCTTGGCTCTACAGCTTAGGGTCGAACTCCTGAAAAATTTAGTCGTAAAAAAAAACAGTTAAAAAAAAACAACAACAGCCTGTTGTCGTGGGCCCTTGGGTCGGTGTTGTTGACCCTTATTGTACCCACCCTACACCACTGAGTCGTAAGTCAGGGCTCCATGACCGTCCAAAGCCGGAATTTTTATAGACGGCCCCTAACAAAAAAAAACTTTTCAATCTACTCTATTTATCTATATCTCCATCGCCGAAAAAGTCAACGTTTAGCAAAACATGTTTAAATCAAAGAAAAATCCTCAAGTTCAATACAAAAAATAAAGGTACATTATTCGTATGTACATTCTTTATTTACTGTGTATCTTCAAAAAAAAGTGCAACATTCGATTTTTATAACTATATGCATGAAGCACCATGTTGAAATGGTTAAAAGAAATTTCAAAATTTATTTTTTTCTTCATTTAATATCAACTAAAAGTTTATGTCGAGGGATAATAAATTGAATGCAATAATTTAATAAAAAAAACTGTTTATTACATTTAAAAGTGAGTCAAGGTTTTCTTTCGGTGTATTATGAATAAGAACAAATTTCAAGGTACAACAAATTGAAAGCAATAATAAAAAAAAATTGTTTATTACAATTAAAGGTGAGTCAAGATTTCTTTTTTTTTAGTGTAATATGGAAGACAGCACAAGTAAGTATTAAGTATGCAAAAAAAAGGAATTTCAATTGTAGGTAAGTACCGATGGCATTCAATTTAAGTCAAACTAACAACAATTTTAGTATTAATCCGTTCGATATAACGAAACTTTTGGTTTCTTTTATTCCACGGGAAAGTTCAGCATACATTTTTGATTTGAGAAAAAAAAATAAGTATTAAGAAAGGTAAGAAGGGGTAAGTGTTAGGATAATTCTTCAATAATTTTCCTTTTCTTAAGGTTTTTGTTTTTTTTTTCTGTTTCTCTTTTTTTTTTCTCAGTGTGTTTCTGTTTTAATATTTACGAAGAGGATTTTGATAATATCAGGTATATGTACATAGATTTAAAATATAATGCAAAATCATATAATTCATTAATTAACAATAAGAACAAAATTACTTACAGTTATTTACAAATCAGGAACCACGAAGATCCGTGCGCACGAAGTCCGGGGTATCTGTGTATGCTTGGGGAAAATAAGTAATTTTTTTTTTTTTAAGGTGCTGATATTTACAAAACCCTTTCATAGAGCGAAATGAATATCGACTTTTTTTTTCTTACTCTCTTTTTTTTGACTTTATTTTTTTCACCGTTTTTTTTTTTTTTTTTTTTTCAGGGAGTTAAGTATTAATAGGGTAGGTATTATCACTTTTTTTGTTTGCTTTTTCTTTTATTTTGGATAGATAAGTAAAAGCATATTCTTGAGGTAGGTTAGGTAAGTAGGATAGAATAAATTAATACTTTTTTTTTTCTTTTCACTAAACCGAGTTATTTCGCACACCGAATTTACCGAGATTTAAAGATTTTAAAATGGGATTGTGAAAATAGAATAAAAACGGGATCGGATTAGTACTTAACATTTCTTACATTCGCACATTGCCCGTATGACACTTTTCGAATGTTTTAAAACCTTTGGTTATTAATGAAAATGATTGAAATAGCTGTTATGTTTCTTATTTTATTTAAAAAAAACCATTGGGAAAAAAAATATTTTAGATACATATTTTGGAAAACACTATAAAGAAGAAGGTGTGGGTGTCACTGACGACGGAAATGATGGTGTCGATGAGGATGGTGACGTCATTGGGTACTTGACGACGGCGAGCTGCGACAAGATCGAATGCTGGAGTTTAAGTGATACTGGAGGTGAGGTTATAATGGAGATGAGGTGATACTGGAGATGAGGTGATACCAATGTGAGTTGGAGTTGGCGCATGCTTAATTCACCCTGAAGTTGCGTGGTGGCAACGTAGTCAGCGGAAATACCGACGTCGACGTGGGGTAAATCAACCTTGGGTTGCAACGTGGTCGGCGGCAAAATTCGCAAAGACCCTATAAGGCTGACGAACCCCTTTGATATTATGGCGTTGCGCACTACTCCGGCTCTAGCGCCTTTACAGACGTCCAGGTGGAGGCTAATTTCTCTGGCGGTTCGCCAAGAATGAAAAAAAGGTGCCTCCACCAACAAAAAAGTTTGCGCAAGATGGGAGTGCGGATGGCGCACTGCTGCTGCTGTACTCGGCTGGCCAGGTGAAAAAAATCTGTGAACAGTAGATTTTTTTTTTTCTTTAACAAAAGGAATACAAAAAAAAAAGAATATAGCCATTGTTTGCCGAACAATGGCTATTTTACATTGTATTTCTTTTTTCTGTTTTTTTTTTTTTTCACTATACCTACCTCAGCAATTAGTTTTTCCTGTCTTTTTATGCTTCCTTTTCTTTGATTTTGTTTTAACTATGATTTTGATTTCTTTTTTTTTTTTCTTTTAATTTTTTTATTCTTTTTGCCCACTGGCGGCTGGACGATGTTGCTCGGTGGATGGTCGAAATTGAAAAGGAATCTAAAATGGTGGTATGGATATTTCCAGAACAAGCTTCTTCATTTAACGAAACAAAAAATTTCCTTCGTTCAGTGACTAAAAGTAAGGTGTTGCCCACTTCTCTTTTTTGTGCGTGCATGTGGAATTCCGTGCGGGCTGTTTACAGGAGAGCCGCAACTATAATTGCGGTTGCCCGCATTGGTACCATAGATAAGCGGACTGACTCTTTGTTGCATTTTGGTCGATCCGCTACAAAATCTTGGATTGGGAACAATACTCTGGATTGTCACAAGACATGAAAAACGGTTCGCTTTATCATCTTAGCATACAATGAAATCATAAAATCGGATAAACCGTGGTGGTAATATATTCCTATTGACCCACGATCCGAGAAAACTTCAAAGAAATCAACCTAAATATTTTGAAACCAGTTCGCACCACACATCGTATCTGTTCTGCAGTGCGAAGTCTGCCTTAGGCCAGGGAATTTTAATTTTCCCTATTGTTTTCCATCCCTGTCCGAAAATCGATCATATAACATCTCTGTTGAAGAAAAAGGATTTTAGAGATTGATTCGAGAAGACGTGACTTTTTTTCTTCTCCGTTTTTCCCACCGAAAAAAAAAAATTTTTTCTGAGCCGCAAAATAAAAATAAAGTTTTTTTACTTAAATTAAACATTCATTTACAAAATAAAAGTTAATTCACATCACGCTGAGTATTATCAGTGTTTTATACCAGAAACAATTTTTGGATGCATCAAATTCAACGTGGTTTTTGCTGGATTAAACTTGAACCCGCATCGTGTTCTTTTTTTTACCTGCACCACTAGGAACACGTGCCCATCATAAACGAGTACATCAAACGTGTAATGCCTCAACATGAGGCAAAAACACGATTCTCCATCACCAGCGAATAAAAACAAACGCACGGGTGGCGCAAAACCTCCGCCACTTGCAAACATTACCCACAATCAGAGGAAAATGGTTGCTGCCCAGCAACTCCTGCAGCTAAGCCAATCAACTTCTTCCCAGAAGATACTTTCTCCGAGCATCACGCCACCAAAAAACAACGAGGTCGAGGTTATCACAACTCACATTTCTGCTCAAACCTCCAACAACGACAACAGTCAAAATTTCGACTGGCAATCTCCAGATAGGCGGCATACCGCCCATAAATGCGCCTCTTTGGACACTTCCATGGAGATTTCTCATCAAAAAGATGAAAACAGGTTTTCTATTCTATAAAACCTCACCATCTCTGCCAGAAACCCGGCAGCCCCAGCATTCAGTGACAAAAATTTGTCACACTCAAACGCCAGTAACCCGCTAACCACCACCGCCACCCAGAATGTCAACGACGAAGCAACCACCGAGGGATCCACCACCAACGAGGGAACCACCAACAACGAGGGAACCGCCAACACCAACAAGAGACCCATTTCCATTCCACCAAGCCATAAAGCCAGCAATACTGAAGACAGTAATCCTAAACTGCTCAAGGGTAAGTTCTGCCCACCGATAATAATGTTTAACGTAGATACTAGAAAATTAATAAATGATTTTAGGAAAAGTTCAGCTGACTTTTCGTTTAGGGTAGTTAACAAAGGTCGTAGTAGTAGACTTTATGTTGATAACGGGGAGGTGCATCGTGAGTTGATCGAGCTCCTCAGAGAGACACCTAAAGTTCAGGCGTACTCTTTCACAAAGAAAGAAGACAAAACAACGAACTTAATTCTCAGAGGTCTGACTTCAGACTATCTTGAATCTGAGATCTTAGATGAACTCATTAGCAGAGTTAAAAATGTCGACAAAGTGTCTAAATTTGAAACCATCCGTTCCAAAAAAGATAATTTAAATTATAATCTCTTTCTCGTACGTCTCTCACCGGGTACTAGCCCGAATGAGATCATAAAAATTAAATACATCTTCAACACGAAAGTGTCATGGGAAAAACCCAAAGGCAACAACGGAGCACTTCAGTGCAGACTTTGCCAACAGTTCGGACACCTAGCAAAGAACTGCGCCAACACCTATAAATGCGTAAAATGCCCCAACAAACACAAACCGGGAGAGTGCCCCACCTTAAAAGTCGAAGGTAGTAAGGCTGTTTGCGCTAACTGTGGCGACAACCACACCGCGAACTTTCGAGGGTGCCCCACCTTCAAAGATTATGAAAAAAAAGTAACAATAACGCAATTTCCAAACTAATTTCTACCGGCAACTACCTGGCTCCAGGCATCTCCTATGCCAGTCACTTTTCCCAGCCTGCCACCAACCCGATACCAAGCTCAAGAAACTTTAATAGTGTCAATCACACGCACCCCAAGCCCACCGGTGGTGCTATTAACCAGTTTATGACCTCTCAAAGGACCTTTTTGGCCTAGAAATGACGGCCTTAATTAGCAAAATTGAGAATTTTATGGCCAATATTGGCAGTTTCGCCTCTATGGCACAAAAAAGATTGGCTTATCTTGATTTAGTCAATCAATTACTTATATGTGACTCAATATGATGATACTAAAAATCCTACAATTTAACATTACGTCCTTAAAATCACACGCTAGGAGAATAGAACTTAACAAAATTCTCCAAGCAAGCAATATCTCAATAGCGTTCCTGCAAGAAACGCATTTGAATAAAACCCATAGAGTATTTCTAGATTCATTTAATATCCTTCGTAACGACCTGCTCCAAGGCGTTGCCATTATCCTCAAAAATAATATACAATACGAAGTTGTCAACTGGCAATCTTCTAATATTCCCAGCTTTTTCATTTACATTAAATTCAAAGACAACAATACATCCAAGAAAATTCTTTTTGGATCTATTTATGTCCCTACTAACTGTGCCACTGCTATCTTGGAAAACGAACTAATCAGAATTGAGACATTAGCAAACTCCTTTGATGGTGCCATCATTGGGGGAGACCTCAATGCCAGAAGCCCAAACTGGGGTGACGCAAACTATAACCAAAATGGTAAAACTCTTGAAGGCTGGCAGCAAATGCATAACCCTTCAATAATAAACTTCGCCTCCCCAACCCCCTCGTTTCCCAGAAGCTCCTCTTACCTCGATCACTTTCTGATCTCTACACATCTCATAAACAGGATTGATCCAAATTATGAAATCGAAACACTCCCAACATTTACAGAGCATTGTCCAGTTCTGTTGAAAATTCACCTCGATGAGGCCGATATTCCCATCCTAAACCCCCCCACAGCTATCTCTTTTAAAAATACTGACTGGCACTCCTTCAGGGAAGATCTTGATTTTAATATTGCCTCCCTCCACCCCCCAATTTCTCGTTGTCTCGCAAACACAGAGATTGATACCTTCATTAACTCCTTTAATGAAACCCTCCATAGCACACTTGCTTGCCACTCTTCAAGAATTATAACCCAGTTCAAAAAATATAATAATCTCCCAGTTGACATTGAGCCTCTTTTCAAAACAAAACACCAATGACAAAGAAGGTTAAAACATATTTACCACAACACCTACAACAGAATCAATGAGCCCTATAGAGAACTCTCTAATAGAATCTCTTTGCTCAACAAAATTATTCACGACAAAGTCCGAATCTGGTTCAACAAACAATTTAGTGAAAAAATGGCTAACATAAAACCTGGTCCACATGCTTTCAAGGAAGTCTTCAGATACATTGGCAAAAACAAAAAATTTTCATGTGCGAAACTTGAGGTTGGTAACCAAACTTTAACCAACGAGTCAAGCATTGTTTCAGCCTTTGCAAACCACTACAAAGACATTTATCTTGAAAAAATACCTAATTTCAACCCCATTGTCACAAATTCAGCTAACACCTCTGCTGCCCTTATACGTTCCTCAAGACCTGATCGTATCTTCAATTTTGATTTTGAAAACACGGCAATTAACCCTATTGCCTCACAAATATTTACTGACTCATCGAAAATTTCATCAACCAGCTAAGACCTAAAAAATCTACGGGCCCTGACGGCATATCAAATTTCCACCTTAAGAAACTGTCACCCTTGGCCATAGACTACCTTACCATTGTAATTAATAATTGCATAAACAATGGATACTTTCCAAAGCCTTGGAAAACCGCTAGGATAATGCCTATCTCCAAAAAACCCAACAGCTACGAAATAGACAATTTTAGACCTATCTCACTCCTTTCCAATACGGGAAAAATCCTGGAAAGATTAATCTTGGCAAACCTTAACTCCCCAGACGATAACCCTATCGAACCAATCCCAGATCATCAATTTGGGTTCCGTAAAGGGCACTCAACGGTACACGCTTTACTCAAATTCCATAACGACATCTCCCTAAAGCTCAGGGAAAAATGCTGTACAGTCGCCTGTTCGCTCGACGTCGAAAAGGCTTTCGACAGTGTTTGGAGGGATGGGCTACTTGCTAAAATATCCTCACTCAATCTTCCCACCCACATAATCTCACTCATAAACAGCTTCCTTTTGGACAGACAATTTTGTATACAAATACAGGGCACAAAATCCAACTTAAATGCCTGTGACAGTGGCGTCCCTCAAGGCTCCATCCTCGGTCCACACCTATATAATCTTTTCCTCCACGACTTTCCACATTTGTTTACAAACGACTATCTAGTATCCACTGGACTCTTATACGCGGATGACACAATTGTTTACGCGAGCCATAGCTCTCCTCTCACGGCAGTAAGACATCTTGAAAACCATATCCAGGTAATCAATGATTACTACAAATCATGGGGCATCAAAATAAACACCCACAAAACCGAACTAATTTGTTTCCGTAACGCGAGTGGCAAAGGGCCCCCTGGAATTCCGAAAGAAAGTAAACAATTGGCAATCAGAATTAACGGTTGCGTCATACAAGCCAAAAATAATATTAAATACATTAAATACTTAGGAGTCAATTTCAATAATCTCCTGAAATTTAATAACCACGCTAGACTTGCACTTAATAAGTCAAGGAAAGTCTCCAACATGCTCATGCCCTTTCTCAGACATAGAATGCTAAGTAAACGGTCGAAGCTTCTATTTTATAAAACATTGATCAGGCCAACCCTGACCTATGCTTTCCCAATATGGTTCACAATTTCCCCGACAATGGTCTCGGAGATTGAAAAACTAGAAAGGAAAATTCTTCGCTTCTGCTCGAATAAAAACTTTGAAACTCGCACCAAACGCTACTCCAACGCAGTCATATACAACGACACTAAAACCATTCCGCTAATAAGTTACGCTCTAGCACTTATGAACAAAACCATGCAACAACTTAACACCACGGACAATTATCTCATCAGCGAAATATTGTCTCAACCCATCTCCCCTTGGGATAGTGAAACTTACCCTTTACCTACGGGTGTCTCTCTATTGGTGATTGAATCGGCACCCGATGCTTCACCCCCTGCTTTCTATATCAAGGCCATTCCGGGCCATAACCGTGGCTAATACACCTGTATTACATCAATACTCAGAAAACGTGGGAAACCCTTTGTCTTCTGCCCTGATTGATTAGTCACTTAACCATTAAAAAAAAAAAAAAAAAAAACTAAAACAAAAAGAAAACAAAAAAAAAAAAAAAAAAAACAAAAATATAAAGTAAACAAAAAATTTGTCACTAAAATAAAAATTTAAAACTAGAAAAACGAACACAATTGAAAGTTCACAATGGAACTTACACCTGTACTCATACGTTTAATAAACTACGATGTTCGGTGGGCAAAACGAATCCTTTTTATTAAATTTTTTTAAATAAATTGTATTTCTCTCATTAACTTAACAATAATTTCAAATGCCTTCTATAATTTACTGACATTATTGCAAACTGTATTAATATAACTTTATTATATATTGTGTAAATTATATAATCGATCTATTGAATTTGTATTGTTAAATTAAAATCAACACCTCCGTAGACGTAATTCCAAATCAATAACTTTATTTATTGTAAACACCCTATGTGTGCATTTTACGGAACAGCATTATAATATAACACACACTATGTGAAACCTGTGTTGTCAAGAAATAAATGTATTTTTTTTTTTAGAATCTTTGCTTTGTGACCAGATACATGTGATATATAGATATATACAAAAAAAAGAGAAAAATATATCGTGCTACGGCACCTTTCGCTGCATAAAAGAGCTAGATACTTATGTATACTGTGTATACGTTATCTCTCTCTGTGCATTTTATGAAATATAACACACACTATGTGAAACCAGTGTTTTCAAGAAATTAATGTATATTTTAGAATTCTGCTTTGTAATCAGATACATGTGATATATAGATATATAATTAAAAAAAAGAGAATATATCGTGCTACGGCACCTTTCGTTGTATAAAGAGTTAGACACTTATGTATACTGTGTATATGCAGTCTCTCTCTATCCCCTAGTTTTAAGTTAGTATTTAAGAATCAGTTGTACAAATATGGACACTCAGTCAAATACAACAGTACATACAGCTCCTGAGCAAGAGCAGTCAAATCATATTAATAAAATATAGCAAAGGACAGCCAAGTGGCTTTGAAATTGTATAATCGCATATAGCAGGCAATACTTAACAGCCGCAGTTTTACTTCAAAGAAATCGAAAAATTGTAAACAACTCTGTAAAACTTTTTTTTAAGTCTCAATAAATCAATTCAATTCAATTCATCTCTGTTGAAGGAAAATCGATCTGTCAAAAACAAAAATAATAAAAAACTTTATTCACTACGACTCACAACTAACTACATTTATCCAATCGAAGCTGGCGGAATAAATCGGTTATTTTGTTTTGATTTATTGGTAAAATCTCCTTATTTATTTTATAGCTAACCTTAAAAAATTAA
This sequence comes from Melangyna quadrimaculata, assembly GCA_949320155.1. NCBI lineage: Eukaryota > Metazoa > Arthropoda > Insecta > Diptera > Syrphidae > Melangyna > Melangyna quadrimaculata. The sequence goes on from OX439486.1 coordinate 36,879,105, forward strand.
AAACTCTAATTCTCTTTTATAGCAAACTAAAATTTTCATTGGGAAAATGAGCTCTCTTCGATCTACTAGACGCGGTAATATTTTGTGGCTAAACTTTCCACAGAGCATCTCACTTGGAACACCAAAAAAAAACATTTCAACGAAGAGGCGCCTTCATTCATCAGTCCAAGCTTCCGAGATCTCAAATATAATCTTCTGCCTCTTCAAAAGTGCAGACGGACAGCCTTCTACCTCCAGAAGTCCAAGCACTCCACTTTCCTTATTCAATTATTTTTTCCGATGACCAAACACCTACAGAATAACACGGAATTGTGTTCCGGATTCGAAAATTGTTTGTTTACAAACGACTATCTAGTATCCACTGGACTCTTATACGCGGATGACACAATTGTTTACGCGAGCCATAGCTCTCCTCTCACAGCAGTAAGACATCTTGAAAACCATATCCAGGTAATCAATGATTACTACAAATCATGGGGCATCAAAATAAACACCCACAAAACCGAACTAATTTGTTTCCGTAACGCGAGTGGCAAAGGGCCCCCTGGAATTCCGAAAGAAAGTAAACAATTGGCAATCAGAATTAACGGTTGCGTCATACAAGCCAAAAATAATATTAAATACATTAAATACTTAGGAGTCAATTTCAATAATCTCCTGAAATTTAATAACCACGCTAGACTTGCACTTAATAAGTCAAGGAAAGTCTCCAACATGCTCATGCCCTTTCTCAGACATAGAATGCTAAGTAAACGGTCGAAGCTTCTATTTTATAAAACATTGATCAGGCCAACCCTGACCTATGCTTTCCCAATATGGTTCACAATTTCCCCGACAATGGTCTCGGAGATTGAAAAACTAGAAAGGAAAATTCTTCGCTTCTGCTCGAATAAAAACTTTGAAACTCGCACCAAACGCTACTCCAACGCAGTCATATACAACGACACTAAAACCATTCCGCTAATAAGTTACGCTCTAGCACTTATGAACAAAACCATGCAACAACTTAACACCACGGACAATTATCTCATCAGCGAAATATTGTCTCAACCCATCTCCCCTTGGGATAGTGAAACTTACCCTTTACCTACGGGTGTCTCTCTATTGGTGATTGAATCGGCACCCGATGCTTCACCCCCTGCTTTCTATATCAAGGCCATTCCGGGCCATAACCGTGGCTAATACACCTGTATTACATCAATACTCAGAAAACGTGGGAAACCCTTTGTCTTCTGCCCTGATTGATTAGTCACTTAACCATTAAAAAAAAAAAAAAAAAACTAAAACAAAAAGAAAAAAAAAAAAAAAAAAAAAAACAAAAATATAAAGTAAACAAAAAATTTGTCACTAAAATAAAAATTTAAAACTAGAAAAACGAACACAATTGAAAGTTCACAATGGAACTTACACCTGTACTCATACGTTTAATAAACTACGATGTTCGGTGGGCAAAACGAATCCTTTTTATTAAATTTTTTTAAATAAATTGTATTTCTCTCATTAACTTAACAATAATTTCAAATGCCTTCTATAATTTACTGACATTATTGCAAACTGTATTAATATAACTTTATTATATATTGTCATATAATGAAATGTGCTATAAATATTATTCCCTAATTGCATACTCCACCCATTAAGTAGGAGGTCCTTATTCACCACACTTGTCGTTTGTACATCAAACATCAATAGTGTGTAAATACCTATTGCTATCAAAATTTCTCTTTCCAACATTATCTCTTTTAAAAGATATTACTGGAGAGATTAAACCTTGTCGTAAGTCTAGATCGTAAGTCAAGTTTTGTAAGCTAGTTTGTAAGTATTTCAGTCAGTCGACTCTTTATGTTATAAACGTTAAGTGGTTCTTTTGTTCATAAAAATATAAACTTAAACTTCTATTAAAACTTCTATTAAAAATAAAGTACGTACAAGTTTTTATAAAACAATATAAATGTGGTTTAATTTATAAAAAAACGAGGCTATAATTCAACCACATAATTGGCGCAGTCGGTTCTAAAGCGGCTTGAACTGTTAAAAACTCGTTAAAATAAAATCAAGTTTTAAATGAAACCTGAAATTAAAATCGAAAAAAAAAACGCCTAATAAAAAAAGGTACAGTCATCATTTCAAAAAAAGTACAGTCACCATTTCATTTTCATTTCAAAGCATAAGTGAACAAAAATCAACAGTTAAAAAGACGCGCGAGTTTGATTAGCAACAAGCCACAAAAAAACATTCCCTACCGCAAGAAAAAAGCTTTCTTAAATACTGGCATTCATTTTACATTAAACCACTTAATCAACGTTCAGGAAAAAGTGTTCGAAAATAAATTAAAAGCTTTTAAAATAAAAAAATAATAATACTGGTTTTAAAACAAAACATAATACAACATAAAACAAATCAATCAGTGTTAGAAAAAAAAACCAAAAGCTTTAACAATTAATAATCATTATTATTGAATTATTGAACTTAAAAAGACTATTTTAATTAAAAGCATACAGAAGAAAAGCAATAAACAACGAAAATCTGTGAGAATTGGAAGAACTACCGATTATAAAACTGAAGTAGAAGAAAAAGAAGAACCTATCAACAACTGATCGAGATGGACGGAATAGCTGTAACAGAAAGATTTAAGGTAGTTTTAGATTTGATTAACAAAATTCCTGAATTTAATGGAAATACAAATTGTTTAGTTGAGTTTTTAGATAGGGTTGATTCATTAGCACCCATTCTTACATCTTTCGATGAAACTACAGTGAGAATGCTGTCCGGGTATATAAGAGATAAAATAGTAGGAAAAGCTAGGGTTGAGCTTCAGAAACATGGAAGAATAGATGATTGGTCACAATTAAGAAATATTTTAATCAATAGTTTTGGTGAAAGACTTTCGGCTCATAGATTGATAGATCAAATTCGAACATCAAGAGTAAAAACAAATATTGGAGACTATTATCATAGTCTTAGTTTTTTATTAAGTAGAATAAATAATTTGTATTTACTTAATAATAATCAAAACGACCAATCGATTATTTCATCGAATAACAGAATTGCTCTTGATGCGTTTAAAAATAACCTTCCCGAGCCTACAAAATCCATTATTTTGAGTAGAAATCCGAATTCACTCATTGAAGCATACAAAATTAATCGTGAAATTAACCACCAATTCCATGGACCTAATGGCCATTCTAATTCTAATAGTAATTCTAATTCTAGAAATTTTAACAACTCAAACAATTCTTATTTTAATAACCATAATAATTATAGTCCTAGAAACTTTAGCAGCTCAACCAACTCTTATTCTCGTAACAATAATAACTATAACTCTAGAAACTATGACAATTCAAACCATTCTTATTCTAACCAAACTAGACAAAATCAGAATAGTAACCAAACACGTAACACACCTCAAAATCAAAACACCAATAATAGTACGACTGTGAATAATAATAGCACGCAAAGTGGCCAGTCGAGAAGGTCAAATAGATCGCGAAATTTCAATAATGAACCTATGGACGTAACACTTAATGAACAAAGTAATTCAAACAATGAAAACCCAAACCTTAATCGCCAAAATTTTCAATCAAACAGTCAAAACAACTACCCTATATAGTTGTCAAAAATCCTATACGCACCCTTAGATTTATTATCGATTGCGGTGCAGAATATAGCATAATAAATAAAAATTTATGCAACCCAAAGTGGCAAGTTTCATCTAAAAACCGTATTTTAAAAGTACTTGGTCGTAATATTAGCACAGGCATAGAATTTAGAGTACCTATTTTTAAGGAATTCAATGAACATAATGATTATTATGTACATTTTTTAGAATACCAATTCCACGACCACTTTGATGGTTTAATTGGGAATAATATTCTTCTTGGTCTCAATCCCATAATTAACTACCAAACAAGATCGTTAGTTACAGAAAATGCTTCGATTCAAATATATTTCAACGAGGAAGAAGAAATTTATGCAAATCACGTACACCAAAATGAAGAAGTTTTGAGTGTATTTTGCAGTGAAAGCGTTATTTCTGAAATTCCGAACGACCTATTTGCAAATCATTTGAGTAATGTCGATATTATGAATTTGAAATCTTTACTAAATTCTTTTAAATCTATAATTTACAAAGAAGGAAATCCTTTATCGTTTACCAACCAAATTAAACACCAAATTATAACAAACAACGACATCCCTATTTATAGTAAACTTTATCGTTATCCTGAGATTCATTCAAACGAAGTAGACAAACAAATATCCGAAATGCTAGAGCAAAAAATTATAATTCCCAGTAGTAGTCCTTACAATTCACCCATCTGGGTAGTCCCTAAAAAGGACGATAAAAGCGGACAAAAACAGTGGAGGATTGTAATAGACTACAGGAAACTGAACTCTGAAACAGTTGAGGATAGATTCCCAATGCCAAATATTGACGATTTGTTTGATAAACTTGGGAAATGTAATTATTTTTCGACGATTGATCTTGTGAAAGGTTTTCACCAGATTGAACTGGATCCCCGCGATACAGCAAAAACTGCTTTCTCAACAAAAACTGGTCATTATGAGTTTCTGAGAATGCCATTTGGGCTAAAGAATGCTCCGGCGACGTTCCAGAGACTCATGAACTACGTTTTAAGAGACTACATCAATAAGATTTGCGTAGTCTACTTAGACGATATTCTCGTGTTTTCCACCAGCTTTGAGGAACACTTACAATCCTTAAGAAAAATTTTTCAAAAGTTAAAAGAAAGCAACCTAAAAATCCAAATAAATAAATGTCTTTTTGCTGATTTATCCACAAATTATTTAGGCCATATAATTGTTAATAATGGAATTAAACCAGACGAGAACAAAATAAAAACAATAACAGAAATGAAACTGCCCACTACCCAAACAGGTATTAAACAATTTCTCGGTATTACTGGATACTACCGCAAATTTATCAAAGATTATGCCAAAGTGGCATACCCCATGATTAAATATTTAAAAAAATCTTCTAAAATACAAGTATCTGATCCTCTTTATGTGAAATCTTTCAAGACATTAAAAACATTACTTACTTCTGAACCTATTTTAAAAAGCCCTGATTTCACAAAAAAGTTTATCCTCACCACAGACGCATCTGGCTATGCATTAGGAGCCGTGCTTAGCCAAGACAACCACCCTATTTGCTATGCATCGCGAACATTAAACAAGCATGAGCTTCACCACTCTCCAATTGAGAAGGAACTGCTTGCCATCGTCTGGGCTGTGAAATATTTTAGAACTTATGTTTATGGCAGAAAATTCGTTGTCCGAACAGATCATAAGCCCCTCGTGTGGCTTAATGGCATTAAAGAGCCAAATATGAAACTGCAACGATGGAAAATCATACTTAACGAGTATGATTTTGATATCGAGTACCTTAAGGGGAAGATGAACAGCGTTGCAGATGGTCTAAGTAGGTATATTGATATAAACAAACCCGAAGATATGTCAAAGACTAAAGAAAATGATGAAGTTAGTTTGGTCAACGTTTTCAATAATGAAGCACATGAGATTCAATACGATAACGAAGAAGTTAATCGTATAACACCTGTTGATAATAACGAGGAAGTTATATCAACTGGTGCCACAATCCATAGTGCTTTAGAAGATGAAACTCGTCATATTTATATCACTGACAAACCGGTTAATCTTTACAAAAATCAAATTCACCTCTTTTATGGCCCTCATGAAAAAATTTCAATTAAAATCATTCATAAGAAAATACAAAACCTCGTCCAAATTAAGAAAGACAATTGCGATTTATTAAAAGTTATGAAAGGACTTTTGACAAAAAAAGGACTTTTTTGCATTTATTGCGAAGACGTGAAGCTTTATCTTCAATTTCAAGACATCTATGTAAAATATTTTTCTATGAATAAAAATTTAAAATTGTTAAAGTCAGGTATAAAATTACAAAACATAACAGACAAAAATGAGTTACTTAAAATTATACAAAACGAACACATAAATAAAAATCATAGGGGTATCAATGAAATGTTTTTGGAGTTAAAAGGGTTGTACTTTTATCCAAATCTACAGGTTGAAATTCAAAAGTTTGTTAACAACTGCGAAATTTGCAATCTCGCAAAGCACGATCGACACCCACTGCGGATACCTATGGAAATAACCGAAACTCCAAAGCATTTCAATGATATAATCCACATGGACATCTGGTTTCCAGAACGTGGAAAAATGTATTTAACAACCATCGACAAATTTTCAAAATATGCCACCATTCACTCACTCGAAGATAGAAATTGGATAGCTATACTAAGTGCAATAAAACAAAGAATTCTTTTCCTAGGAAAACCGAACAAAATTATTTCCGATGGTGACACTTGTATATTGCACTCAGCCGTAGAACAATTTCTTAAAGAAAACAAGATTATCTTCCATAGAACAACAGCTTCCCTCAAAACCGGCAATGCCGATATTGAAAGGCTACATGGAACGTTAAATGAGCACTTGCGAATTATGAACGCGAATAAAGACAATTCAGAGTTGGACGAAAAGCTTTTCAAAATTATTTCGATTTATAATTCCACCATACACTCTACAACCAAGTTGAGACCATTAGATATTATTTCTAAGAACCTAAGTAGAGAAGATATTGATTCACTGTCGAACAAATTGCAAAAAGATAAAGAAATAAGAATTAACAACAAAAACAAAGAAACAGGGATATCACCGAACCAATGCACAGACATAGTTCAGAATAGAACTTTGGTCAAATGCAGGCCGAAGTACAAAAAACTAAACAACTTTGAAAGGGACGGTAATTATATCCATGATAAATCCACAAAACGCAAAATTAAATATCACAAAAGGCAATTGAAAAGAAAATATAAATATCAAAATTAAAGTTAAAACAGAAACAAAATCAAACACAAATGCACAAACTCACTTTTTCATTCAATTTCTTTTTGTTTTGTATTAATTTTCTTCATACATTCGTACAATTGTTGGTTGCTTCCTTTAAAATAGATAATTTCAATTACATTGTTCAAGTTATTTTATTAGATTTTAAATTCCTTTTGTTTCTTTTGTTAAATAAAACAGTACATTTAAACTTCTAACGTTTGTTTTCCATTTCTAATTTCTATTTCCTTCCTTGCACGATCTATTTGTCGGCGAATACAGAAATGTCATTTCGGTTTGCGTTCCGGGTTCATCTTCATACAAATTTTGTTATGTCAACTGAAATTATTTAGAAATTAGGGGCGAGTTCATAAGTTGAATAGAATTGTGCCGTTTACACGTGACGTTTGGTTGTAATTGTGATTTGGTTTTAAATGGTGTTTCAGGATCAAGAAAATAAATAGTGTTGTTCACATTGGTTGATTCTGAACAATAGTATAGAGAAAGCAATTATCAATCGTAATTGAGTAGATAAAACAAATTGTTATGATTTGAGATAAGTCTATACATGAATTATTCACGTTAATCACGCGTTGTTTTAATAAGGAATGGTTGCTAATGAGAATACCCTGGAACAGTAAAACTATTGAAGTTAATAGGAGATTATAAAAAGAGGAAATAAATGAAAAATATTAGAATGTGAAGTTTGAATTAAAAAAAAAAATAATTATACAATTGCTCAGAATTTAATATATTGTATGGTAAACAAAAAAATGTATATATTTATTTGAAAATTATAAAATGAAAAATATAAAAAGAAATAGCCTATAAAAAAAAAAATACTGTTAAATACTTGAAAAAGAAAACTTGGTTTATTTAAATACAACTTGAAATTAAATATTAAATTATACCAAATATTTTATTGTAACTCAAATTAGAATATTATAAATTGTTATAAAATTAAATAAATCAGTATACAAAAATAGTATTAATCAAACTGTTATAACTTGTATAAGATTAAGTATGTTATTACGAAAATTGAAAGTTATTTTCCTATGATTGTCTCGCTATTTCCGTTTAATTGTTAAATATTTGTTTTTGGAACAAAAATCCTTGTTATTAGTTTTCAGTTTTGTTTTTGGAGACCAAAAATACTTAGTGGGGGAGGTGTCATATAATGAAATGTGCTATAAATATTATTCCCTAATTGCATACTCCACCCATTAAGTAGGAGGTCCTTATTCACCACACTTGTCGTTTGTACATCAAACATCAATAGTGTGTAAATACCTATTGCTATCAAAATTTCTCTTTCCAACATTATCTCTTTTAAAAGATATTACTGGAGAGATTAAACCTTGTCGTAAGTCTAGATCGTAAGTCAAGTTTTGTAAGCTAGTTTGTAAGTATTTCAGTCAGTCGACTCTTTATGTTATAAACGTTAAGTGGTTCTTTTGTTCATAAAAATATAAACTTAAACTTCTATTAAAACTTCTATTAAAAATAAAGTACGTACAAGTTTTTATAAAACAATATAAATGTGGTTTAATTTATAAAAAAACGAGGCTATAATTCAACCACATAATTATATTGTGTAAATTATATAATCGATCTATTGAATTTGTATTGTTAAATTAAAATCAACACCTCCGTAGACGTAATTCCAAATCAATAACTTTATTTATTGTAAACACCCTATGTGTGCATTTTACGGAACAGCATTATAATATAACACACACTATGTGAAACCTGTGTTGTCAAGAAATAAATGTATTTTTTTTTTAGAATCTTTGCTTTGTGACCAGATACATGTGATATATAGATATATACAAAAAAAAGAGAAAAATATATCGTGCTACGGCACCTTTCGCTGCATAAAAGAGCTAGATACTTATGTATACTGTGTATACGTTATCTCTCTCTGTGCATTTTATGAAATATAACACACACTATGTGAAACCAGTGTTTTCAAGAAATTAATGTATATTTTAGAATTCTGCTTTGTAATCAGATACATGTGATATATAGATATATAATTAAAAAAAAGAGAATATATCGTGCTACGGCACCTTTCGTTGTATAAAGAGTTAGACACTTATGTATACTGTGTATATGCAGTCTCTCTCTATCCCCTAGTTTTAAGTTAGTATTTAAGAATCAGTTGTACAAATATGGACACTCAGTCAAATACAACAGTACATACAGCTCCTGAGCAAGAGCAGTCAAATCATATTAATAAAATATAGCAAAGGAGAGCCAAGTGGCTTTGAAATTGTATAATCGCATATAGCAGGCAATACTTAACAGCCGCAGTTTTACTTCAAAGAAATCGAAAAATTGTAAACAACTCTGTAAAACTTTTTTTTAAGTCTCAATAAATCAATTCAATTCAATTCATCTCTGTTGAAGGAAAATCGATCTGTCAAAAACAAAAATAATAAAAAACTTTATTCACTACGACTCACAACTAACTACATTTATCCAATCGAAGCTGGCGGAATAAATCGGTTATTTTGTTTTGATTTATTGGTAAAATCTCCTTATTTATTTTATAGCTAACCTTAAAAAATTAAAAACTCTAATTCTCTTTTATAGCAAACTAAAATTTTCATTGGGAAAATGAGCTCTCTTCGAACTACTAGACGCGGTAATATTTTGTGGCTAAACTTTCCACAGAGCATCTCACTTGGAACACCAAAAAAAAACATTTCAACGAAGAGGCGCCTTCATTCATCAGTCCAAGCTTCCGAGATCTCAAAGATAATCTTCTGCCTCTTCAAAAGTGCAGACGGACAGCCTTCTACCTCCAGAAGTCCAAGCGCTCCACTTTCCTTATTCAATTATTTTTTCCGATGACCAAACACCTACAGAATAACACGGAATTGTGTTCCGGATTCGAAAATTGTTGGTATCTCGGAAATCTCCGAAACCCGCACTGATAATGTGCGCCTTTTCGGATCTCTTGCATGCAACCAGGTAGGCCTTACCACCAAGCATTACATACAATTTACCGGTTGAGTACATTTATTTTTTATTTTAGAAATAGGTACCTACTTTAATTAAACGAGATGTTTGCTATACCTACGTGAACATATGACCAATGTCACGGTACGCACCACTATACTCATATGGATAGAGTATAAGCATCCAAAGTTCGAAAAGAACTAGGCACGAATTTGCAAGATTGATGACCATTCATCAGATTAGCTATCGGTTTTCGGTATGACTTGATGTCATTAGCCATCTGATTCATCCAGGAACTTATTTCTGCTGGAACGAAATAAAGAAAAAAGGATGTGGGTATCCCTCCTTACAAGGCGGTATTGAAATCGGTATTTCAGTTTATGTTTCCTCTTTTTTTGTTTGTAATTGCTTATTATGGATGGCAACTCAACCAGGGGAAAGTTATCCCTACGTATATTAGTTTAATCTCAATAACCATCTCTATGAGAAATTAGATTTCAGTTAACCAAACCAATTCGTTCGCATTATGTATGAAAGACACCAACTTTCATCCATATCAAGTACCTACATACAATTTGCTTGATGCATACAATGTAGATTAAAGTAGTTCTTATTTGTTCTTGAATAAAAAAAAACTTTTGACTTACGTTTTTGTTTTAGTAGATTAATTTATGTGTGGTGCATTATGATGGTAATTCATTGAGGGGTGGTAATTTTTGTTGTTTTTGCTTTCTTTCGAACTGAAGGCAGTAGAATTTTTGTTTAACGACGTAGGTCTTTCGCGTGGTAAATACCAATTCTCTTTCCTTGAAGGTTTTCTATTTCGTATAGATTATTATTTCGGCTTACCACTCGGCATTTGACGAATTTTGTTGATAGTTTCGCATTGAAATTTTTAGAGTCGTTGCTCATTACAAAATTTCGGCGAAAAACTTCCTCACCAGGTTTGAAAACGCGTATGGCTGACCTTGCATTGTAGGACTTTTGGTTGCGGGTATACGCTTCATGTAATTTGTCTTTAATTTTTTCACGCATCAGTTGCAATGCGTTCGGAGAGGGCATTACTTCAATCTCACCATCACTTTAAGATTTAAGCTGTTTGAGAATCTGATATGCTTCTTCATGGGTTATCATATGACGTCCAAAAATGGCGTAGAAAGGTGACATACCTGTCGACTGGTGTACAGAAGTACACAAAGCTTGTTGGATTTGCGGTAAGTGCAGGGATAAAGAGAAATAGATTTCCCGTTTTGCTTCGCACATAGGAGCCCATAAAATCTATATAGATTTTTTAGAAAGGTATATCTTTATTTTGTTGGAAACCCATAGGAGGTCTCATAATAAAGTTTGGGATTTATTTTCTTTGCATTTAGCGCAATTGCTGACAAAATCACGCACCTGCTGAGCCATTTTGGGCCAAAAATAGGTTTCTTTAATTCTTTCAAAGGTTTTTTGAATGCCGCCATGGGCGCAATTAGGAGGTTCATGGTTTTGGGCAATTATTTGGTGGGTTAAGCCAGCTGGTAACCACAGTTTCCAAAGGCTGTCTATATTTACATTGCTGTTTTGGCTAAGAACAATTTTTTTGTAAATTATGCCATTTTGAATTTTTAAGTCTGGTAGGTTTTTATCGTTTTTCCTAATAGAGGTGATGAGAGCGAGGTATTCGGGTGATTTAAATTCAGGTGATTCGGTTATTGGCGATAATGTTAGCTGATCTATATGCATTCTGGATAACGCATCCGGCACTAGATTTAGTGTTCCTTTGACATGTTTAATGTGAAATGAATAGGCTTGCAGCTTCAACGACCAACGTGCTAGGCGGCCACTAAGGTCTGTCAGGTTCATGAGCCATTTGAGGCTGGCGTGGTCGGTAATTACCGTGAAGGTACTACCTTCCACATATGGCCTGAATTTACGAATGGCGCGTATTGCTGCGAGGCATTTCTGTTCACTGACACTATATTTTTGTTGGCAAGCGTTTAATTTTTCGGAAAAATAGGCGATGGGTTTTTCGTTCTGTTCCTCATCATGTTGGAACAAAACTGCGCCATTACCTTTCGACGAGGCATCGCACTGAATCATAAATGGTTTTGTAAAATCAGGTGTATTTAAAAATGGTGCAGACGATAAGGCCTCTTTCAAAGTCTCGAAAGATTTCATCGCCTCTTGAGAAATTGGAAATGTAGTTCCTTTTTTAAGATAGTCAGATAAGGATGCCGCTAGAGCTGAAAAGTTCCGGATGAAGCGACGATACCACCCACAGACACCAAGAAATCTCCTCACCTGTTTCTGAGTAGTTGGTGGCGGTAACTCTTTGATAGATGATACCTTATCAGGGTCGGCTTTAACATGACCTTGTCCAATAATATATCCAAGGTATTTCAATTCTTTCAAACAAAAGAAGGACTTTTCAACGTTGATAGTTAGGTTAGCAGTTTTTAAGTGTTCCGCCACCAAGGTCAGAATTTTCAGATGGGTTTCGAAATCCGGGGAGATAATCAGAAGATAGTCAAGATAGACAAACACGAATTCCCTAAGCGCCGAGGGGATCACTTTATAATTAACCGACACAACTTTTGAGGTGCATTACACAACCCAAAAGGCATGACGGTGAATTGATGCAATGGTTGACCTGGCACAGTAAATGCGGTCTTCTCTCTTGACTTCTTGTAATAGGTTTGGCGGAATAAATCGACTTGTAGTAGTTGATGAAAAAGAACTGATTTATTTAATATGATTTCACCTTATTTATACTTATCTATACACAAATCAATTTAATGGAAAGTGCAAGCTTAGTAAGAAGACCTGAACTCAATTGTGTCAAACATTACTCGGGCAATGCACTTGAAAAGGTTCAAGTGGTGCGATATGAATCGTCACTATTTAAGTTGGTCACTGAGTCATGCTGACACTCGCAATAATAATTATGCATGCATTGAGTTCCGGATTCCTGCCATACTACACCTCCCCTTCTTTTTTTTAGAATGCTTATAAGTGACAATGGATGAGCATTCTTTCACATTATTTTGATATACATTTGTTTTGTTTATATTTTGTGTTCATTAAATTTGAATAATTTTTATAGGTACATAATATGTAAAATGATATGCATTTCAATATTAAATTATATGTAGCATTTTTTTTTTTTTGTCTTAATATCTACTCAAATTTAAACTAAATTTATTATGTGTATTGAACATAAGATTTTAGTCTGTTTTTGTGTATTATAATATTTTTACTTATTTTTTGTTTTCTTAATTTGTAATTGTCTGTGTTGTTAGGTGTTAAACTATAGTAATTGTTCTTATCTATGCTTTCTACTCTAAAGGGACCCTTGTATCTACTGTCTAACTTATGACCTGTGTTATCTTTTATTAATACTAAATCTCCTATGCATATTTCCTTAGATTGAATTTTCCTGTCGTAAATTGTTTTCTGTTTATCCTTTTTTTTCATTATGAACTCTTTGGCTCTTTGTTGCGATACTTGTAGTCGGTATTTTAATTCTTTGTCATACTCATCGTAGTTATAGAGTGGAGTAATCTCATTCTGTTTGAGGAACTCAAATGTGGGTGGTGTTTTTCCGAAAACCAGTTCAAAAGGACAGTTACCATGCACGGTTGATGGTGTCGTGTTGTAACAGTAGCAAAAATATTTAAGATATTCGTCCCAATCGCTTTTATCAACAGATATGTAAGAGCGTACATATTCATTGAATGTACGATGGCTACGTTCAACTGTACCAAGTGTTTGATGATGATGATGGGGTGTAGAGGTTTTTTGTTCAACTTTAAGTAATTTACATAATTCTTCAAAAATGCTGTTTTTATATTTTGTTCCCATGTCTGTTAATATAGTTTTCATACAGCCATAGACGAGAATATAGTTTTCAAATATTGCTCTTGCTATTGTGCTTGGTCGGTATTGGTACTGCAATTAAATACTTTGTCAGATCGCATATGATGGTGACTGCATACTCATTCCCATTAAAAGACTTGGGAAGAGGACCTATTGTATCCATTTGAACAGTTTCGAATGCTTTTCTTGGTGTTTCTGTGATAACAATTGGTTCTTTAATGTGTCTATTTAATTTGTTCTTTTTGCATTGTGTACAATCGTTAACATAATTCTTTATATCTTTTTTCATATTTTTCAGTAGAAATGTTGCCTTATTTTGTTAGTAGTACGAACGATTCCTGGGTGGCCTCCCCGAATTGGATCGTCATGGTACTGCCTAATGATTTCGTTGATTTTTTTCGACATTTGTCACCTGCGTTAATTCCGGAGTTAATTTCTATTCCTTTGAGAACTTGGGTACCCTTTTCTTTAAATTCATCTACTCGAGTATATTTAAACAATTTGTCTCCTAAAGACAATTGTATTTTTACAAGTCCTTATTTGTCGGCTTCTTTCATAAGCCTGACAAAGAATTGTCCTAAGTCAATTTTCGTCTCAACATGCTTGTATCTATATAGCTGCAAAAAATCTTCTTTCCTTTTTTGATATACATTTTCGGAAAATCAGAAATGAGCTGAGCATGCTTTCTTACTTCATATTTTTTTAGTGCTTCGTAAATTTTGGGGTTCTCGTGGTGACTTATGTCATTTGCAACAGTGTAAGGATTATGTTTATTCATTGCTCTTGTTATTACTCTGTATACTTTACTAGATTCTACCGTAAGTTGCTTTAAATCTATAATATTTATTCGGGGTAGTGCGTCCGCTATGTAATTTTCTTTTCCAGCTATGTATTCCACTTCAAAGTCATATTCTTCAAGGTCTAATCTTATTCGCATTAGTTTGGAAGAAGGGTTTCTCATTGAGAAAAAATAGGTTTGGTCTGTTTTGACGAAAAATTTTCTTCCGTACACATATGGTCTAAAAACGGTTATGGCCCAATGTATGGCTGCTAGTTCTTTCTCTATTGTGGATTTATTAATTTCTCCTTTGGTGAATGCTCTTGAACCGTAGGTTATTGGTAATTGCTTGTTTTCATATTTTTGACTCAGCACTGCGCCACAAGCGAAACCGCTGGCGTCTATTGTGATAAAAAATTCTTTGGTAAAATCAGGGTATTGGAGTATTTGTGGACTGATTAGAGATTTTTTTAAATATTGAAAGGCGTTAGTGCATTCCTCAGTCCAGTCAAATGGAATATTTTTCCTGCACAACCTTGTTAAAACCCTAGAGTGTTCAGCGAAATTAGGAACAAATCGCCTGTTGTAGTTACAAAACGCAACAAATCTCTCAGCATCGTCAGCATTCTTTAATAAGGGATATTTCTGGAAGTAGTTGGTTTAAGGGCGTTCTAGAACAGTGGCTAAGTGGCTAACAGGTGTGCACAGGTGAGAACAGGTGTGTACAGGTGAGACAGGTGCGACAGGTGAGCACAGGTGAGACAGGTGCGACAGGTGAGACAGGTGTGCCAGGTGAGACAGGTGAGACAGGTGCGACAGGTGCGACAGGTACGACAGGTGCGACAGGTGAGACAGGTGAGAAAGGTGCGACAGGTGAGCCAGGTGAACAGGTGTGCCCAGGTGAGGCAGGTGAGACACGTGCGGCAGGTGAGGGTGAAAAAGGTAGGTCGATCGGTAAGTGGGTGGTGGCTAAGTGGGTGGTGGCTAAGTGTGCGGTGACAAGTGAGTGGTGGCTAATCGGGCGGTGGTTCAGTGTGATACGGATCATGCAGGTTTCTGACCTAGTTGGTGGTGTTGTAGGTAGGTGGCCTAGTTTTTTGGATCGCTTAGTGGGTGGTGGCTAAGTGGGTGGTGGCTAAGTGGGCGGTGTTTCAGTGCAAAAGGGATCGTAAAGGCTTGTAGCCTAGTTGGTGGATGGGTCAGTGGGTGGTGGCTGTTGTAGATAGATGGCCTAGTTGTTGGATCGGTAAGTGGGTGGTGGCTAAGTAGGGCGATGGCTCAGTGTAATAGTGATCGTGTTAGTTGTGCTGCAGGTGTTAATAACACATACGTGTTGTTTGATACGTTGGGTTCTGTATCCATGATATTGTGTGCTAGCAAAAATATATATATGTATGTGATGGAAGCCCTTTAACGTCGTGTAACACATAATGTCTGATAGCATTTTAATAGTGATAAATAGTTTATTTTTGGAAAAAAATTGATAACCGAGCAAGCCTAGCGATAATTTTATACGCATGAGTGTACAGGAATAAACATGCATTGACTATCCGGAAATATGCGACACATATCACTAGCATTCTAACAGTGATAATGCGTTTTTTTTTTTTTTTTTCTTTTGTGTAAATTATGACGGTTATTTAATCAGAATGTGCAATGCATAGGTACCTACATTTAATATCATTTAATTCTAAGAAAAATTTGAAGAAAACTCCCCTTAGCTAAAGAAAGATAAAAGAATCACGTTCGTAAAAGTGAAAAAACAAAAATCAACCCAAGATTTTAAATAAGAAAGACTTTTTTTGTTTATTTTTTTAATTTAATATTTTTTTTATTTTGAGGTTTTATGTTTTATGTTTTAAACAATTCTGGTGACTACTTGGCTAAGTGGATTATATTCAATAATGCGATCATGCAGCATAAGACAGTAAGCTGAAGTGTTTAAAGGAATTTTCAGTGATGATCTCATTTCCAAGCGAATATCGATAGGTCCTGTTTTAAGGGATTCGTTCTGATGTCTGCAATCTTTAACAAAAATTGGAGCGTGCGATTGATATTGATCACAAGAAAGAAGAGGCTCAGCCATTGTTTTGTTGTAGTAGGTTTTTTGAAAATCAGTATACATTTTGTATAGCCAACTATATCTGTTTCGATCGAAAGAAATGTTTAGGTCTTCCTGAGGGTATACATCTGAATTCAGATAAACTTTTATGTCTGTTATATGACAATGATTAAATGTGGTTATATCCTCCGTTAGTTTTTTATTTTTTTCAGTTTGTAGTGCAACAATAATGTATCGAGGTTTTTCAATTTGTGTTGTTGTTTTGATGTTCCAAATATTATGATCGGAGAATGACAACGTAGGATATTCATACAGATCCCAGTTGCGGAAAGCAATTTTAATAGACTTATTCTTATTTATAGATTTGTATAAATCCAACTTGACTGAATCGGATAAAGTTACATGTGGTACTTTCCATTGAACCTTATGAAGTTGAACCTCAACTTTTTCATCAACTGTTGAAATTAATGCATTTTCATCTATTCTGGCACGAGTAAGAATTAGATCATGTCGGGCGTTAGGTATAATTTTTTTGTAATCTTCAGCAAATCCCAAAAGCTTATTCAGTGGGATACAGTAGTTAAAGTTAAATGACTTTAAAGAAATACATGCCTCAGGAGACCACGAAGCACTTAAAAGCATATCGCTCTCGTTTTTAGTTAAGGACAGGTAGTTTTTTATCGTTGAAGTAATTCCAACATTCCTATTACAGTCAATTTCTCTTCCATTCAATTCATAACGTATTTCATCAAAAAGAAAAGCCATTGAGTTGTTTACCAGTTTCGTACTCAGAATATCTTTTCCTTCCCGTTGTTTAAGTGATCCTTCAATGCATAAAAAACTTTCCGAAGGTAAAACATTAAGATTTTGATGTTGTATACAAATCTGAATGATGTCATTCCGTTCAAAATTGTTTTGATAAGGTGAGTAAGTGTGGTACTCATATTTAGAAATAGATTCATTGTACTCTGGATCTTGAAAAATGTTTAACATGATATTTCCTAGGTTTTTATTTTTTTTAAGATGAACCCCAATGATAGCAAAAAGTTTTTATTTTCTTTTGTGAGGTGATGTGTTGACGATGCTGAGGTCAAAACTTGATTAGGTAATAAATTTTTGATAACAGAGTTTATATAAGAATTTTGTGCGTGAGAAATTTGTTCATATATAATCATATTTCTGGCTTTAAATGTAATCGAACAGTTATTTTTTCTCCTCTAAAATTAATAATTCTACCGTCTTGATCAATGAACTTTAAACTTAACGATGTTATTCGTTTGACGTTCACAGGTAAATAAATAACATTTCTAGGAACCTCAATGATTTTATAGCCTGGGCTCACGTTTATAGAAAATTCATGTAAAATATGCGCCAACTGGTTATTAATATACGTTCCATCTATAATATTACACTCAACACGTATTGCATTAACTTTGTTTATGTCAACGTAAAGATCTGATTCGTGTAATATATTAGGCTCCAACAGTTTCTTACTGAATCCTAAAAGCGAACCAATAGAATTTTGTTTAGAGAAATCTATTGCTTCTGAACTATAAATTTCACATTTCAGAGTATTGCTGTTGGCTATGATTTTAATTTCACTTTTTCTATTTAAATTCTTTTTCTTTTTATTAATTTCACTAATTTTCTTTTGTATAATATTGTTTATGTCTCCAATCTCATATGAGCCAATAGGAAACGAAATAACATTTTCACCTACGTGAAACAAGTTATTTAAATCATCCACATTTGGTATAGAGTTATATGATTGAAAATCTATGAGGCCGCAGACATAGTTGGACCTTAATACAATTGGTGGGAAATATTCCGCTGTAAGAGATGAGTCGTTTCCGCTAAGAGTTAATGTTACCGACATGTTGGTTAAAAGACGAATGATATATTTTTTTTTATTTCATTCACTTTATTCATTTTTATTTTTGAAAACCTTTTGAGATTGATCTAATAAATACTTTAAACATAAATGACCACATATAAATGTATTAAAATTCTGTTCTTGAATATAATTATAATTTATCCGATTTCCTAGATATTTTATTATTTCAATTGGAGGTCTTAAATTACCAAAACTGTCAAAATACTTTACAAAATTGTTTTTATTTTTTATATATGCCACCCAATGTGTACCTCTACCAGATTCATCATCCAAATTGATAACGCCACACTCCTGGATAAATGACTTTGTTGGTAATGAGTTTCGCATAAAGACTCCTCTAAAGTGTGGTATATGCTTCACTGCAAACCGTTGTATGTCAAAGTTTGTTAAAGGTTGGTTGGGTAGCAGATCTATTAGTTTTTTGTGTTGGTGTTGTTTATAAAAAGACCAAGCCCATTTTTATAGGGCTGTAAATATAAGCCGTTTCCTCTGATTGCAACGGCTTCCAAAGCCTTGTTGTGTCTAATGTTTTCTTCCAACTGTTTTTTAGCAGCGCTTGCAGCATTAAGGGTTTTTACAACACCAGCTGCTCCTCCCGTAAGAGTTCCTATAGCCGATAAGCCTGCAAGAATAGGAGCTACAAATGGAAGAAAGCCCCCTGTTTTTGGAATTGGAATTATTCTTGGTGTTTTTATGTTACTTTTTTTCTTGTTTTTAATAACACTTTTGGCTGCCTTTAAAGCAATACTAGCAATAGATGTTGTACCACAACAGTTAATATTGCTTCTTATAGCATTTCGTGCTTCTTTTATAGCTTTCTTAAACAAATTTTTGTTACAGATTTTCTTCTCACTAATTTTTTGTTTTGTTTTATTCTTTTTAACACCCATTCCCAATTTTGTCTTAGCTTTCATCATGTTGGTGACTAAAAGGCTGCTTAACTTTTCAGGAACTGATGAGTCCTTTGCTTTAAATCTTTTCCAAGCTTGTTCTGTCAGAATTTTATCTGCTACGTGACGATCCGATAGTGAACTACTTTTTGAATATGCTATATCATGCAGGCGGCACGACTCATCCAGTTCATTAATGCCTTTATCTCCTCTACTTAAACGTTCTTGCAATTTTGTGCCAGGTCCACAGTAATTGTACGAAGGTAAATGTAGTTCAATTGGCAGTTTATCAATAATATTGTTTAAAAGTCCTCCTCCTTCAGAAGATTTTTTACAACTGATGGTTTTAATGTGATGCTCAATCATATTTATAAGATATTGTAATGTTTACCGCCTCCTTGGTTGAAGTTTCGAACATTTATGATTTCAAAAATATATAAACGAGTTGTTTTATTATAAAATAATTCAGTCATCAATATGAGGTTCATCAAACAGTCACAAGTCATTAAAGTACAAAACTTTGATTCCGATGTTAAAATTAAAAAAAAACATGGATCATTATTCCCAAACAGTATCCGTGGAATAATCGTTGGCCCTTCAAACTGTGGGAAAACAAATGTTATGCTTAGCATTCTTCTTGACACAAATGGGCTGAAGTTTGAAACTATTTACATATATTCCAAATCATTGCATCAACCGAAATATATGTATTTAAAAAAGGTTATTTCATCAGTAGAAGGAATGGAATATAATGAATTTTCAGATAATAGTGATATTATGCCACCAGCAGATGCTAAAAATAACTCAGTGTTTATTTTTGACGATGTTGCATGTCAGAAGCAAAACAACATAAGGGATTATTTTTGTATGGGTCGTCACAATGGTGTTGATAGTTTCTATTTATGCCAATCCTATACACATATTCCCAAGCATTTGATTCGAGATAATGCAAATTTTATTATACTTTTCAAACAAGATGAAATGAATTTAAAACATGTTCACAATGATCATATAAACTCAGATATGACGTTTAACCAATTTAAAGAGCTATGTTTTCATTGTTGGGTTGATAATTATGGTTTTCTAGTTATAGACAAGGAAAGTAGTATTAAAAATGGTCGATATAAAATTGGTTTCCATGAAATAATTTTACTATAAATACACACTTATACTTAAAAAGGAATCCATTCCAATATGAGCTCTGTTTGAGAAAACTTAAAATTTATCTTAATATACTAGGAAAGATAAACAAATCTAAAAAAATGAATGAAACTATCCTGAATGATCTAATAAAAACAAAAAACATTCTAAAACAAAAATATTTTCAATTAAAAACTGGTGAAATAACACGAGACACGGAGTTGGAAAACACTTTTAAACCTATTGTTGAACCATTAAAAAAGTTGGTTGAAAATGTCGAAAGGGAAAAAAAGCCAAAACCTAATGATGAAGAAATTGAAACAAAACCAATTAAACGTCGTAAACTTAATTTTAAATTATTTAATAAAGAAGAAGGATCGGAAGACAATGAAGTATTAGAATCACCAATCACTGAATTAGATAGTGGAGATAATGAGATGTTGTTTAGTACTCCAATCAATTTCAATACATCCGAGGTATCTACAACTTTCACTAAAAAATTATTATCTGAATCAAATCGCGATACAGTCTATGGCCCGTATTATGATGCTAATACACAAGCAACGAAAATTGGTAAATCTAAATTTTGGATGGATGATGATGTTATTAAAATTGATGATGAAAAATTTACTGGAACTCCGGGTCTCATTGAGCTGATTCTAAAGAAAAAACCTCGAAAGCACATATATACAAATGATGATTTAAAGCACTATCAGAAAATTTTACAAAAGACTAGTGCCCATATGCGAAATCATGATGATACTTTTAGGATCAACAGTAATAGGGGTGTCAAGTATACGCAAATAATAAAGAATCTTGTTTCAGGATTTAATAACAAAAATAAAAAAACCGGGGAATCTTATTCTGAAATAACTGAAATGAAGTACACAAACAAAAATAATGAATACGTTTACTGGAATGATCCTAATGAGCTCGTTAATAGACTTAAACTTTTAATAGCATCCAAAAACGCTGGTAATAACAACCATCAAAATGAAATCAGCTCTATAATTGAGGAATTAAAGGAATCAAACATCATATATTAATATCACTCAAACCTAAAATGTATTCAAACTAAAAATGATCGTTGACAAGTTCGGAAGAAACTCCAAGACACTTTTAAAAAGTAAAGGTCCGACAGGTCCTCCAGGGTTAGGTTTTAAACTCCTTCCATCTGGTGATTTTAATATGGAAAATAAACGCTTAAGCAATATTGGTAGACCTGAGGAACCACACCAAGCAACCTCTAAAGAATACGTTGATGATCAAATAAACAATATTATCGAAATCAGTGATCCTAAAAACTATATAGATGCTATCGTAAAAAAGTATCTTGATGAGCACATCAAAAGCAAAATTGTGGAGTTAATAGAAGAGAGAAAAATATTTTCGACACAACTATCACTATACAAAAATCACTCCCCAGTTGTAACTGATAAGAATAGTTTTTAGTTGAGTGTACTTATATATATATATTTTAAGAATGTATGCGTAAGAAAAAAATATTTAATTTTTACTTTAATTCCTCTTTCAAAAAATTCAATACCCTCATCATCATCATCATCCTGAAACAATGGACGTCGATCTATTAATTAAAAATATTACAGATTTTCTAAAGACATATAAACATGAATTACTAGAGGAACATTACCATGAATTTTTAAATTGTATAAGACTACTTAAACAACTTCAAAACTCTATTTACACTGAATCGATACATGGACTTCATTACTCTAGCTGTTGTTGGTCATTGGATGAGTGTAAAGTGGGGCCAGATACTTGTGTATGCTTTATCATAGAGAAACGTTTATTAAGAATGAAGAAACTAATGCTGTTATACAAAAGATTCAAATAAATCAAAATAAAAATTATAAAAATACTTCTTTTCATTTTCTTAAATTCATTCTTTACTAATATGAGTAAGCGAATGGTTGTTGAAGAATTACACAAGCCTGCACGTAGAAATTTTAAACGTCGCCGTGTTATCATTAAAGGCTTTGATGATTTATGGCAAGCGGACTTGGTTGAAATGATACCATATAGTAATCAGAACAAAGGATTTAACTATTTATTGACGGTCATCGATACTTTTTCTAAATTCGCTTGGGCTATTCCTATCAAAACCAAAACTGGTATCGCTGTAACCAAAGCAATGGAAAAGATATTTATTCAATCTTCTAGGATCCCAAAAAATTTGCAAACAGATGATGGAAAAGAATTTTTTAATAAAAATTTCAGAATCTTAATAGACAAATATAAAATAAACCATTACTCAACATTTAGTTCATTAAAAGCTTCTATTGTTGAAAGATTTAATAGAACTCTTAAAGAAAAAATGTGGAAAGAATTTAGTTTCAATGGCAGCTATAAGTGGATAAATATTTACAGAAAATTACTGCATGATTATAATCATTCTTTCCACAGAACTATAAATTGTCAACCTGCTAGTGTTAATAAAAAAAATTCTAAATTATTACTTACAGTTTTTAAAAATCATAAGAAAAATGTAGATAAACGTCAATTTAATGTTGGTGATAGTGTAAGAATTAGCAAGTATAAGCATGCATTCGAGAAAGGTTATACACCCAACTGGACTACGGAAGTATTTAGAATAAGAACAGTCAAAAGAACAAGACCCATTACATATCTTCTCGAAGACTATAAAGGTGAAGCAGTAAAAGGCGGGTTTTATAAAGAAGAACTTATGAAATCCAACTGTCCAGATATATATCTTGTGGAAAAAGTTATAAAAACAAGAGGAAATGAAGTTTTTGTAAAATGGTTGGGCTTCCCAACAGAACAAAACTCATGGATTGATAAAAACAAACTGTTGTAATATAAAAAAGAAAAAATATTAAAATTTATTGACCACATATTTTGTTTGTGTTTTAATTAATATATGATTGTATTTGTACATGAATGATTAAAATTAATTATTTAAGTTTTAAAAATTTTAGCTCGTATGATGATCCTAATGGTCTTGTGATTTGGAAAGCATAACCACCTTTGGCCATATAAAGCAAGGTGTTCGATGATAGGGAAGAATATCTACCTGCTAAAAACACCTGTAAATATTAATACAAATTAAAATACAATATATCAAATTAATGTTTTTTATCTTACCGTGTATTCCCCCAGATCCGCTACAACTCGATCCCCCCACTTTGTTGTAACCATTCGAATATGGTAAATGTTATAATTTAATCCGATCGTGAGATCGGATAACTTCCGTGTAGGTTTGAAACCGCTATCATTTAACGAATTTGCTTCTCGGACTGCAAAGTCTTCTACAGTGAAAACTGAATAATCCGGTTCTGAGAAATTCATAATGTCGACAATCTTCGTCACTTGTTTAAAATAAACTATTCCTATCCTCAACAAATGCTTACGTTTTATAGTTCTGTTTCATCCCCACCCGACTCATAGTTTAGTACCTATGTATTTTTTTTTTTGTATCATCGAATAGTTTTTTCTATTTTTAGAAAACTATTCGATCATTTACCATTTTTTTTCATCTGTATCAGTATTTTTTCCTTATTTGGTAAAAACCAACTAACCCTCCCACTTTCTGTTATCTTTTAATACACGCGGATATGACTTGTCACTTCCACACTCGTTAAATATTTTTTTTTCAATCCTTACATCTTTCTTGTATATAGTTTGGGTTCATATGTATATGTTGCATTCCGTGGATTTCCTTTTTTTTGGTAGAACGCAATAATCTAAGTAATTAATAAAAATATATATAAGTAATTAAATAAAATATGCATATTATGTTATATCCATTTCGTATGATTTTCCTTTTATCGTTTGATGGGCATGCATACATTTGATGCATTTGGTGGTTTTCCTTTTTTTGGCTTTGGGTAAAATGCAACAATCTAAGTAGACACCTAATTCTTATCATTTTCTAACTCTCAAGCAAATAATTCTAACACTGGACTAGACAGTAATTTTGAATAGTTCTTGTTATAGAGCCATCGAGTACAGTTCTTTTAAGTGTTTCCAAGTTTAAACTTATTGCATTTATAAATTAAAACCAATAAATACAACAAAAAAAAAAAGAACAGAAAATGGATATTGTAAACGAAGAAGAATACCATAGAAGATTCCAGGGTATTGAGGAGCCTGATTTTTACTGTCCAAATCCCAACCAGGAAAGATTGGAGTACGGACCAACTCAAAGATACCGAGAAGCATTTTTGGACCCATTCAATGGGGTTGCTACTATAAGGGAATTGGATAACGAATACGGACCAAACTATTTTGATATTGAAGAACTCTATGATGATGACGACTACATGACAAGTACGCTTCTGCAAAAAGTAATTCTTGCCAAGTTTCGTCCAAAAAGGATAAAAATACCAGATCCTTTATTGGATGCAAAGCGGGTGCCAGCCGGAAAGTATTTTAAAGGAGAGAAAAGTCCAAGGATATAATAAATAAAAAAAAATTATAATAATAAACAAAGAAAAAATAAATATACATTTGTAAAAAAAAAAAATATCAATCTTTTATTTCTTTTGTTTTAATTTTTACATTTCTTATATTTTACAGTAATTTTAGAAAACTATTCGATCATTTACCCTCTTTTTTCATCTGTATCAGAATTTTTCCCTTGTTTGGTAAAAACCAACTAACCCTTCCACTTTCTGATATCTTTTAATACACGCGGATATGAGTTGTCACTTCCACACTCGTTAAATATTTCTTTTCAATCCTTACATCTTTCTTGTTTATAGTTTGGGTTCATATGTTTATGTTGCATTCCGGGGATTTCCTTTTTTTTGGGTAGAACGCAATAATCTAAGTAATTGATAAATATGCATATGTTATGTCCATTTCGTATGGTTTTCCTTTTATTATTTGATAAGCATGCATGCATATGATGCATTTGTTGGTTTTGATTTTTGTGGCTTTGGGTACAATGCAACAATCAAAGTAGGAACCTAATTCTTATCATTTTCTAACTCTCAAGCAAATAATTCTAATACTGGACATAACAGTAATTTTGAATAGTTCTTGTTATAGAGCCATCGAGTACAGTTCTTTTAAGTGTTTCCAAATTTAAACTTATTGCATTTATAAATTAAAACCAATAAATACAACAAAAAAAAGTGTTACTAATACAATTTTTCTTACTCTCAAGCAATTAAGTGATCAGTGAACATCTCAGTAATTTTGAATTGTTCTTGCTATAAGCCTAGTGCAGTTCCTTTAAGTTTAAACTTAAAATCCATAAAAAAGAAGTGTTTTTTTTTTTTATTTTTTGTCATTAATATAAACATATGTCATTAAATTTTTGAAGCTTTGCTTAAAAAGGGTGAAACGATAAAACAAAAAACAGTAACTATCAGATCCTAAAAACAAAAGGTTTACCTGCTAAAAAACCGAATTCTACAAAACTAAGTGCTTCAATTGTCAAAACAAAAACAAAAACACAAAAAAAAATGGCAAATTTGGTTTGTGTTGTTTGTGCTGAAAAATTCGCGCATGCAAGTTCTTTAAGCAGGCATATAAAATCTGCTCATAAGGGTACCAGTACCAGTAAAGTTCAATGCCCCCAATGTGTGAAAACATTTTCGCGAAAAGATGCATTGAATCGCCATATTCTAAGTGCTCATAAAACCTTAGAGGTAGCTCATGTGAGCAATGCAACCTTAACTGTAAGTGACCAGTCTATCTCAACCAAACGGAAAGGCGATGATGATATTCCTCATTGTTCATCAAACAAACGCAGATGCGGAACCTGTCCAGGAGAGTTTTCGCCTAAACAGTGGATACACCATGAGAGAACAGAAATCCACAGAAACAAAAACATGATTAAAGTACCAATGAGCCCCTTTATGAAGATCCGGAAGTGTTTTAAAGGTATGGTAGAAACCTTCCTATTGCAAAACAAAAGGGAAGATCTACTGAACATTAAATATTTTTTGGATAGTTGTAAGACTGATGTGTTGCAACTCATTGAAGAAGCATTCCAAAGAAATGGCAGTGTTAAGTTCAGTATTGAGCTTTTTGCTGAATACGTAAAATATTCAACATCGACTGGAGGAGAAGAGCATGCTGATATAAGCACAAAATCGTTTAAATCTCCGATGCAAATTGCTCTACAAAGCCAAGATATTTCGGAAATATTTACGAAGATGGTAGAATGCATTGACAACAAAAGTGAAGAGTTTGAGACCATGGACTCTGGTTGGAGTCTTCTTTTCATCAAACGAATCGAAGTCAACATCAATGAGTACAAGCCATTGAGAGGATCGAGCTACATTAGACTTCCAAAATCTATTGAAATTAAAAAGGCATGTGTAAATATCCAAAACAATGATGAATACTGCTTCAAATGGGCAATTATTTCTGCTCTCCATCCGACCCATGCCAATGTCCAAAGAACGAACAGTTATAATATCGAAAATATCGCAGATGATATAATTAATTTACCGAGTGGTGTTCGAATCAATTTCTACAATTTGGCTTTCCCCTTAAAGCTAAGAGATATAACGCTCTTCGAAACGCTTAACCCCACTATAAGTGTTAACGTTTTTGGAATCGAGCCAAAAAGTATTGGGAGTGAAGACTATAAAGTTGTTGGCCCATATTACATCACAAGGGGTGTAAAGGATAATCATATCAACTTACTGCTTATCCAAGATGAATCGAATAACCATTTTATATGGATTAAAAACATTTCAAGGTTGATAAGTATGCAGG
Organism: Melangyna quadrimaculata; assembly: GCA_949320155.1. Classification (NCBI taxonomy): domain Eukaryota; kingdom Metazoa; phylum Arthropoda; class Insecta; order Diptera; family Syrphidae; genus Melangyna; species Melangyna quadrimaculata. Next base: position 36,906,293 of record OX439486.1, read on the forward strand.
TTAATCATGGAAATCACTCCATAAGTATGTGCAATGCATGTTTATTAACGTTTAATGCTGATAGTGCTTTTCGAAAGCATCAAAAGGAGTGCAACGGTATCGTAACTGAGCTGCCAAAAGAGGATTCTAAGATATTAAAATTCGAGCATCATTCAAGATCTATTGAAGTTCCCTTTGCCATATATGCTGACTTTGAATGTATGCTGATGAACATCCAAAATTGTCATCCAGACCCAGGAAATTCCTCAACAACATCTATTAAAGAGCATATACCCATAGCAGTTTCTTACTACTTGAAATGCTCGTTCGACTCATCTTTGGACAAACTGTTTAAATACACGGGTAAGCATACCATAGTAAAAAAAGAAAAATTCAAAACCAGAAACATTATATATTTAATTTTGTATTTATAAATTTGATTTTTTTTTTTGTTTAATTGCAGGTGACGACTGTGCTAGGGTATTCGTAAATTCTATAATTGAGGAATCGAAACGCATACATAGGGATTACCTCACAATAAATACGCCTATGACTACGACGCCAGCGGATGAACACACATTCAATGATGCTATCAATTGTCACATCTGTAGCAGACCTCTGGGGATAGATAAAGTTCGAGACCATTGCCACATCAGCGGGAAATTTAGGGGCGCGGCGCATTCATCATGCAATTTAAATTATAAGGTACCAACATTCTTGCCTATATTTTTTCACAATTTAACTGGCTATGATGCACATTTATTTATAAAAGAGTTGGGTAATACTAATGGGGACATTAGAATTATACCCCTAAACAAAGAGAAATATATATCCATTTCAAAATTTATCCAAATAAATTCAATAAATAATGAACATAACGATCTTCTAGAGTTGAGATTCTTAGACTCGTTTCGATTTCTCCCCTCGAGCATTGACAATATTTCAAAAACCCTTGCAGAGGATGATTTCAAAATTTTGGCTAAGTTTTGTCAAAGCAATAAGAGATCTTTCGAACTTATGACTCGAAAGGGTGTCTTTTGCTATGATTATATAGATTCCAAAGAAAAACTTTTTGAAACGCAATTACCACCTATTTCAGCGTTTAAGAATTCATTGCTCGACCTAGATTGTAGCGAAGATGATTATGAGCATGCTAAAAATGTTTGGAATAATTTCAATTGTTCTACATTAGCTCAATATCTTGAACATTATTTAATAACGGATGTTATAATTCTATCCGATATATTTGAAAAATTCCGTAAGGATTCAAGGCAAACGTATGGTCTAGATCCATGTCATTATTTCACGTTGCCTGGTTTTTCATGGAGCGCTATGCTTAAGCACACAAATGTGAAATTAGAGCTCCTTACGGATATTAATATGTACAATTTTTTTAGCAAGGGTATAAGAGGAGGATTGACCCAGTGCAGTTTACGGCACTGTAAGGCTAATAATAAATATATGGAAGAATATGATGAAAGTAAGCCTGAAGAATACTTAATCTACTTAGATGCTAATAACCTTTACGGTTGGGCTATGTCCGATTACCTTCCACATTCAGGCTTTGAATGGATTGATCCTCCAACAGATTTGTCTTTCATAAAAGAATGGTTGCTAGCAGATAAACATGTTGGATACATTTTAGAAGTTGATTTAGAATATCCGCAATATATTCATGATCACCATAACGATCTTCCATTCTGTCCGACTAGTATTTCCCTTAACAATAAACCAAAAAAATTGATTGCAGACTTGCGGGACAAGTTGAATTACACTGTACATTATAAAACATTAATTCAGTGTATTGATAATGGATTGATTTTGAAAAAAATACATCGTGTAATCAAATTTAAGCAATTTCCATGGTTAAAAAAATATATAGATCTCAATAATAAACTGAGAACAGAAGCGACAAACAAGTTTGAAAAAGACCTGCGCAAACTTTGTAATAACGCTGTATTTGGGAAAACCATGGAGAATGTTGATAAAAGAAAAGATGTGCGAATTGTTTTATCACCAGACAATTCTAGTAATGGTAGACAGCTTGGTGCTCGTGCACTTATAGCGAAACCAAATTTTCATAGCATTTTAGAGTTTGGTGACAACATGGCTGCTATTCAAATGAACAGAACATCTACACTTTACAACAAGCCCATATACTTAGGGTTTTCTGTTTTAGAGATCTCTAAGTATAAGATGTATGATTTTCATTATGCGTATATGAAGCCTAAATTTTCGGACAAAAACCTAAGGCTAGCGTATATGGACACCGATTCATTCGTATATCAAATCAATACTCATGATTTTTATAATGACATACAAGACGACATTAAAGATAAATTTGACACCTCTGATTACCCTCCTAATAATCCCTTTGGTATTGCCCAACAAAATATGAAAAAACTGGGTTACATGAAAGACGAAAATTGTGGAAAAATAATGACAGAATTTATTGGACTAAGAGCCAAAATGTATAGCATAAATGTTCAAAATTCCGGAGTTATTAAAAAAGCAAAAGGTGTTAAAGGCTCTGCTGTAAGGAAATTAACTTTGAGTAATTACAGAGAGTGTTTACTACAAAAGAAAGATTTTTACTGCACAATGATAAATTTCCGTTCCAAGCAACATGTCATATACACCCAAACAATTAATAAAAAAAGTCTAAGTTGTGAAGATGACAAGAGATATGTGTGTGAAAATAATATAAATACATTTGCTTGGGGTCATTATAATATAAATTCTTAATATATTTTAAATTGATCATTTATGCTACACATGAGTAACTATGTAAAAATTACTAGGTATATTGTGATACTAAAATATAAGAAACAAATAATTTATTGTAATAAACAAAAAAAAAACAAGAAAACAAAATGATTATCTATATTACATGTAAAGAGCAATATACAACTACAAAATAGTCTTAAGAACAAATAAACAATACAATGAGAAAATATTAAATAAAAAAAATAAACAAAAAAAGTCTTTCTTATTTAAAATCTTGGGTTGATTTTTGTTTTTTCACTTTTACGAACGTGATTCTTTTATCTTTCTTTAGCTAAGGGGAGTTTTCTTCAAATTTTTCTTAGAATTAAATGATATTAAATGTAGGTACCTATGCATTGCACATTCTGATTAAATAACCGTCATAATTTACACAAAAGAAAAAAAAAAAAAAAACGCATTATCACTGTTAGAATGCTAGTGATATGTGTCGCATATTTCCGGATAGTCAATGCATGTTTATTCCTGTACACTCATGCGTATAAAATTATCGCTAGGCTTGCTCGGTTATCAATTTTTTTCCAAAAATAAATTATTTATCACTATTAAAATGCTATCAGACATTATGTGTTACACGACGTTAAAGGGCTTCCATCACATACATATATATATTTTTGCTAGCACACAATATCATGGATACAGAACCCAACGTATCAAACAACACGTATGTGTTATTAACACCTGCAGCACAACTAACACGATCACTATTACACTGAGCCATCGCCCTACTTAGCCACCACCCACTTACCGATCCAACAACTAGGCCATCTATCTACAACAGCCACCACCCACTGACCCATCCACCAACTAGGCTACAAGCCTTTACGATCCCTTTTGCACTGAAACACCGCCCACTTAGCCACCACCCACTTAGCCACCACCCACTTAGCCACCACCCACTAAGCGATCCAAAAAACTAGGCCACCTACCTACAACACCACCAACTAGGTCAGTAACCTGCATGATCCGTATCACACTGAACCACCGCCCGATTAGCCACCACTCACTTGTCACCGCACACTTAGCCACCACCCACTTAGCCACCACCCACTTACCGATCGACCTACCTTTTTCACCCTCACCTGCCGCACGTGTCTCACCTGCCTCACCTGGGCACACCTGTTCACCTGGCTCACCTGTCGCACCTTTCTCACCTGTCTCACCTGTCGCACCTGTCGTACCTGTCGCACCTGTCGCACCTGTCTCACCTGTCTCACCTGGCACACCTGTCTCACCTGTCTCACCTGTGCTCACCTGTCGCACCTGTCTCACCTGTACACACCTGTTCTCACCTGTGCACACCTGTTAGCCACTTAGCCACTGTTCTAGAACGCCCTTAAACCAACTACTTCTGGACTGTTTCAAATTTACTTGGGTTAGGCAAGATGCCTTTGTTTGTACATTTATGACCAAGATATGTAACTTCTTGATTAAAAAAAAAATGCATTTATCAGGATGCAGTTTTAAGTTGTACTTCCTGCATGTATCGAAAACATCTTCTAAATTTTTTATCATGTGTTTTTCGGAACAACCTAGTACTACCAAGTCATCCATGTAAAGAAATGCTTGAGATGGCTTAAGACCTGCAAATGCTAGTGTCATCATCCTTTGGAAAGAATTTGGGGCAATTTTCAATCCATAAGGCAGTCGCTTAAATCGGTATGTACCGCCATCAGCTGTGAAAGATGTTATATCTCTTGATTCTTTACTTAACTCTATTTGATGAAATCCTGACGTTAAGTCTAAACATGAGAAGTATTTTGCTCTTCCCAACTGATCGAGTATATCGTCTATTCTTGGTAATGGGAATTTATCTGCCATTAGTTTTTTATTGATCCCTCTGTAGTCAATGTAGTCTCCACCTTTTCTCTTGTTTGCCTGGGAGTGGTTTTTTGGGTACCAAGAGTATAGGACTATTGTATTCCGAAGTGGATGGTTCTATTATATCATCTTTAATTAAATTACCTAACTGCCTACTTATTTCTTCTTTGTATACTTGAGGTATCCTATAGTTTTTAATATACACTGGTTCATCATCTTTCATCCTAAGTTTTTGTTTATAAAATGTATTAGTTGTTATGGGTTCTGTATCTAATGCAAAAATATCCACGTAGTTGGAACACAATTTGTTCAGTGCTTTAAAAGCAAATTTAGGGAAATGTTTCCTAAGCTTATTTAATTTTTCTTCACAATTACCCGTTGCTTGAATCGAATGGATAATATTATAGTCGTTAAGACTTTCTGTTTTCACCTTAATATTCTGTATTGTTATATTTTCATTCGAAGTGTTGGCAATTTTTACAAATGGTTGATTTTTTGAAGTAATTGTGTTAGATATATACACACCGGTCTTAATCTCCTGGTGAGGAATACAAATTTCTTCCTCTGTTGATTCTATATGAATAAGTCGAATGACTTCAGATCTAGCGGGAATAGAAACTGTGTTTACTTTGAATGAATTTGACATGGGGATTGCTATATCCTCGTGATAATCTTTCGATCTTATTATAAGCCAATCTTGGTTTGTTTGATAATCTAAAACACAATTATATTTCTTAAAAAAATCTAGACCTAAAATACCTGAACATGGTATGGGGAAGTTGTCTTCTACCACATGAAAATCTTGTCGAACAAGCAGATCCTCCAATATTAGATCCGCACTCACAATGCCTATGGTAGTAACTGTACCATGACCAATGCCGTTAAGGCTTGTAACAACTGAAGTATCTATGCAAACATTTTGATTTATGTGATCCTTTTTAAAAATGGATATGTCTGCTCCTGTATCTACTAGGAACGTTGAGACTAAATTATTTAAAGTTGAGCTTGAAGATATATAACTGCTGAGATGCAAATTAAATGCATACACTTTTTTTAAAGCATTCTCTATTCTTGATCTTGAAGTGGAGTTTGCTGGTTTGCCTGTTGAGTTATAGTTCTAATATTTCTTTGATTATGTTGACCTCCAAACCTCTGGCCATTTTGGTTAAAATTTCTTTTGGTTTTATTAGAGCTGTAGTCGTCTCTTTTATGGTTTGGCCTGAATCTACCTCTATTGTTACTTTGTCTATAATTTCCATGGTAACTATCTCGATTCCGGTTTATATATAGTATTGTATTAGGGATCTGGTAACCCTGGCATCAGTGCAACTATTTGTAAATTTTGATATGGCGTCATTCATTGAAGTAAATGTACCAGCTTGCATGATTAGATTAACACTGTATCTAAATGTATCAGCTTGCATGATTAGATTAACACTGTCCTCTGAACAGTTCTTGCACATTGCTTTTACTGCAGTATGTGTAGCATATTTTGTTGCCAATTCAGTTGTTAAGCCATCCGAAATGTATGCTCGTTCTAGTGATTTTGTTAGTTTTTCTATCTCACTAGTGTATTGGTTTGCGGTCTTATTACGTTGTTGTATATTCAACTTCAACTGATTCACCTTGTACCTTAGTTTTAAGTCTATCTTTAATTTGTTGTACCGTTTGTTCGTTGTTAATCAGGATTCTAGCCGTTCCCTTAAGCTTAGTTTTGACTATCAAAACCGCTGTAGTTTCATGAGTCTCTTTGATCTGTTCAAGGATATCTATTGCATCTAAAGAACGTGTTAAATTTTCTACACTACCATCGAACTCTGGAAGAATTGATGAGGCTTATTTTATGAATTCTACTGCTGTTACTGGCATTATGATTTCTATTGGATTTTGTTTAAACTGAATTTTCTATACGGTATGATAACCACTTAATAAATCGTCTGTGTCTTCTTTCTTTTCTAACTGAGAATCGGTTACTATTAGGTATAATTCTATTAGGTATAATAAATTTAATTTTTATGTCTTCGTTGTAGGTAGAAGATACTTTTGTTTTTATGTTATGCTTTCTAACACTAATAAAAGTTTCTCGTCCCTGCTCTTTATGAACTGTCTCTATTTCTACAGGTAGATTTCGTAAAATTTCAGCTATCCCATTTAAAGCCGCTAATATTGCTATGCAATGTTTGATTATAGTTTCCCTACGAATGGGAACATTTTTGTTAATACATTTATAAGCCCTATCTGCTTCTGCTTTTCTAGCTACTAACTCTGTAAGTATTTTATCCCACTGGCACATGTGTTGCTGTCTATAGTCCGTATGGGTCTATATACATTTATGTAGATATTTCTTTATTATACATATATAAATAGATAGATATATAGATAGATGGATTTTATTCAATTATAAAAAACGACTTGTAGTAGTTGATGAAAAAGAACTGATTTATTTAATATGATTTCACCTTATTTATACTTATCTATACACAAATCAATTTAATGGAAAGTGCAAGCTTAGCAAGAAGACCTAAACTCAATTGTGTCAAACATTACTCGGGCAATGCACTTGAAAAGGTTCAAGTGGTGCGATATGAGTCATGCTGACACTCGCAATAATAATTATGCATGCATTGAGTTCCGGATTCCTGCCATACTACATTCTCCTCTAGAGGGATCTGCCAGAACGCATCTTTGAGATCCACACTACTCATGTAATGTGTATCTCCAAGTTGGCTGAACAGGCTCTCCAGAAGAGGTTACGGGTACGCATCTCCCTTTGTAAGAGAGTTCACACTGCGATAGTCCAAACATACTCGATCCTTACCAGGTTTCCTGGTAAGAGCTATGGGCGAACTCTAAGCACTGTGGCTCTCTTCAATTACTCCCAAAGAAAGCATGCGATCCAGCTCCCAGTTCGTCCACAAAAATAGAAATTCATGCCGTGTCAGGAACTTGGGGAAAGGAGGCAAAAGGGGAAGTTCATCCCTAATTAGGAATTTGGAAAACTAGATTCAAAAAAAAAAATTGGCTGATGTAACTGCCAAAAGCGTACCTTTATTAGGAAATATGCAGGAAACCTGCACGATTATAGGAAGTGGAAGAGGAAAGACGAGACAAGGGTTACCAAAAAAAAAACTTGGGTCGGTGTTGTTGACCCTTATTGTACCCACCCTACACCACTGACTCGTAAGTTAGGGCTCCATGACCGTCCAAAGCCGGCATTTTTATAGACGGCCCCTAACAAAAAAAAACTTTTCAATCTACTCTATTTATCTATATCTCCATCGCCGAAATAGTCAACGTTTAGCAAAACATGTTTAAATCAAAGAAAAAATCCTCAAGTTCAATACAAAAAATAAAGGTACATTATTCGTATGTACATTCTTTATTTACTGTGTATCTTCAAAAAAAAGTGCAACATTCGATTTCTATAACTATATGCATGAAGCACCATGTTGAAATAAAAAAAAAAAAAAAAAGTCCACGCCTCTTTCCCCCCCAGATACCGCACGCGCTGGGGTCCATTTTCACCGAGTACGACAGCAATTACGATTGCAAGTCATATCGGCACTTATATTAATTATTTGATGTTAGACAATAACATAAAAAAAAAAATCGTTTCTTAGTTATGTTTAACAATAACACAGCAACTTGTCTTACAGCGAAACGAGTAGGTATCAACGGAAGTTAAAGGAGATTAGGTCTGCTTAATGCAAGCAGTTGAAAAATTTAAAATTGAGAAAAAAAAAATAAAACTATTAAAAAAATAAGGATTATGAAATCAAAATTATGTTTAGTTTACGTTATATTTAGTTTATAAACAAAATGCAACATTAAGAATAAAACAAAAAATTAAACCGATCACGACAGTGGAGCAATGGTTCGAAATAACTTCTTAAGTCCTATTTTACACATGTTAAAATCAATTGAGGAAACATTTAAATTATAGAGTTTAGTCATTCGGTTAAGAGGTTCATGCATGCCATAATTAGTTCTATGAAAATTTACGTGAAAAAGTTCAAATTCTCGCAGGTGGTGAGAACCCCCGCGGTAGTTCAAGCCACTACAGGATAGCAAATCAGGAGCATCAATTTGACCAGTAATAAGTTGATGAATAAATATTAAATCATTATTAACTCGCCTCTGATATAAAGTTTGGACCTGCAGAAGCTGGATCCTATGTTCATATGGTGGCAGATTATATTGATCAGTCAAGGGTAACCCTTTTAAAGCAAATCGAATGAAGTTATGCTGTATTGCTTCAATACGGTGTTTATGAATAACGTAAAAAGGAGACCAAACTTGTGAGGCATACTCAAGATGGGGTCGTACATAGCAATTGTATAAGGAGAGGGTGACATACGGATCGTTAAATTCCTTAGCCCACCGTTTTATAAAACCAAGCATGGAACTTGCTTTTTTTACAATGTAATTAATATGCTCTGTGAATTCTAGATTAGAACTAAAGTGAACACCAAGGTCTTTGAAGCTTAGAATACGAAATAGTGAGCGCTGTGAAATGGAATAATCAAAAGCACTCGGTACTCGTTTTCTAGAAAAAGTAATAGTTTGGCATTTAACTGGGTTAAGAGAAAGACTGTTTTTGTCACACCAAACATTAAAATTGTCAATATCTGCTTGCAAGAGAATGCGATCACTGTTAGATTTTACTGTTTTAAAAATTTTCATATCATCAGCATATATAAGAATATCACTATAGTGTATACATGATTTAACATCATTTATAGCCAGAATGAATAGAAGTGGGCCAAGATGACTTCCTTGAGGTACACCCGAGTGAGCATTGAATGAATCTGAAAGACAGTTTCTAAATTTCACCTGGTAAGATCTATTTTCAAGGTATGACCTTATCCATTCTATAACAATATTCGGAAAACCAAAAGCTTGGAGTTTAAATATAATAATGTTGTGATTTAGTTGATCGAATGCTTTTGAAAAATCAGTGTATATGCAATCCACTTCCCTTCCATTTTCCAATGCATTAGAACATTTGTGCAAGAAAGTAAGGAAATTTGTTACCACAGATTTCCTTCTCACAAAGCCATGCTGTTGTTCACATATTATATTCTTAGTATAAAATGCTAAACTTTCACAAACAACTTGCTCAAAGAGCTTTGGAATGCATGAAAGTTTCGATATAGGTCTATAATTCTTGATATCATCATTTGACGATGAGAGAACCTCTAAAATAGAGCTTTGTTGCACCGGTATATTACTGAAACTTGTTTGGGCATAGATATGTAAATTTCTAAAAAAAGTTTCATCAACATCAACAGATGTGTCGACAAATGAATTTTGAAAATTTTTCGCAAAAGCGTTGCAAATATCAATGGGTTTTTGCAAAGTACAGTTCTCGTATGTGAAATTTGCCGGGTAACCGTCAGAATTTTTCTTTGAATTAACAAATTTCCAAAATATAACTTCCATGCTTTGTTCCTTTTGTTTCTCAGTAATTTCAGCTCTTTCATATACCATGAAAAGAAGGCGTTCGATTTTTTCGACATTTTTATGGGGATAGTATTATTCATGCAGTTATTAAGGATGGTATAGAAACTGTTAACTGCTTCGTCAATATTATTAGACACTGAGATACTATCAATACCAGATCTAGTTAATTCATCTGAAAGCAATTGAAAATTTGCTTTCCTGAAGTCAAAAGTATATGAACAGTCATAAGTGTTACTGTTTTCAGTAATGTGACTGCTCAAGTCAAAAATAATATCCAAAGGAGGATGATAGCTATCTATATTAGTAATTCCGGGACTAGATTCTAGAACCAGAGTACTAACAGCGTCTGAGGAAAAAACTAAATCGAGAATTCGATTTTTGTAATTTTTAGTACAGCTAACTTGCTGTAAGTCAGTCGAGGTAATCCTATCAAGAAACTGCAGCTCAGTTTGGGAAGAAGTTAAAGAAGCTTCTTGACAAGATTCGTCTTCAGAAGATACCCAATCAATGTGTGGTAAATTGAAATCTCCAAGAAGTAAAATGTTGCTGTTTGACTGTATAGCTACCTTAATACAGTCTAATTCAATAGAAAGATTAAAAGGGAATGAAACAGACGAAGACATAAATTTATCGCGAACTGCAATCAAAACACCGCCTCCCACTTCTTTTAGTTTGTCATGACGATCATTTCTATATACTAAAAACTCTTGATTAAAGAGTTCCGTGTCTAAAAAACTTGAATTAAGCTAAGTTTCCGTCAAAACAAAGATGTCATGTGACAATGCTTGGGAGCTTATGTAGATATCAGCGGTTTTACTGCGAAGCCCTCTTACATTTCGTTCAGTGAACGAAAGACTAAAAGTAAGGTGTTGCCCACTTCTCTTTTTTGTGCGTGTATGTGGAATTCCGTGCGGGCTGTTTACACGAGAGCCGCAACTATAATTGCGGTTGCCCGCATTGGTACCACCGATAAGCGGACTGACTTTGTTGCATTTTGGGCGATCCGCTACAAAATCTTGGATTGGGAACAATACTCTGGATTGTCACAAGACATGCAAAACGGTTCGCCTTTATGATCTTAGCATAAAATGAAATCATAAAATCGGATATACCGTGGTGGTAATATATTCCTATCGACCCACGATCCGAGAAAACTTCAAAGAAACCAACCTAAATATTTTGAAACCAGTATTCTACAGGGCCGGATATACGTCCTACAATTTGTTGACCTTTGCCGTCAGCCGTTTTCACTTCTGATTATAAAGTGCAATGGGAATGTTAAGAGATTTAACTAACTCCATACAACCTTTGCCAAGACCAGATGTTGAGGCACCGCTATCAAGTAAACCAGCCATTCCTCGCCCCTTAATGGAGACTTTGGCGTATGCCCTGAGGTCTTGAGGACTTCCTCCTCCTCCAAGGGTTCTGAAAGCGGATCCTTTCGTCCTTCTTTGTCGGGCTTTTAGCAATTTCGGTTGAACGTCAGGTTGAGTTACTTCTTCTAAGTTGAATATTCGGTTTCGAATCTTTTCGTAATTTATAAGTCTTTCTTCAAATGACTTTTTATATAAAGGTATCTTTTTCTTGTCAGGTCTAATTTTGGAGAGCGGTGACTTTGGTGACATCACAAGCCTCACCGGACAGAAATGTTTCAGGATGTAATTGAGAATAGTTAGTATCTTTCACAACAGAGTAATCTGTATTGAGAGATTTCGATAAATTTTGTTTGTTATTAATCTCGGTGGACATTGAGACTGAGGAGGTATCTTGACAAGCATCTGATGAATTGGAGGTGTTTGTCGAAGCATCTTTTTTATTTAAACTGGGTACGTTTGGATCGCACGTGACTCCCCAGGCGAGTTTCCCTTGTTAACATTACTATTCGGACAATCACGAACTGTAAAATTTTTTGAACCGCAACGATAGCAGTAGATATTTTTATTTATCTTAGAAGGGCAATTGGTCGACAGGTGACCTATTTCTTTACAAATATAGCACTTAACAGTGCTTAAAGGGTTTTTATCTTGATTTGTCGTACGATTAAAAGAGAAGGTGGCAAGGTTTTCAGGATCTGGTTTGAAAAAGGTTTCGTCAGTATAAGTTCCTGTTGGCCAGTGCACTTCATGTACATTTCTTACAAGGTTTGTACGATTTTGTGAAGCATATCGTGCTTGCAACATTTGCTCTGTTCGTCGGCATTCATCTCGGAAATGTTCCAAGGTGTAAATACTCATCGGATAAATGAAAGCCATAAGACGGGCATTTAGGTTATTTCGTAAAATAGGAACGAGGTCCGCGTCTTTCATTGGCTCACGTAATTGTCTTTTCAGGTTTATTATGGCTGTGTAAAATTCATCAAAAAGTTCTTGTGGGGATTGCTTACGATCCATAATGGCTTTTAAAATTTCGAGATCACTTTCGTATCTCTGGAATTGTTTTAACAGGGCATTTTAAAGCGTCGGCCAATCGACTCGGCAATCAGAAGCTGTTACGGATAACAAATTGTGAAAATTACGGAGCACTTCTTCCCAAGGGCAATCATTTCTGTTTTTGTCCTGTAAGATTTCGACGCGAGATACGAATTCTCTAATGGGCATACATTTGGGCGTATCGTCGAAATGAATATTCCACGAAGTCTCAAGACGGCGTGAATACGGTCTGTCAAGGGAAAATCGGAAATCTTGTCGCCAATCAGTTGGATATCTCGGATTGTAACCATAGTTACTAAAATCCGGGGGATCACGAATAAACGGGTCGAAATTCCGTAGTTGGTCAATTCTATTTGGGTCAGAGCGATTATAATTCAATTGATAACGATTATCACGAATCGGATTGGATTGAGCAAAATGGACTCGGGGGTCCTTTTGAAGATATGGATCATTCCTATCAACTTCAAAGTGTCTACGATTTTGATAGTTAGGATGAAGATGACAAGATTCTCACCGGTTTGGTCCGGGAAAATCTTGCAAAATTTTTTAGTTTGGAGGAGGTCTGTTTAAATTATTAGGTAGGTCACGAATACGAGAGTTGGCTGGTAGATTGCTAGAATGGGCCGATACATTAGCATTATGCACTGGACAGTGAGGTTGTGGAAGCAATTGTTGCCTTTCGTTTCCGGTGATGGGATCTTTCGGGGGTAGCGAGTTTTCCATGCTTTGTTCCACGTGCTGTTGAATAAGATTTTGAAAAGAGACTTTTGTAGGTCTTTTAAACTCACATCTACCACACTCTTTACATGATTATGGAGACGACTAGAAGTAGGATATTGGGGTTGAGACTGAGAAGTGACTGTGGCATGATTCAAACGTGTGTAATACCTGATATGGTTAACGTTAATTTTAGGTTCACCATCAATTATGTCATCGTTGTCTGAAAACAATACTCCAACCGGATCGTGTTGTTAAGATACCAAGTGATGAGGGTTTTGAGGCGAACAATTTTCTAATGCCGCTGCACCATTCATGCGATCGGTGGAGAGGAGTGACAAAATTGGACTAGAAGTAGTGGTGGTGGTGGTTACTGTGGTAAAGGTTAATTGACTTGTTATACTTGTTGTGGCTATGGCATATAATCCATTGTTGGTTGTGGCAGGAGATGTCACTGCGCTATTTGGTATGGATTGGTTTCTAATCTGATAGATACTTCCATTATAGTTAAGGTCAAAGTTAGGTGAATGAAGAACGTTCATTCCAGCTAGATTTGCATTCTGAGGAGGTGAATGTCTTACGGAGTTAGTTACTCTTTGAGTGGCGGATAGCGATAAGTTATCGCAAGGACCATCGTTACGTTTTTGTCTTCGATTGGCGTCGAAGGCCGAATGCCTTTTCGTTTTTGAATAAGCGCCACTATTGGATTTTTTGCTCATTGGTTTTGATTGTTTTTAAGAATAAGTAAGTTGAAAAATAAAAGTGTTTCAAAGTAAAGAAAAAAAAGAAATAAGGTGTGGATTTGTTAATGCAATATTTGTATTACACAAAAAGGAATTATTGTGTAACAGGTAATTTATTCTTGTAAGGTTTTTAATTCTATTTTTTTTTCTTTCTTTGTGACTGGTTCACGGAAAAACAAAATTAGCTTTCGATATTTTGAATTCCAAAAAAAAAGAATAATTTCAAAAATTATGAAAATTATTTTATTAAGTGTTAAATGGATATGGTAAGTTTTTGTTGTTGTAGGTTGTGTTATCATAAAATAAAGGGCGATTTCAGTATAGTGAATTAAAGGGAGATTATAAAAACTAGAGCGTTCACATGAAAGGAGAAGATATGTTTTTAAAGACGTGTGGACTAGGAAGCTTTTGATCACAAAAGGTTTTTATACTTATTGGACTTATTGACTCTCTATTAATCTGCAAATTCTTGTGCAACAGATTCCACTATACAGTAGAACGGACTCCTAAAAGATGACGACAGATTTTTGGTACTGATAAGCCAAACAAGAAAACTATTATTGAGGTCATTTTTTTTTTGAAAACTAAGAAAAGAGGAAATTAGAATTATGTAACCTTGCAAACGACTGCCAGGGTGCTTGCAATTGCAACTTTTGGGAACACAAAAATGTTCAATTATGGCTACAGAAGTAGTCTAACTCAAGCATGTTTCAAAAATAATAAAGGACCAATTTTAAGTGTTCACTTTCTTGGCTCTACAGCTTAGGGTCGAACTCCTGAAAATTTTAGTAGTAAAAAAAAAACAGTTATGAAAATATGCTGAGGATTAGTTGCGGAGGAGGGCCTGTTGTCGTGGGCCCCACATTGGGCCCCAAAATTTGTGAAGGACTAAGGGTATGTCGACAGTAACTTATCTTGGGAAACCAAGATTCGTTTACCCAGCGGAGTTTTATGGCATGCTGGCGTTGTAGCTCGGCTATAACTCGTCGGAGGGGGGAGTTTTTCCGCTGTCCGTTCGTCCACAAAAATAGAAATTCATGCCGTGTCAGGAACTTGTCCCTTGCTAACATTACAATTCGGACAATTACGAACTGTGAAATTTTCTGAACCGCAACGATAGCAGTAGATATTTTTATTTATCTTAGAAGGGCAATTGGTCGACAGGTGACCTATTTCTTTACAAATATAGCACTTAACAGTACTTAAAGGGTTTTTATCTTGATTTGTCGTACGATTAAAAGAAAAGGCGGCAAGGTTTTCAGGATCTTGTTCGAAAACGGTTTCGTCAGTATAAGTTCCTGTTGGCCAGTGCACTTCATGTACATTTCTTACAAAGTTTGTACGATTTTGTGAAGCATATCGTGCTTGCAACATTTTCTCTGTTCGTCGGCATTCGTCTCGGAAATGTTCCAAGGTGTAAATACTCATCGGATAAATGAAAGCCATAAGACGGGCATTTAGGTTATTTCGTAAAATAGGAACGAGGTCCGCGTCTTTCATTGGCTCACGTAATTGTCTTTTCAGGTTTATTATGGCTGTGTAAAATTCATCAAAAAGTTCTTGTGGGGATTGCTTACGATCCATAATGGCTTTTAAAATTTCGAGATCACTTTCGTATCTCTGGAATTGTTTTAACAGGGCATTTTTAAGCGTCGGCCAATCGACTCGGCGATGATCACGTAGGTACTCAAAATACCAATCAGAAGCTGTTACGGATAACAAATGGTGAAAATTACGGAGCATTTCTTCCCAAGGGCAATCATTTCTGTTTTTGTCCTGTAAGATTTCGACGCGAGATACGAATTCTCTAATGGGCATACATTTGGGCGTATCGTCGAAATGAATATTCCACGAAGTCTCAAGACGGCGTGAATGCTGTCTGTCAAGGGAAAATCGGAAATCTTGTCGCCAATCAGTTGGATATCTCGGATTGTAACCATAGTTACTAAAATCCGGGGGATCACGAATAAACGGGTCGAAATTTCTATTTGGATCAGAGCGATTATAATTCAATTGATAACAATTATCACGAATCGGATTGGATTGAGCAAAATGGACTCGGGGGTCGTTTTAAAGATATGGATCATTCCTATCAACTTCAAAGTGTCTACCATTTTGATAGTTAGGATGAAGATGACAAGATTCTCGCCGGTTTGGTCCGGGAAAATCTTGCAAAATTTTCGAGTTTGGAGGAGGTCTGTTTAAATTATTAGGTAGGTCACGAATACGAGAGCTGGCTGATAGCTTGCTAGAGTGGGCCAATACATTAGCATTATGCACTGGACAGTGAGGTTGTGGAAGCAATTGTTGCCTTTCGTTTTCATTAATGGGATCTTTCGGGGGTAGCAATGTTTTCATGCTTTGTTCCACGTTCTGTTGAATAAGAACGGGTAAATCTTTGAAAAGAGACTATTGTAGGTCTTTTAAACTCGCATCTACCACACTCTTTATATGATTATGGAGACGACTAGAAGAAGGATATTGGGGTTGAGATTGAGAAGTGACTGTGGCATGATTCAAGCGTGTGTAATACCTGATATGGTTAACGTTAATTTTGGGTTCACCATCAATTATGTCATCGTTGTCTGAAAACAATACTCCAACCGGATCGTGTTGTTAAGATTCCAAGTGATGAGGGTTTTGAGGCGAACAATTTTCTAATGCCGCTGCACCATTCATGCGATCGGTGGGGAGGAGTGACATAATTGGACTAGAAGTAGTGGTGGTGGTGGTTATTGTGGTAAAGGTTAATTGACTTGTTATACTTGTTGTGGCTATGGCATATAATCCATTGTTGGTTGTGGCAGGAGATGTCACTGCGCTATTTGGTATGGATTGGTTTCTAATCTGATAGATACTTCCATTATAGTTAAGGTCAAAGTTAGGTGAATGAAGAACGTTCATTTCAGCTAGATTTGCATTCTGAGGAGGTGAATGTCTTACGGAGTTAGTTACTCTTTGAGTGGAGGATAGCGATAAGTTATCGCAAGGACCATCGTTACGTTTTTGTCTTCGATTGGCGTCGAAGGCCGAATGCCTATTCGTTTTTGGATAAGCGCCATTATTGGATTTTTTGCTCATGTTTGGTTTTGATTGTTTTTAAGAATAAGTAAGTTGTAAAATAAAAGGATTTGTTAATGCAATATTTGTATTACACAAAAAGGAATTATTGTGTAACAGGTAATTTTTTCTTGTAAGGTTTTTAATTCTATTTTTTTTTTCTTTGTGACTGGTTCACGGAGTGCAACAGATTCCACTTTACAGTAGAACGGACTCCTAAAAGATGACGACAGATTTTTGGTACTGATAAGCCAAACAAGAAAACTATTATTGAGGTCATTTTTTTTTTGAAAACTAAGAAAAGTGGAAATAAGAATTATGTAACCTTGCAAACGACTGCCAGGGTGCTTGCAATTGCAACTTTTGGGAACACAAAAATGTTCAATTATGGCTACAGAAGTAGTCTAACTCAAGCATGTTTGAAAAATAATTAAGGACCAATTTTTAGTATTCACTTTCTTGGGTCTACAGCTTAGGGTCGAACTCCTGAAAAATTTAGTCGTAAAAAAAACAGTTATGAAAATATGCTGAGGATTAGATGCGGAGGAGGGGCTGTTGTCGTGGGCCCCAAAATTTGTGAAGGACTAAGGGTATGTTGACAGTAACTTATCTTGGGAAACCAAGATTCGTTTACCCAGCGGAGTTTTATGGCATGCTGGCGTTGTAGCTCGGCTATAACTCGTCGGAGGGGGGAGTTTTTCCGCTGTCCGTTCGTCCACAAAAATAGAAATTCATGCCGTGTCAGGAACTTGTCCCTTGCTAACATTACAATTCGGACAATTACGAACTGTGAAATTTTCTGAACCGCAACGATAGCAGTAGATATTTTTATTTATCTTAGAAGGGCAATTGGTCGACAGGTGACCTATTTCTTTACAAATATAGCACTTAACAGTACTTAAAGGGTTTTTATCTTGATTTGTCGTACGATTAAAAGAAAAGGCGGCAAGGTTTTCAGGATCTTGTTCGAAAACGGTTTCGTCAGTATAAGTTCCTGTTGGCCAGTGCACTTCATGTACATTTCTTACAAAGTTTGTACGATTTTGTGAAGCATATCGTGCTTGCAACATTTTCTCTGTTCGTCGGCATTCGTCTCGGAAATGTTCCAAGGTGTAAATACTCATCGGATAAATGAAAGCCATAAGACGGGCATTTAGGTTATTTCGTAAAATAGGAACGAGGTCCGCGTCTTTCATTGGCTCACGTAATTGTCTTTTCAGGTTTATTATGGCTGTGTAAAATTCA
This sequence comes from Melangyna quadrimaculata, assembly GCA_949320155.1. NCBI lineage: Eukaryota > Metazoa > Arthropoda > Insecta > Diptera > Syrphidae > Melangyna > Melangyna quadrimaculata. The sequence goes on from OX439486.1 coordinate 36,924,534, forward strand.
TCAAAAAGTTCTTGTGGGGATTGCTTACGATCCATAATGGCTTTTAAAATTTCGAGATCACTTTCGTATCTCTGGAATTGTTTTAACAGGGCATTTTTAAGCGTCGGCCAATCGACTCGGCGATGATCACGTAGGTACTCAAAATACCAATCAGAAGCTGTTACGGATAACAAATGGTGAAAATTACGGAGCATTTCTTCCCAAGGGCAATCATTTCTGTTTTTGTCCTGTAAGATTTCGACGCGAGATACGAATTCTCTAATGGGCATACATTTGGGCGTATCGTCGAAATGAATATTCCACGAAGTCTCAAGACGGCGTGAATGCGGTCTGTCAAGGGAAAATCGGAAATCTTGTCGCCAATCAGTTGGATATCTCGGATTGTAACCATAGTTACTAAAATTGAGCAAAATGGACTCGGGGGTCGTTTTAAAGATATGGATCATTCCTATCAACTTCAAAGTGTCTACCATTTTGATAGTTAGGATGAAGATGACAAGATTCTCGCCGGTTTGGTCCGGGAAAATCTTGCAAAATTTTCGAGCTTGGAGGAGTTCTGTTTAAATTATTAGGTAGGTCACGAATACGAGAGCTGGCTGATAGCTTGCTAGAGTGGGCCAATACATTAGCATTATGCACTGGACAGTGAGGTTGTGGAAGCAATTGTTGCCTTTCGTTTTCGGTAATGGGATCTTTCGGGGGTAGCAATGTTTTCATGCTTTGTTCCACGTTCTGTTGAATAAGATTTTGAAAAGAGACTTTTGTAGGTCTTTTAAACTCGCATCTACCACACTCTTTATATGATTATGGAGACGACTAGAAGAAGGATATTGGGGTTGAGACTGAGAAGTGACTGTGGCATGATTCAAGCGTGTGTAATACCTGATATGGTTAACGTTAATTTTGGGTTCACCATCAATTATGTCATCGTTGTCTGAAAACAATACTCCAACCGGATCGTGTTGTTAAGATACCAAGTGATGAGGGTTTTGAGGCGAACAATTTTCTAATGCCGCTGCACCATTCATGCGATCGGTGAAGAGGAGTGACAAAATTGGACTAGAAGTAGTGGTGGTGGTGGTTACTGTGGTAAAGGTTAATTGACTTGTTATACTTGTTGTGGCTATGGCATATAATCCATTGTTGGTTGTGGCAGGAGATGTCACTGCGCTATTTGGTATGGATTGGTTTCTAATCTGATAGATACTTCCATTATAGTTAAGGTCAAAGTTAGGTGAATGAAGAACGTTCATTTCAGCTAGATTTGCATTCTGAGGAGGTGAATGTCTTTCGGAGTTAGTTACTCTTTGAGTGGCGGATAGCGATAAGTTATCGCAAGGACCATCGTTACGTTTTTGTCTTCGATTGGCGTCGAAGGCCGAATGCCTTTTCGTTTTTGAATAAGCGCCACTATTGGATTTTTTGCTCATATTTGGTTTTGATTGTTTTTAAGAATAAGTAAGTTGAAAAATAAAAGTGTTTCAAAGTAAAGAAAAAAAAGAAATAAGGTTTGGATTTGTTAATGCAATATTTGTATTACACAAAAAGGAATTATTGTTTAACAGGTAATTTATTCTTGTAAGGTTTTTAATTCTATTTTTTTTTTCTTTCTTTGTGACTGGTTCACGGAAAAACAAAATTAGCTTTCGCTATTTTGAATTCCAAAAAAAAAGAATAATTTCAAAAATTTTGAAAATTATTTTATTAAGTGTTAAATGAATATGGTAAGTTTTTGTTGTTGTAGGTTGTGTTATCATAAAATAAAGGGCGATTTCAGTATAGTGAATTAAAGGGAGATTATAAAAATTAGAGCGTTCACATGAAAGGAGAAAATATGTTTTCAAAGACGTGTGGACTAGGAAGCTTTTGATCACAAAAGGTTTTTATACTTATTGGACTTATTGACTCTCTATTAATCTACAAATTCTAGTGCAACAGATTCCACAGTAGAACGGACTCCTAAAAGATGACGACAGATTTTTGGTACTGATAAGCCAAACAAGAAAACTATTATTGAGGTCATTTTTTTTTTTTTGAAAACTAAGAAAAGAGGAAATTAGAATTATGTAACCTTGTAAACGACTGCCAGAGTGCTTGCAATTGCAACTTTTGGGAACACAAAAATGTTCAATTATGGCTACAGAAGTAGTCTAACTCAAGCATGTTTCAAAAATAATAAAGGACCAATTTTAAGTGTTCACTTTCTTGGCTCTACAGCTTAGGGTCGAACTCCTGAAAAATTTAGTAGTAAAAAAAAACAGTTATGAAAATATGCTGAGGATTAGTTGCGGAGGAGGGGCTGTTGACGTGGGCCCCACATTGGGCCCCAAAATTTGTGAAGGACTAAGGGTATGTCGACAGTAACTTATCTTGGGAAACCAAGATTCGTTTACCAAGCGGAGTTTTACGGCATGCTGGCGTTGTAGCTCGGCTATAACTCGTCGGAGGGGGGAATTTTCCCGCTGTCCGTTCGTCCACAAAAATAGAAATTCATGCCGTGTCAGGAACTTGTCCCTTGCTAACATTACAATTCGGACAATCACGAACTGTGAAATTTTCTGAACCGCAACGATAGCAGTAGATATTTTTATTTATCTTAGAAGGGCAATTTGTCGACAGGTGACCTATTTCTTTACAAATATAGCACTTAACAGTACTTAAAGGGTTTTTATCTTGATTTGTCGTACGATTAAAAGAAAAGGCGGCAAGGTTTTCAGGATCTGGTTCGAAAACGGTTTCGTCAGTATAAGTTCCTGTTGGCCAGTGCACTTCATGTACATTTCTTATAAAGTTTGTACGATTTTGTGAAGCATATCGTGCTTGCAACATTTTCTCTGTTCGTCGGCATTCATCTCGGAAATGTTCCAAGGTGTAAAGACTCATCGGATAAATGAAAGCCATAAGACGGGCATTTAGGTTATTCCGTAAAATAGGAACGAGGTCCGCGTCTTTCATTGGCTCACGTAATTGTCTTTTCAGGTTTATTATGGCTGTGTAAAATTCATCAAAAAGTTCTTGTGGGGATTGCTTACGATCCATAATGGCTTTTAAAATTTCGAGATCACTTTCGTATCTCTGGAATTGTTTTAACAGGGCATTTTTAAGCGTCGGCCAATCGACTCGGCGATGATCACGTAGGTACTCAAAATACCAATCAGAAGCTGTTACGGATAACAAATGGTGAAAATTACGGAGCACTTCTTCCCAAGGGCAATCATTTCTGTTTTTGTCCTGAAAGATTTCGACGCGAGATACGAATTCTCTAATGGGCATACATTTGGGCGTATCGTCGAAATGAATATTCCACGAAGTCTCAAGACGGCGTGAATACGGTCTGTCAAGGGAAAATCGGAAATCTTGTCGCCAATCAGTTGGATATCTCGGATTGTAACCATAGTTACTAAAATCCGGGGGATCACGAATAAACGGGTCGAAATTCCGTAGTTGGTCAATTCTATTTGGGTCAGAGCGATTATAATTCAATTGATAACGATTATCACGAATCGGATTGGATTGAGCAAAATGGACTCGGGGGTCCTTTTGAAGATATGGATCATTCCTATCAACTTCAAAGTGTCTACGATTTTGATAGTTAGGATGAAGATGACAAGATTCTCACCGGTTTGGTCCGGGAAAATCTTGCAAAATTTTTGAGTTTGGAGGAGGTCTGTTTAAATTATTAGGTAGGTCACGAATACGAGAGTTGGCTGGTAGATTGCTAGAATGGGCCGATACATTAGCATTATGCACTGGACAGTGAGGTTGTGGAAGCAATTGTTGCCTTTCGTTTCCGGTGATGGGATCTTTCGGGGGTAGCGAGTTTTCCATGCTTTGTTCCACGTTCTGTTGAATAAGATTTTGAAAAGAGACTTTTGTAGGTCTTTTAAACTCACATCTACCACACTCTTTACATGATTATGGAGACGACTAGAAGTAGGATATTGGGGTTGAGACTGAGAAGTGACTGTGGCATGATTCAAACGTGTGTAATACCTGATATGGTTAACGTTAATTTTAGGTTCACCATCAATTATGTCATCGTTGTCTGAAAACAATACTCCAACCGGATCGTGTTGTTAAGATACCAAGTGATGAGGGTTTTGAGGCGAACAATTTTCTAATGCCGCTGCACCATTCATGCGATCGGTGGAGAGGAGTGACAAAATTGGACTAGAAGTAGTGGTGGTGGTGGTTACTGTGGTAAAGGTTAATTGACTTGTTATACTTGTTGTGGCTATGGCATATAATCCATTGTTGGTTGTGGCAGGAGATGTCACTGCGCTATTTGGTATGGATTGGTTTCTAATCTGATAGATACTTCCATTATAGTTAAGGTCAAAGTTAGGTGAATGAAGAACGTTCATTCCAGCTAGATTTGCATTCTGAGGAGGTGAATGTCTTACGGAGTTAGTTACTCTTTGAGTGGCGGATAGCGATAAGTTATCGCAAGGACCATCGTTACGTTTTTGTCTTCGATTGGCGTCGAAGGCCGAATGCCTTTTCGTTTTTGAATAAGCGCCACTATTGGATTTTTTGCTCATTGGTTTTGATTGTTTTTAAGAATAAGTAAGTTGAAAAATAAAAGTGTTTCAAAGTAAAGAAAAAAAAGAAATAAGGTGTGGATTTGTTAATGCAATATTTGTATTACACAAAAAGGAATTATTGTGTAACAGGTAATTTATTCTTGTAAGGTTTTTAATTCTATTTTTTTTTCTTTCTTTGTGACTGGTTCACGGAAAAACAAAATTAGCTTTCGATATTTTGAATTCCAAAAAAAAAGAATAATTTCAAAAATTATGAAAATTATTTTATTAAGTGTTAAATGGATATGGTAAGTTTTTGTTGTTGTAGGTTGTGTTATCATAAAATAAAGGGCGATTTCAGTATAGTGAATTAAAGGGAGATTATAAAAACTAGAGCGTTCACATGAAAGGAGAAGATATGTTTTTAAAGACGTGTGGACTAGGAAGCTTTTGATCACAAAAGGTTTTTATACTTATTGGACTTATTGACTCTCTATTAATCTGCAAATTCTAGTGCAACAGATTCCACTATACAGTAGAACGGACTCCTAAAAGATGACGACAGATTTTTGGTACTGATAAGCCAAACAAGAAAACTATTATTGAGGTCATTTTTTTTTTGAAAACTAAGAAAAGTGGAAATAAGAATTATGTAACCTTGCAAACGACTGCCAGGGTGCTTGCAATTGCAACTTTTGGGAACACAAAAATGTTCAATTATGGCTACAGAAGTAGTCTAACTCAAGCATGTTTGAAAAATAATTAAGGACCAATTTTTAGTATTCACTTTCTTGGGTCTACAGCTTAGGGTCGAACTCCTGAAAAATTTAGTCGTAAAAAAAACAGTTATGAAAATATGCTGAGGATTAGATGCGGAGGAGGGGCTGTTGTCGTGGGCCCCAAAATTTGTGAAGGACTAAGGGTATGTTGACAGTAACTTATCTTGGGAAACCAAGATTCGTTTACCCAGCGGAGTTTTACGGCATGCTGGCGTTTTAGCTCAGCTATAACTCGTCGGAGGGGGGGTTTTTCCGCTGTCCGTTCGTCCACAAAAATAGAAATTCATGCCGTGTCAGGAACTTGGGGAAAGGAGGCAAAAGGGGAAGTTCATCCCTAATTAGGAATTTGGAAAACTAGATTCAAAAAAAAAAATTGGCTGATGTAACTGCCAAAAGCGTACCATTATTAGGAAATATGCAGGAAACCTGCACGATTATAGGAAGTGGAAGAGGAAAGACGAGACAAGGGTTACCAAAAAAAAAACTTGGGTCGGTGTTGTTGACCCTTATTGTACCCACCCTACACCACTGACTCGTAAGTCAGGGCTCCATGACCGTCCAAAGCCGGCATTTTTATAGACGGCCCCTAACAAAAAAAAACTTTTCAATCTACTCTATTTATCTATATCTCCATCGCCGAAATAGTCAACGTTTAGCAAAACATGTTTAAATCAAAGAAAAAATCCTCAAGTTCAATACAAAAAATAAAGGTACATTATTCGTATGTACATTCTTTATTTACTGTTAAACAAATAACAAATTGAGTCGACACCTTAACTGATTTCACAATATTTACTTTAACACATAAAACAATAACAAAATTATTAGACGCGTTAAAGGAGTACCTTGAATGCATTTCAGAATGTAGTCATTCCATCATCAGCATCACGACTAAATCCAAAAGCAGCAAATGTTGTGGTTTGTTGTTGTTATTGCATATTAGAATCATTATATAAGAGAGAACAAATACGATTCAATATTTCCGTTGTCTAAATTCATCGCATGTGGGTCTCTCTGTATATAAAAACTTTCATATGCATCAAGTTTACGGTCATCTAGCACCTCTTTCACTAAACAAACGTTTTGGATTCCAAGGCACATAAGATTTTCGTTGAGAGCGTGTGCCGCCAGTGCTGATCTGTAACCTTGATTAGTGCGAATGTATGTTTGATGTTCTTTAAATCGCGTAAGGAGATTTCTCTTTGTTTGGCCGTAATAAACACTTTCACATTCACTACATTTTATTGCATATATACCCGATTTATTCAAATTATTAGTTTTGTCTTTAGTCGAACCTAATAAATTTGACATCTTATTTTGATTTGTGTGTACAATATCCATGCCGTATTCACGAAATTTCGTTTTCAGTTTGTTCGTTACAACAGGTGTATAACATATCGCGACACGAATGTTTTTATCGTCATATTTTCGGGATTGTACATATAGTGTAGACAAATCATTTCTTTTTATTTTTTCTGTATGTTTTTTAATTAAATGATCCACCAAATCTTCACTATAACCATTAATTTTTGCAATATATTTTATAGTTCTACACTCTTTCATGTAGTTCATTACTGAAAGGTTTAAACTACACAACCTATGTACCATGGAGTGGAAAGCAGCGTGTTTGTGTTGTATACAACAATTTGAATCACTCGATATTGTTCTAAAAGTACTCGTGGGTTTTCGGTAAATAGCTATTTCGAGTTTTTGGTTCACTCTTTTTAATTCTAAATCCAGAAAAGGTAATTTTCCTTCATTTTCAAGTTCATAAGTGAATTTAATAGAGTCATATTGACTGTTCAAAGTATGCAACACTTTTTCTACTTCCGTTTTTCCATTTTCCACAACTGCAAACACATCATCTACATATCTATACCATACTTTAGGTAATAATTGTTCTTCGTTTAGCTTTAGTTCAAAGTTAGACATAAACAATTCACTGATTAATGGGCTAAGCGGATTACCCATGTTTGTGCCTTTATCAACTAAATAGTATAAATCCCGGAATTGGAAAAAACTATGTTTCATACAAGTATTCGCTGTACGGATATATAAACTTTTTTTGTTTGCAGGTAAATCAACAGATTCTAAGAATTTTTCAAATTGTTTTAGTGCAATATCAACGGGAATACTTGGAAATAAGGAACAAACATCAAATGATACCATACACTGGTTTTCTTTGAACTCAATATTTTCAATTTTTTGGGCCAAATCGTAAGAATTTTTAACGGACAGACTCACAATAGGCGGCAATTTCTTTAACTCACTTACTAACCACTTTGCAATTTTATAACAAGGTGTGTTAATGTTGGAAACAATAGGTCTCATTTTATTTCCCACCTTGTGTATTTTAGTTAAACCGTATAATTTAGCAACGACTGTATATGAAACTTTAAGTACACGATTTAACCGTTGACCGAAAACTTTACTTATTTCCTTCTATAACTCATCACTTTCTCTTATCATTTTTGGAAGGGGCGATTTTTTAATTGGTTTATAAATACACTCATCGATTAAATTTTTCAACCTTTGATCATAATCGTTCTTGTTTATAATTACAACTTTGTTTCCTTTATCCGCTGTACGGATATATAAACTTTTTTTGTTTGCAGGTAAATCAACAGATTCTAAGAATTTTTCAAATTGTTTTAGTGCAATATCAACGGGAATACTTGGAAATAAGGAACAAACATAAAATGATACCATACACTGGTTTTCTTTGAACTCAATATTTTCAATTTTTTGGGCCAAATCGTAAGAATTTTTAACGGACAGACTCACAATAGGCGGCAATTTCTTTAACTCACTTACTAACCACTTTGCAATTTTATAACAAGGTGTGTTAATGTTGGAAACAATAGGTCTCATTTTATTTCCCACCTTGTATATTTTAGGTAAACCGTATAATTTAGCAACGACTGGATTTGAAACTTTAAGTACACGATTTAACCGTTGACCGAAAACTTTACTTATTTCCTTCTTTAACTCATCACTTTCTCTTATCATTTTTGGAAGGGGCGATTTTTTAATTGGTTAATAATTACACTCATCGATTAAATTTTTCAACCTTTGATCATAATCGTTCTTGTTTATAATTACAACTTTGTTTCCTTTTTCCGCTTTTACATATACACAATTTTTACTACGTAATTCTTTTATTGTATTAAACTCGTTACACACATTTTTCGATTTTGTAGGAGCTTTTCTTAAAACTTTTGATACTTTTGTTCTAATATCATTTTTCACTGAATTCATTTTTGTTTTTAAAACGGTTTTAATATCCATTATTGCCGGTATAATTTGCGGTTTTTTAGAGGTCGGGGTATATTTTAAACCTTTGTTAAGAAGGGCTAATTCTTCTTCACTAAAAACTTCATCTGATTGATTGACTATAAAATCGGGCAAAATTTTTGGCAAAATATAATCGCGAGGTTTTGAATTTTTCATTAGTTTTGTTAGTTTTCCATGTTGTTTTTTCCTTTTTTGGAACACCAATTTATCAATGCTATGAACTAAATTACATTCAAACAAATTCCACGCATCTCTTTCGTATTGATGTAAGTCACGAGTTAACATAAGATGCATCGAATATGCCTTTAATTCCACTTCCGATAATTTCTTGTAAATGAATTTTAATTCAGTCTTTAACCACAGTTTTTCCGCTATTTGTTTTGCTTTTTGAGAACGACCATTTATAACCGAAAACGAAATACGAACAAATGTCGGAATCACTTTTTGTTTCATACACGATCGCAAGAAATTCACATCTTCACACAACATTGCTACTTTTCTCTTTAATCGAGAGTATTTGCTCAAGTTTGACTTGGTAGCCATAATTAATTAAATAATATTTTTGAGCGACGAGAAATCGGATAACAATTAAACAAATAACAAATTGAGTCGACACCTTAACTGATTTCACAATATTTACTTTAACACATAAAACAATAACAAAATTATTAGACGCGTTAAAGGAGTACCTTGAATGCATTTCAGAATGTAGTCATTCCATCATCAGCATCACGACTAAATCCAAAAGCAGCAAATGTTGTGGTTTGTTGTTGTTATTAATATTGCATATTTTAATCATTATATAAGAGAGAACAAATGCGATTCAATATTTCCGTTGTCTAAATTCATCGCATGTGGGTCTCTCTGTATATAAAAACTTTCATATGCATCAAGTTTACGGTCATCTAGCACCTCTTTCACTAAACAAACGTTTTGGATGTCAAGGCACATATGATTTTCGTTGAGAGCGTGTGCCGCCAGTGCTGATCTGTAACCTTGATTAGTGCGAATGTATGTTTGATGTTCTTTAAATCGCGTAAGGAGATTTCTCTTTGTTTGGCCGTAATAAACACTTTCACATTCACTACATTTTATTGCATATATACCCGATTTATTCAAATTATTAGTTTTGTCTTTAGTCGAACCTAATAAATTTGACATCTTATTTTGATTTGTGTGTACAATATCCATGCCGTATTCACGAAATTTCGTTTTTTTTTATTTTTTCTGTATGTTTTTTAAATAAATGATCCACCAAATCTTCACTATAACCATTAATTTTTGCAATATATTTTATAGTTCTACACTCTTTCATGTAGTTCATTACTGAAAGGTTTAAACTACACAACCTATGTACCATGGAGTGGAAAGCAGCGTGTTTGTGTTGTATACAACAATTTGAATCACTCGATATTGTTCTAAAAGTACTCGTGGGTTTTCGGTAAATAGCTATTTCCAGTTTTTGGTTCACTCTTTTTAATTCTAAATCCAGAAAAGGTAATTTTCCTTCATTTTCAAGTTCATAAGTGAATTTAATAGAGTCATATTGACTGTTCAAAGTGTGCAACACTTTTTCTACTTCCGTTTTTCCATTTTCCACAACTGCAAACACATCATCTACATATCTATACCATACTTTAGGTAATAATTGTTCTTCGTTTAGCTTTAGTTCAAAGTTAGACATAAACAATTCACTGAATAATGGGCTAAGCGGATTACCCATGTTTGTGCCTTTATCAACTAAATAGTATAAATCCCGGAATTGGAAAAAACTATGTTTCATACAAGTATTCGCTGTACGGATATATAAACTTTTATTGTTTGCAGGTAAATCAACAGATTCTAAGAATTTTTCAAATTGTTTTAGTGCAATATCAACGGGAATACTTGGAAATAAGGAACAAACATCAAATGATACCATACACTGGTTTTCTTTGAACTCAATATTTTCAATTTTTTGGGCCAAATCGTAAGAATTTTTAACGGACAGACTCACAATAGGCGGCAATTTCTTTAACTCACTTACTAACCACTTTGCAATTTTATAACAAGGTGTGTTAATGTTGGAAACAAAAGGTCTCATTTTATTTCCCCCCTTGCGTATTTTAGGTAAACCGTATAATTTAGCAACGACTGGATTTGAAACTTTAAGTACACGATTTAACCGTTGACCGAAAACTTTACTTATTTCCTTCGTTAACTCATCACTTTCTCTTATCATTTTTGGAAGGGGCGATTTTTTAATTGGTTTATAATTACACTCATCGATTAAATTTTTCAACCTTTGATCATAATCGTTCTTGTTTATAATTACAACTTTGTTTCCTTTATCCGCTTTTACATATACACAATTTTTACTACGTAATTCTTTTATTGTATTAAGCTCGTTACACACATTTTTCGATTTTGTAGGAGCTTTTCTTAAAACTTTTGATACTTTTGTTCTAATATCATTTTTCACTGAATTCATTTTTGTTTTTAAAACGGATTCAATATCCATTATTGCCGGTATAATTTGCGGTTTTTTTTAGGTCGGGGTATATTTTAAACCTTTTTTAAGAAGGGCTAATTCTTCTTCACTAAAAACTTCATCTGATTGATTGACTATAAAATCGGGCAAAATTTTTGGCAAAATATAATCGCGAGGTTTTGAATTTTTCATTAGTCTTGTTAGTTTTCCATGTTGTTTTTTCCTTTTTTGGAACACCAATTTATCAATGCTATGAACTAAATTACATTCAAACAAATTCCACGCATCTCTTTCGTATTGATGTAAGTCACGAGTTAACATAAGATGCATCGAATATGCCTTTAATTCCACTTCCGATAATTTCTTGTAAATGAATTTTAATTCAGTCTTTAACCACAGTTTTTCCGCTATTTGTTTTGCTTTTTGAGAACGACCATTTATAACCGAACACGAAATACGAACAAATGTCGGAATCACTTTTTGTTTCATACACGATCGCAAAAAAATTCACATCTTCACACAACATTGCTACTTTTCTCTTTAATCGAGAGTATTTGCTCAAGTTTGACTTGGTAGCCATAATTAATTAAATAATATTTTTGAGCGACGAGAAATTGGATAACAATTAAACAAATAACAAATTGAGTCGACACCTTAACTGATTTTACAATATTTACACATAAAACAATAACAAAATTATTAGACGCGTTAAAGGAGTACCTTAAATGCATTTCAGAATGTAGTCATTCCATCATCAGCATCACGACTAAATCCAAAAGCAGCAAATGTTGTGGTTTGTTGTTGTTATTAATATTGCATATTATAATCATTATATAAGAGAGAACAAATGCGATTCAATATTTCCGTTGTCTAAATTCATCGCATGTGGGTCTCTCTGTATATAAAAACTTTCATATGCATCAAGTTTACGGTCATCTAGCACCTCTTTCACTAAACAAACGTTTTGGATGTCAAGGCACATATGATTTTCGTTGAGAGCGTGTGCCGCCAGTGCTGATCTGTAACCTTGATTAGTGCGAATGTATGTTTGATGTTCTTGAAATCGCGTAAGGAGATTTCTCTTTGTTTGGCCGCAATAAACACTTTCACATTCACTACATTTTATTGCATATATACTCGATTTATTCAAATTATTAGTTTTGTCTTTAGTCGAACCTAATAAATTTGACATCTTATTTTGATTTGTGTGTACAATATCCATGCCGTATTCACGAAATTTCGTTTTCAGTTTGTTCGTTACAACAGGTGTATAACATATCGCGACACGAATGTTTTTATCGTCATATTTTCGGGATTGTACATATAGTGTAGACAAATCATTTCTTTTTATTTTTTCTGTATGTTTTTTAATTAAATGATCCACCAAATCTTCACTATAACCATTAATTTTTGCAATATATTTTATAGTTCTACACTCTTTCATGTAGTTCATTACTGAAAGGTTTAAACTACACAACCTATGTACCATGGAGTGGAAAGCAGCGTGTTTGTGTTGTATACAACAATTTGAATCACTCGATATTGTTCTAAAAGTACTCGTGGGTTTTCGGTAAATAGCTATTTCGAGTTTTTGGTTCACTCTTTTTAATTCTAAATCCAGAAAAGGTAATTTTCCTTCATTTTCAAGTTCATAAGTGAATTTAATAGAGTCATATTGACTGTTCAAAGTATGCAACACTTTTTCTACTTCCGTTTTTCCATTTTCCACAACTGCAAACACATCATCTACATATCTATACCATACTTTAGGTAATAATTGTTCTTCGTTTAGCTTTAGTTCAAAGTTAGACATAAACAATTCACTGAATAATGGGCTAAGCGGATTACCCATGTTTGTGCCTTTATCAACTAAATAGTATAAATCCCGGAATTGGAAAAAACTATGTTTCATACAAGTATTCGCTGTACGGATATATAAACTTTTTTTGTTTGCAGGTAAATCAACAGATTCTAAGAATTTTTCAAATTGTTTTAGTGCAATATCAACGGGAATACTTGGAAATAAGGAACAAACATCAAATGATACCATACACTGGTTTTCTTTGAACTCAATATTTTCAATTTTTTGGGCCAAATCGTAAGAATTTTTAACGGACAGACTCACAATAGGCGGCAATTTCTTTAACTCACTTACTAACCACTTTGCAATTTTATAACAAGGTGTGTTAATGTTGGAAACAATAGGTCTCATTTTATTTCCCACCTTGTGTATTTTAGGTAAACCGTATAATTTAGCAACGACTGGATTTGAAACTTTAAGTACACGATTTAACCGTTGACCGAAAACTTTACTTATTTCCTTCTTTAACTCATCACTTTCTCTTATCATTTTTGGAAGGGGCGATTTTTTAATTGGTTTATAATTACACTCATCGATTAAATTTTTCAACCTTTGATCATAATCGTTCTTGTTTATAATTATAACTTTGTTTCCTTTATCCGCTTTTACATATACACAATTTTTACTACGTAATTCTTTTATTGTATTAAACTCGTTACACACATTTTTCGATTTTGTAGGAGCTTTTCTTAAAACTTTTGATACTTTTGTTCTAATATCATTTTTCACTGAATTCATTTTTGTTTTTAAAACGGTTTCAATATCCATTATTGCCGGTATAATTTGCGGTTTTTTAGAGGTCGGGGTATATTTTAAACCTTTGTTAAGAAGGGCTAATTCTTCTTCACTAAAAACTTCATCTGATTGATTGACTATAAAATCGGGCAAAATTTTTGGCAAAATATAATCGCGAGGTTTTGAATTTTTCATTAGTTTTGTTAGTTTTCCATGTTGTTTTTTCCTTTTTTGGAACACCAATTTATCAATGCTATGAACTAAATTACATTCAAACAAATTCCACGCATCTCTTTCGTATTGATGTAAGTCACGAGTTAACATAAGATGCATCGAATATGCCTTTAATTCCACTTCCGATAATTTCTTGTAAATGAATTTTAATTCAGTCTTTAACCACAGTTTTTCCGCTATTTGTTTTGCTTTTTGAGAACGACCATTTATAACCGAACACGAAATACGAACAAATGTCGGAATCACTTTTTGTTTCATCACGATCGCAAGAAATTCACATCTTCACACAACATTGCTACTTTTCTCTTTAATCGAGAGTATTTGCTCAAGTTTGACTTGGTAGCCATAATTAATTAAATAATATTTTTGAGCGACGATAAATCGGATAACAATTAAACAAATAACAAAATGAGTCGACACCTTAACTGATTTCACAATATTTACTTTAACACATAAAACAATAACAAAATTATTAGACGCGTTAAAGGAGTACCTTGAATGCATTTCAGAATGTAGTCATTCCATCATCAGCATCACGACTAAATCCAAAAGCAGCAAATGTTGTGGTTTGTTGTTGTTATTAATATTGCATATTATAATCATTATATAAGAGAGAACAAATGCGATTCAATATTTCCGTTGTCTAAATTCATCGCATGTGGGTCTCTCTGTATATAAAAACTTTCATATGCATCAAGTACGGTCATCTAGCACCTCTTTCACTAAACAAACGTTTTGGATGTCAAGGCACATATGATTTTCGTTGAGAGCGTGTGCCGCCAGTGCTGATCTGTAACCTTGATTAGTGCGAATGTATGTTTGATGTTCTTTAAATCGCGTAAGGAGATTTCTCTTTGTTTGGCCGTAATAAACACTTTCACATTCACTACATTTTATTGCATATATACCCGATTTATTCAAATTATTAGTTTTGTCTTTAGTCGAACCTAATAAATTTGACATCTTATTTTGATTTGTGTGTACAATATCCATGCCGTATTCACGAAATTTCGTTTTCAGTTTGTTCGTTACAACAGGTGTATAACATATCGCGACACGAATGTTTTTATCGTCATATTTTCGGGATTGTACATATAGTGTAGACAAATCATTTCTTTTTATTTTTTCTGTATGTTTTTTAATTAAATGATCCACCAAATCTTCACTATAACCATTAATTTTTGCAATATATTTTATAGTTCTACACTCTTTCATGTAGTTCATTACTGAAAGGTTTAAACTACACAACCTATGTACCATGGAGTGGAAAGCAGCGTGTTTGTGTTGTATACAACAATTTGAATCACTCGATATTGTTCTAAAAGTACTCGTGGGTTTTCGGTAAATAGCTATTTCGAGTTTTTGGTTCACTCTTTTTAATTCTAAATCCAGAAAAGGTAATTTTCCTTCATTTTCAAGTTCATAAGTGAATTTAATAGAGTCATATTGACTGTTCAAAGTATGCAACACTTTTTCTACTTCCGTTTTTCCATTTTCCACAACTGCAAACACATCATCTACATATCTATACCATACTTTAGGTAATAATTGTTCTTCGTTTAGCTTTAGTTCAAAGTTAGACATAAACAATTCACTGAATAATGGGCTAAGCGGATTACCCATGTTTGTGCCTTTATCAACTAAATAGTATAAATCCCGGAATTGGAAAAAACTATGTTTCATACAAGTATTCGCTGTACGGATATATAAACTTTTTTTGTTTGCAGGTAAATCAACAGATTCTAAGAATTTTTCAAATTGTTTTAGTGCAATATCAACGGGAATACTTGGAAATAAGGAACAAACATCAAATGGTACCATACACTGGTTTTCTTTGAACTCAATATTTTCAATTTTTTGGGCCAAATCGTAAGAATTTTTAACGGACAGACTCACAATAGGCGGCAATTTCTTTAACTCACTTACTTACCACTTTGCAATTTTATAACAAGGTGTGTTAATGTTGGAAACAATAGGTCTCATTTTATTTCCCACCTTGTGTATTTTAGGTAAACCGTATAATTTAGCAACGACTGGATTTGAATTTTTAAGTACACGATTTAACCGTTGACCGAAAACTTTACTTATTTCCTTCTTTAACTCATCACTTTCTCTTATCATTTTTGGAAGGGGCGATTTTTTAATTGGTTTATAATTACACTCATCGATTAAATTTTTCAACCTTTGATCATAATCGTTCTTGTTTATAATTATAACTTTGTTTCCTTTATCCGCTTTTACATATACACAATTTTTACTACGTAATTCTTTTATTGTATTAAGCTCGTTACACACATTTTTCGATTTTGTAGGAGCTTTTCTTAAAACTTTTGATACTTTTGTTCTAATATCATTTTTCACTGAATTCATTTTTGTTTTTAAAACGGTTTCAATATCCATTATTGCCGGTATAATTTGCGGTTTTTTAGAGGTCGGGGTATATTTTAAACCTTTGTTAAGAAGGGCTAATTCTTCTTCACTAAAAACTTCATCTGATTGATTGACTATAAAATCGGGCAAAATTTTTGGCAAAATATAATCGCGAGGTTTTGAATTTTTCATTAGTTTTGTTAGTTTTCCATGTTGTTTTTTCCTTTTTTGGAACACCAATTTATCAATGCTATGAACTAAATTACATTCAAACAAATTCCACGCATCTCTTTCGTATTGATGTAAGTCACGAGTTAACATAAGATGCATCGAATATGCCTTTAATTCCACTTCCGATAATTTCTTGTAAATGAATTTTAATTCAGTCTTTAACCACAGTTTTTCCGCTATTTGTTTTGCTTTTTGAGAACGACCATTTATAACCGAACACGAAATACGAACAAATGTCGGAATCACTTTTTGTTTCATACACGATCGCAAGAAATTCACATCTTCACACAACATTGCTACTTTTCTCTTTAATCGAGAGTATTTGCTCAAGTTTGACTTGGTAGCCATAATTAATTAAATAATATTTTTGAGCGACGATAAATCGGATAACAATTAAACAAATAACAAAATGAGTCGACACCTTAACTGATTTCACAATATTTACTTTAACACATAAAACAATAACAAAATTATTAGACGCGTTAAAGGAGTACCTTGAATGCATTTCAGAATGTAGTCATTCCATCATCAGCATCACGACTAAATCCAAAAGCAGCAAATGTTGTGGTTTGTTGTTGTTATTAATATTGCATACTATAATCATTATATAAGAGAGAACAAATGCGATTCAATATTTCCGTTGTCTAAATTCATCGCATGTGGGTCTCTCTGTATATAAAAACTTTCATATGCATCAAGTTTACGGTCATCTAGCACCTCTTTCACTAAACAAACGTTTTGGATGTCAAGGCACATATGATTTTCGTTGAGAGCGTGTGCCGCCAGTGCTGATCTGTAACCTTGATTAGTGCGAATGTATGTTTGATGTTCTTTAAATCGCGTAAGGAGATTTCTCTTTGTTTGGCCGTAATAAACACTTTCACATTCACTACATTTTATTGCATATATACCCGATTTATTCAAATTATTAGTTTTGTCTTTAGTCGAACCTAATAAATTTGACATCTTATTTTGATTTGTGTGTACAATATCCATGCCGTATTCACGAAATTTCGTTTTCAGTTTGTTCGTTACAACAGGTGTATAACATATCGCGACACGAATGTTTTTATCGTCATATTTTCGGGATTGTACATATAGTGTAGACAAATCATTTCTTTTTATTTTTTCTGTATGTTTTTTAATTAAATGATCCACCAAATCTTCACTATAACCATTAATTTTTGCAATATATTTTATAGTTCTACACTCTTTCATGTAGTTCATTACTGAAAGGTTTAAACTACACAACCTATGTACCATGGAGTGGAAAGCAGCGTGTTTGTGTTGTATACAACAATTTGAATCACTCGATATTGTTCTAAAAGTACTCGTGGGTTTTCGGTAAATAGCTATTTCGAGTTTTTGGTTCACTCTTTTTAATTCTAAATCCAGAAAAGGTAATTTTCCTTCATTTTCAAGTTCATAAGTGAATTTAATAGAGTCATATTGACTGTTCAAAGTATGCAACACTTTTTCTACTTCCGTTTTTCCACAACTGCAAACACATCATCTACATATCTATACCATACTTTAGGTAATAATTGTTCTTCGTTTAGCTTTAGTTCAAAGTTAGACATAAACAATTCACTGATTAATGGGCTAAGCGGATTACCCATGTTTGTGCCTTTATCAACTAAATAGTATAAATCCCGGAATTGGAAAAAACTATGTTTCATACAAGTATTCGCTGTACGGATATATAAACTTTTTTTGTTTGCAGGTAAATCAAAAAAAAACATACAGAAAAAATAAAAAGAAATGATTTGTCTACACTATATGTACAATCCCGAAAATATGACGATAAAAACATTCGTGTCGCGATATGTTATACACCTGTTGTAACGAACAAACTGAAAACGAAATTTCGTGAATACGGCATGGATATTGTACACACAAATCAAAATAAGATGTCAAATTTATTAGTTTCGACTAAAGACAAAACTAATAATTTGAATAAATCGGGTATATATGCAATAAAATGTAGTGAATGTGAAAGTGTTTATTACGGCCAAACAAAGAGAAATCTCCTTACGCGATTTAAAGAACATCAAACATACATTCGCACTAATCAAGGTTACAGATCAGCACTGGCGGCACACGCTCTCAACGAAAATCATATGTGTTTTTAGGTTTAATCGTTTTTATTTATTTAATTTCTTAAACTAAATTATTACAAATTTAATATTAATTGATTAATATTATTAGATTAATTATAGAGTGACATGATGTTTTTCTTTAAACTTAAATTTACACGACATGACCACCGCACCGCTCTATTCACTTAAGACTGAATCTTATTAGATAATTTAATATACTTAGGTACTAAAAAGAGAAAAAAGGCAAAAAGGAAAAAGGAATAAGGTGGTGTTGCCAGGTACACCACATAGCTCCCCTCCAAGAAAACTTATAGTAAGTAATTTCAATATTCAATTTATGATTTGTTCGGAGATATCAGTTATGTATATATAAATGTTTTTCAATTTATTTTATTTAAAAAAAAAAAACAATAGTTTGAATATATTTTGCGTTATTTTCTATTCGATAATTGGTCTTTTAAAATATTATTTAAAAATTTTTATTGCAAAAATTAATTGTTTGGTACTTCAGAAATTATAAGGAAGCATTATAAGCGGGTTTAAGTCTGTCAATTGATATGGATTGGTTTTTACCGCGTATGTCCAAAACAAAAAATTTTCTCATTCGTCTTACCACTTTGAATGGTCCTTCGTATGGTTGTTCGAGACCGACTTTCACTCTATCTTTTCTTACGAAAACAAAGTTGCAATTTTGGATTGTTTTAGGGACGTAAGTGTTTGGCTTTGAATGGGGTTTGGGAGCTTGGAAAGATACACGTCGCATTTGTCTACGCACATTTTGAACTAAAGTTGTTGAATCTTTTTTACCATTTATTTCGTGGGGAACGAAAAACTCACCTGGAACTTTAAGGGTTTCTCCATAAACTAGTTCGGCAGGAGATGCATTCAAATCTTCTTTTATCGTTGTTCGTAGACCTAACAGAATAAAAGGTAACTCATTATACCAATCTTTTGTATTTGCTCGTGCTTTCAAAGAATCCTTAAGTTGTCTGTGTACTCTCTCAATCATCCCATTACTTTGGGGGTGATAGCTAGTGGTTCTAATTCTGTGGCTGCCAAGGAGTTTTGTTAGTTCCGCAAACAGTCTGGATTCAAACTGTACCCCTTGGTCAGTAGTTATTTGTACCGGGCAGCCAAATCTCGAAACATACTCTTGAATAAAAGCTTTGGCTACATCTGCAGCTGTACTATTTTTAAGCGGGTATGCCTCCGGCCATCTAGTATATCTGTCTATTATTGTTAAAATATAGTTATGTCCTTTGGATGGTGGCAGGGGGCCGACCAAGTCCATATGAATATGTTCAAAACGTTCTGTAGTTACAGGGAACTCTTCTAGTGGGGACTTGATATGGCGCTGAATTTTGGACTTTTGGCAAGATAGGCAACTTTTTGCCCAATAACCCGAGTCAATATTCATACCTGGCCAGAAATACTTATATGTACACATTTTTCTCGTCGCACGAACGCCGGGGTGACTCAAACAGTGCAGCTTCTCAAAAGCTTGTTTCCTAAAACTTTCAGGTAAGTAAGGTCTCTTGGAACCTTTTGACGTCTCACACCAAATTTTTACGCCTGTGTTAGGGATTGGGAAAGCCTCTAGTTTAATATTTGAAGATTGCTGGCTTGCTAGTAGCAACTTAAGCTCTTCGTCTGCTTCTTGGCTTTTGGCCAATTCTTTAGCATCGAAACAAGTTAATAAAATACTACAGGCTTCGTCGGATGGTCGAGACAGATAATCGGCGACAACATTATCTTTACCAGAAATGTGTCTAATGTCACTAGTGAACTGGGCAATGTACTCAAGATGTCTTGTTTGACGCGGACTACGTTCAGTTTTAGATGTAATCGCTGTGGTTAAGGGTTTATGGTCGGAAAAAATCGTGACCTCACGTCCTTCCACAAAATGTCTAAAATGTTTTATAGCTAGATAAACAGCTAGAAGTTCTCTGTCAAACGTTGAATAACGTGTTTCAGCTGGTTGTAATTTCTTTGAAAAAAAACAACCGAGTGGGACCCAACAGTTTTGCTGTGTGTCAAACTGTTGTAATACCGCTCCCACAGCTACATTGGAAGAATCAGTGGTAATATTAAATTTTGCCTTCTCAATCGGGTGTGATAGAAGTGTTGCGGAAGCAAGGGCTTCTTTAGCTTTGTTGAAGAAAATTTCGCATTCGGCAGACCAACTAAATTTTTTTGGTGTTTTAGACATTTTCCTTTTCTTCTTACTTTCGAGTTTTGATAAGTGTGAATATATAGGTGCTAAATATTCTGCAAGATGAGGGACGAACCTGTTGTAAAAATTTATCATTCCTAGGAATTGTTGTGTCTGTTTAATGCTGTTTGGTGGTTTGAGGGCAAGAATCGCATCAACCCTTTCTTTTGTTGGAAGGATTCCATCTTTAGTAACAGTATGTGCAAGAAATGTTAAACTTTCTACTCCGAAAACACATTTAGCAACATTAATTTTAACATCGAACGCACTTAAGCGTTCAAAAAGTAATTCTAAATGGTATTGATGTTCTCCAACAGATTTACTGAAAACTAGTATATCATCAAGATATGCGAAAACGAAATTCAAACCTTCGAGAGTTTTGTTCATGAAGCGTTGAAATGTCTGAGCGGCATTTCTCAGACCGAAAGGCATGAACAGAAACTCGTAAAGTCCAAAAGGAGTAATAATGGCGGTTTTATGGACATCTTCTGGGGCGATTGGGATATGATGAAAAGCTCTAACTAGATCGATTTTAGAAAAGACACTACAACCTTCTGCATGCATGTTTGCATCTTGGATATGCCTTAGTGGAAAACGATTTGGTATAGTTTGTGCATTGAGGCGACGATAATCACCACAAGGTCTCCAATCACTGCTATCTTTCTTTTTAACTAAATGCAGGGGAGATGAAACTGGCGAAGAGGAAAGTCGGCATAGGCCTAGGCTTAGCATATACTCAAACTCTGTTTTAGCTTGATCGTATTTGGTTTTATCTAATCTTCGAGGCTTGGAATAAGGTAATTCACCTTTTGTATGAATGTGATGAACGACATCATGTTTAACCTTAAGATTATAGTTTGGTGGAGATGTTAGGCATTTATATTTTTCGAGAATTGTTCCGTACAGATTCGATAATTGAAAAAGTTTTGGAGTGGGATTATCGGCGTCTTTTATTATGGTATAAACTTGCAGCGATGTAGTGGCATCTATGATTTTTTTAGATTTTAAATCTACTAACAGATTGAACCTAGATAAAAAATCTGCACCAATAATTGGATGGTTGACGGAAGCCACAATAAATGCGTGAGTGAAATCTCTTCGTAGGCCTAAGTCGATTCTCAATAATTGCGTACCAAATGTTTTAATAGGTGTACCATTCGCTGCTGCCAAACCAAAATTCGAGTCTTTTAATACTCGCGGAAAAAACTGAACTGGAACAGTTGAAACGTCAGCCCCAGTATCTATCAAAAATGTCAGCTTTGAATTTTTACATTTAATGAAGAGACGACGACTAAAATGACTGCTGGCATTAATGTCAGTAGTCGTCGAGATCAGTTTTTTGTATTATCTTTACTTTCAAAATCGCATGGTTTTCGACAGTTTCGAGCGTTTTTACCGAATCGGTGGTGGAAATAACATGTTGGGTATTTCCTACTTTGGCTCTTGCTCCTATCACTATATGTTTTTCGAAATTTGTTTACAGAACGAGAACGAGACCTTTTAGGTATTTCTGTTGAATAGACAGACAGTTTTTCTAATTGTTTTTCGATGGCCTTGAGTCTTTCCGAAAACGGATCAGATGACGTGCTTGCAACCACGGGGGTTGTATTGCCGACTTCGTAGATTTTATCTGCCATTTTCATAAGGGATTCCATATCGGATGTCGTTGCTGCAACTAGTATCGACTTGATATGTGTTGGAAGTCCACCTAACCATATTTGTTTGAGGACATTTTCGGGAAGAACATTAGATGTGCCGGAAATCACTTGCAGCTGTCGAAAATATTGCGATGGTGTATTATCACCTATTGCTACGCCTCCTAATAACTTTTGCAATCGTAAACTCTCGCTCTCAGTGTGCCTACTAATAACTGTTTCTTTTATTTTACAAAACCTATCATTTTCCGGAGGGTTATTGATAACATCCGTAATAGTCATCAGTATATCCTCTGGGAGTGCTGTTAAAACGTGGTGGTATTTTAAAGTATCACTTTTTATATTATTTATCGCGAAAGTCGATTCTACTAAAGCAAACCATGTCGAGGGACTGGAATGGCAAAAATTGGGCATTTTTACCCTAGCTACCGCGCCTGAAATTATCGCAGTTTTTGAATCAAAAGGCGGACTGCCACCAGCTTTTTCTTCATTATTTTTCTCTTTATCAGTCATATTTATTTATTGTTTCTTTTAGTATTTTTAGAAAAATATAAATACAAAATTTATATTCGATCGAAATAAGGGTAAAACAAAAATTAATGAAATCACTTACCTGGTTGTTCACCAGTATAAATTGAAATTGAATTTTATTTTAAATGTAAGCAGAGAAAAAAATTATTGACTACGCGGTGGCCAAACGTGTTACAGATTCAATAAAATTTTTTTATTTATATACATATGTGTATAAATCATATATTCATATGTAAAATAAGATGAAAATTTTACTGTAAACAAAGTTGATATTTTTTTTTTTTTTTTGATATTAAAGTTTTTAAATTGCTATGGATGGTACATGATTGAGAAATAAAGATTGGTTTTGTAATTTTATGTTAGTTAAATCAAAAATTGAAAGAAAAATTATTTTGTAAGTTTAAACTATTTTAATTTGTAAAAAAAAAAAAAATTATGTTTGATATTTGTTTGATTGATGATGAATGATGATCTGCAACTGGAACTAGAAGGTATTTGTTGTGACATTTGGCGTGGTGAAAATCTTAATGTTGTATAATAATCGGTTTGTTGGTTGAAAAGGGATACTTGTATACTGCATATTATGTATTGTCTATTCACCGTGTTGAAATACTCTTAGTTGTTTTTATGAAGATCTTTTGACATACAAAATTTTTAGTTCGAAGAAGGGAGATGGTTGTTCTTTGACACGAACCAGAAGGTAAGAGAAGAACAATTTTATGCACTTCACTCTTCTATTAGAACATAACATTTATGTTTAAGTTTTCGCAGGGGAAGTAGAGCTTTTTTTTTTAAAAAAAATGTGGTCATGTGTATGTGTATTGGCGAACCGTTGTTTTCGGAGCACTTGTATGGAAAAGGAGAGATTCTTTTTATTCACTCATTCTTTTATGCGTTTATGTGCTTTTGACGTGTATTTACTAAGACGGTTGAGTTTATGTAATTGCATTAACGGATTATATATTTAATAAACTATGTAATGCGCATTTTGTAGTCGTATGATCGTAGGATGTTAAATTTTCGGTACAGTCACGCTAAAAACTTTTTTTTTATAGGTTATCACATAAGGTGCAATTTATTAAAATAGGTAATATTGAACACTTTTTATCGTTTTGATAACACTTTTTCTTGCTTATTAATTTAAACATTTGTGGTCGGGGTCACCATTAAAGTTTTTAGGTTTAATCGTTTTTATTTATTTAATTTCTTAAACTAAATTATTACAAATTTAATATTAATTGATTAATATTATTAGATTAATTATAGAGTGACATGATGTTTTTCTTTAAACTTAAATTTACACGACATGACCACCGCACCGCTCTATTCACTTAAGACTGAATCTTATTAGATAATTTAATATACTTAGGTACTAAAAAGAGAAAAAAGGCAAAAAGGAAAAAGGAATAAGGTGGTGTTGCCAGGTACACCACACCTTGACATCCAAAACGTTTGTTTAGTGAAAGAGGTGCTAGATGACCGTAAACTTGATGCATATGAAAGTTTTTATATACAGAGAGACCCACATGCGATGAATTTAAACAACGGAAATATTGAATCGCATTTGTTCTCTCTTATATAATGATTATAATATGCAATATTAATAACAACAACAAACCACAACATTTGCTGCTTTTGGATTTAGTCGTGATGCTGATGATGGAATGACTACATTCTGAAATGCATTCAAGGTACTCCTTTAACGCGTCTAATAATTTTGTTGTTGTTTTATGTGTTAAAGTAAATATAAATAAAGTAAATCAGTTAAGGTGTCGACTCAATTTGTTATTTGTTTAATTGTTATCCGATTTCTCGTCGCTCAAAAATATTATTTAATTTATTTACTGTGTATCTTCAAAAAAAAGTGCAACATTCGATTTCTATAACTATATGCATGAAGCACCATGTTGAAATAAAAAAAAAAAAAAAAAAAAAAAAGTCCACGCCGCTTTCCCCCCCAGATACCGCCCGCGCTGGGGTCCATTTTCACCGAGTACGACAGCAATTACGATTGCAAGTCACTTATATTAATTATTTGATGTTAGATAATAACATAAAAAAAAATCGTTTCTTAGTTATGTTTAACAATAACACAGCAACCTGTCTTACAGCGAAACGAGTAGGTATCAACGGAAGTTAAAGGAGATTAGGTCTGCTTTATGCAAGCAGTTGAAAAATTTAAAATTGAGAAAAAAAAAAAATAAAACTATTAAAAAAATAAGGATTATGAAATCAAAAAATCAAAATTATGTTTAGTTTACGTTATATTTAGTTTATAAACAAAATGCAACATTAAGAATAAAACAAAAAATTAAACCGATCACGACAGTGGAGCAATGGTTCGAAATAACTTCTTAAGTCCTATTTTACACATGTTAAAATCAATTGAGGAAACATTTAAATTATAGAGTTTAGTCATTCGGTTAAGAGGTTCATGCATGCCATAATTAGTTCTATGAAAATTTACGTGAAAAAGTTCAAATTCTCGCAGGTGGTGAGAACCCCCGCGGTAGTTCAAGCCAATACAGGATAGCAAATCAGGAGCATCAATTTGACCAGTAATAAGTTGATGAATAAATATTAAATCATTATTAACTCGCCTCTGATATAAAGTTTGGACCTGCAGGAGCTGGATCCTATGTTCATATGGTGGCAGATTATATTGATCAGTCCAGGGTAACCCTTTTAAAGCAAATCGAATGAAGTTATGCTGTATTGCTTCAATACGGTGTTTATGAATAACGTAAAAAGAAGACCAAACTTGTGAGGCATACTCAATATGGGGTCGTACATAGCAATTGTATAAGGAGAGGGTGACATACGGATCGTTAAATTCCTTAGCCCACCGTTTTATAAAACCAAGCATGGAACTTGCTTTTTTTACAATGTAATTAATATGCTCTGTGAATTCTAGATTAGAACTAAAGTGAACACCAAGGTCTTTGAAGCTTAGAATACGAAATAGTGAGCCCTGTGAAATGGAATAATCAAAAGCACTCGGTACTCGTTTTCTAGAAAAAGTAATAGTTTGGCATTTAACTGGGTTAAGAGAAAGACTGTTTTTGTCACACCAAACATTAAAATTGTCAATATCTGCTTGCAAGAGAATGCGATCACTGTTAGATTTTACTGTTTTAAAAATTTTCATATCATCAGCATATATAAGAATATCACTATAGTGTATACATGATTTAACATCATTTATAGCCAGAATGAATAGAAGTGGGCCAAGATGACTTCCTTGAGGTACACCCGAGTGAGCATTGAATGAATCTGAAAGACAGTTTCTAAATTTCACCTGGTAAGATCTATTTTCAAGGTATGACCTTATCCATTCTATAACAATATTCGGAAAACCAAAAGCTTGGAGTTTAAATATAATAATGTTGTGATTTAGTTGATCGAATGCTTTTGAAAAATCAGTGTATATGCAATCCACTTTCCTTCCATTTTCCAATGCATTAGAACATTTGTGCAAGAAAGTAAGGAAATTTGTTACCACAGATTTCCTTCTCACAAAGCCATGCTGTTGTTCACATATTATATTCTTAGTATAAAATGCTAAACTTTCACAAACAACTTGCTCAAAGAGCTTTGGAATGCATGAAAGTTTCGATATAGGTCTATAATTCTTGATATCCGTTTTGTCGCCCTTTTTAAAAACTGGGGTAAGAAATGCATTTTTCCAAAAACAAGGAAATTTTCCTGATTTAATAGAAAACTCAAACAAAAGTTTAATGGGAACAGCTAGTATATTTTTACATTTTTTTAGAAGAAGGAATTCCATCCGGCCCAGATGAGTAATCATCATTTGACGATGAGAGAACCTCTAAAATAGAGCTTTGTTGCACCGGTATATTACTGAAACTTGTTTGGGCATAGATATGTAAATTTCTAAAAAAAGTTTCATCAACATCAACAGATGTGTCGACAAATGAATTTTGAAAATTTTTCGCAAAAGCGTTGCAAATATCAATGGGTTTTTGCAAAGTACAGTTCTCGTATGTGAAATTTGCCGGGTAACCGTCAGAATTTTTCTTTGAATTAACAAATTTCCAAAATATAACTTCCATGCTTTGTTCCTTTTGTTTCTGAGTAATTTCAGCTCTTTCGTATACCATGAAAAGAAGGCGTTCGAATTTTTCGACATTTTTATGGGGATAGTATTATTCATGCAGTTATTAAGGATGGTATAGAAACTGTTAACTGCTTCGTCAATATTATTAGACACTGATATACTATCAATACCAGATCTAGTTAATTCATCTGAAAGCAATTGAAAATTTGCTTTCCTGAAGTCAAAAGTATATGAACAGTCATAAGTGTTACTGTTTTCAGTAATGTGACTGCTCAAGTCAAAAATAATATCCAAAGGAGGATGATAGCTATCTATATTAGTAATTCCGGGACTAGATTCTAGAACCAGAGTACTAACAGCGTCTGAGGAAAAAACTAAATCGAGAATTCGATTTTTGTAATTTTTAATACAGCTAACTTGCTGTAAGTCAGTCGAGGTAATCCTATCAAGAAACTGCAGCTCAGTTTGGGAAGAAGTTAAAGAAGCTTCTTGACAAGATTCGTCTTCAGAAGATACCCAATCAATGTGTGGTAAATTGAAATCTCCGAGAAGTAAAATGTTGCTGTTAGAGCAAGACAAGTCAACAACAAAATCTAAGGCCCTAGAAAGTTCAACGTAAGCTGCGTGTGGACTTTTTGGAGGTATGTAGACATTTAAAATGTAAACAAATTTTGACTGTATAGCTACCTTAATACAGACTAATTCAATAGAAAGATTAAAAGGGAATGAAACAGACGAAGACATAAATTTATCGCGAACTGCAATCAAAACACCGCCTCCCACTTCTTTTAGTTTGTCAACATGACGATCATTTCTATATACTAAAAACTCTTGATTAAAGAGTTCCGTGTCTAAAAAACTTGAATTAAGCCAAGTTTCCGTCAAAACAAAGATGTCATGTGACAATGCTTGGGAGTTTATGTAGATATCAGCGGTTTTACTGCGAAGCCCTCTTACATTTCGTTCAGTGAACGAAAGACTAAAAGTAAGGTGTTGCCCACTTCTCTTTTTTGTGCGTGTATGTGGAATTCCGTGCGGGCTGTTTACACGAGAGCCGCAACTATAATTGCGGTTGCCCGCATTGGTACCACCGATAAGCGGACTGACTTTGTTGCATTTTGGGCGATCCGCTACAAAATCTTGGATTGGGAACAATACTCTGGATTGTCACAAGACATGAAAAACGGTTCGCCTTTATGATCTTAGCATAAAATGAAATCATAAAATCGGATATACCGTGGTGGTAATATATTCCTATCGACCCACGATCCGAGAAAACTTCAAAGAAACCAACCTAAATATTTTGAAACCAGTATTCTACAGGGCCGGATATACGTCCTACAATTTGTTGACCTTTGCCGTCAGCCGTTTTCACTTCTGATTTTAAAGTTGCAATGGGAATGTTAAGAGATTTAACTAACTCCATACAACCTTTGCCAAGACAAGATGTTGAGGCACCGCTATCAAGTAAACCAGCCATTCCTCGCCCCTTAATGGAGACTTTGGCGTATGCCCTGTGGTCTTGAGGACTTTCTCCTCCTCCAAGGGTTCTGAAAGCGGATCCTTTCGTCCTTCTTTGTCGGGCTTTTAGCAATTTCGGTTGAACGTTAGGTTGAGTTACTTCTTCTAAGTTGAAGATTCGGTTTCGAATCTTTTCGTAATTTATAAGTCTTTTTTCAAATGACTTTTTATATAAAGGTATCTTTTTCTTGTCAGGTCTAATTTTGGAGAGCGGTGACTTTGGTGACATCACAAGCCTCACCGGACAGAAATGTTTCAGGATGTAATTGAGAATAGTTAGTATCTTTCACAACAGAGTAATCTGTATTGAGAGATTTCGATAAATTTTGTTTGTTATCAATCTCGGTGGACATTGAGACTGAGGAGGTATCTTGACAAGCATCTGATGAATTGGAGGTGTTTGTCGAAGCATCTTTTTTATTTAAACTGGGTACGTTTGGATCGCACGTGACTCCCCAGGCGAGTTTCCCTTCTTAACATTACTATTCGGACAATCACGAACTGTAAAATTTTCTGAACCGCAACGATAGCAGTAGATATTTTTATTTATCTTAGAAGGGGAATTGGTCGACAGGTGACCTATTTCTTTACAAATATAGCACTTAACAGTGCTTAAAGGGTTTTTATCTTGATTTGTCGTACGATTAAAAGAAAAGGTGGCAAGGTTTTCAGGATCTGGTTTGAAAAAGGTTTCGTCAGTATAAGTTCCTGTTGGCCAGTGCACTTCATGTACATTTCTTACAAAGTTTGTACGATTTGGTGAAGCATATCGTGCTTGCAACATTTTCTCTGTTCGTCGGCATTCATCTCGGAAATGTTCCAAGGTGTAAATACTCATCGGATAAATGAAAGCCATAAGACGGGCATTTAGGTTATTTCGTAAAATAGGAACGAGGTCCGCGTCTTTCATTGGCTCACGTAATTGTCTTTTCAGGTTTATTATGGCTGTGTAAAATTCATCAAAAAGTTCTTGTGGGGATTGCTTACGATCCATAATGGCTTTTAAAATTTCGAGATCACTTTCGTATCTCTGGAATTGTTTTAACAGGGCATTTTTAAGCGTCGGCCAATCGACTCGGCGATGATCACGTAGGTACTCAAAATACCAATCAGAAGCTGTTACGGATAACAAATGGTGAAAATTACGGAGCACTTCTTCCCAAGGGCAATCATTTCTGTTTTTGTCCTGTAAGATTTCGACGCGAGATACGAATTCTCTAATGGGCATACATTTGGGCGTATCGTCGAAATGAATATTCCACGAAGTCTCAAGACGGCGTGAATACGGTCTGTCAAGGGAAAATCGGAAATCTTGTCGCCAATCAGTTGGATATCTCGGATTGTAACCATAGTTACTAAAATCCGGGGGATCACGAATAAACGGGTCGAAATTCCGTAGTTGGTCAATTCTATTTGGGTCAGAGCGATTATAATTCAATTGATAACGATTATCACGAATCGGATTGGATTGAGCAAAATGGACTCGGGGGTCGTTTTGAAGATATGGATCATTCCTATCAACTTCAAAGTGTCTACGATTTTGATAGTTAGGATGAAGATGACAAGATTCTCACCGGTTTGGTCCGGGAAAATCTTGCAATATTTTTGAGTTTGGAGGAGGTCTGATTAAATTATTAGGTAGGTCACGAATACGAGAGTTGGCTGGTAGATTGTTAGAATGGGCCGATACATTAGCATTATGCACTGGACAGTGAGGTTGTGGAAGCAATTGTTGCCTTTCGTTTCCGGTGATGGGATCTTTCGGGGATAGCGAGTTTTCCATGCTTTGTTCCACGTTCTGTTGAATAAGATTTTGAAAAGAGACTTTTGTAGGTCTTTTAAACTCGCATCTACCACACTCTTTACATGATTATGGAGACGACTAGAAGTAGGATATTGGGGTTGAGACTGAGAAGTGACTGTGGCATGATTCAAACGTGTGTAATACCTGATATGGTTAACGTTAATTTTAGGTTCACCATCAATTATGTCATCGTTGTCTGAAAACAATACTCCAACCGGATCGTGTTGTTAAGATACCAAGTGATGAGGGTTTTGAGGCGAACAATTTTCTAATGCCGCTGCACCATTCATGCGATCGGTGGAGAGGAGTGACAAAATTGGACTAGAAGTAGTGGTGGTGGTGGTTACTGTGGTAAAGGTTAATTGACTTGTTATACTTGTTGTGGCTATGGCATATAATCCATTGTTGGTTGTGGCAGGAGATGTCACTGCGCTATTTGGTATGGATTGGTTTCTAATCTGATAGATACTTCCATTATAGTTAAGGTCAAAGTTAGGTGAATGAAGAACGTTCATTTCAGCTAGATTTGCATTCTGAGGAGGTGAATGTCTTACGGAGTTAGTTACTCTTTGAGTGGCGGATAGCGATAAGTTATCGCAAGGACCATCGTTTTCGCTTCGATTGGCGTCGAAGGCCGAATGCCTTTTCGTTTTTGAATAAGCGCCACTATTGGATTTTTTGCTCATATTTGGTTTTGATTGTTTTTAAGAATAAGTAAGTTGAAAAATAAAAGTGTTTCAAAGTAAAGAAAAAAAAGAAATAAGGTTTGGATTTGTTAATGCAATATTTGTATTACACAAAAAGGAATTATTGTTTAACAGGTAATTTATTCTTGTAAGGTTTTTAATTCTATTTTTTTTTCTTTCTTTGTGACTGGTTCACGGAAAAACAAAATTAGCTTTCGATATTTTGAATTCCAAAAAAAAAGAATAATTTCAAAAATTTTGAAAATTATTTTATTAAGTGTTAAATGAATATGGTAAGTTTTTGTTGTTGTAGGTTGTGTTATCATAAAATAAAGGGCGATTTCAGTATAGTGAATTAAAGGGAGATTATAAAAATTAGAGCGTTCACATGAAAGGAGAAAATATGTTTTTAAAGACGTGTGGACTAGGAAGCTTTTGATCACAAAAGGTTTTTATACTTATTGGACTTATTTACTCTCTATTAATCTGCAAATTCTAGTGCAACAGATTCCACTATACAGTAGAACGGACTCCTAAAAGATGACGACAGATTTTTGGTACTGATAAGCCAAACAAGAAAACTATTATTGAGGTCATTTTTTTTTTTTGAAAACTAAGAAAAGAGGAAATTAGAATTATGTAACCTTGCAAACGACTGCCAGGGTGCTTGCAATTGCAACTTTTGGGAACACAAAAATGTTCAATTATGGCTACAGAAGTAGTCTAACTCAAGCATGTTTCAAAAATAATAAAGGACCAATTTTAAATGTTCACTTTCTTGGCTCTACAGCTTAGGGTCGAACTCCTGAAAAATTTAGTAGTAAAAAAAAACAGTTATGAAAATATGCTGAGGATTAGTTGCGGAGGAGGGGCTGTTGTCGTGGGCCCCACATTGGGCCCCAAAATTTGTGAAGGACTAAGGGTATGTCGACAGTAACTTATCTTGGGAAACCAAGATTCGTTTACCCAGCGGAGTTTTACGGCATGCTGGCGTTGTAGCTCGGCTATAACTCGTCGCAGGGGGGAGTTTTTCCGCTGTCCGTTCGTCCACAAAAATAGAAATTCATGCCGTGTCAGGAACTTGTCCCTTGCTAACATTACAATTCGGACAATCACGAACTGTGAAATTTTCTGAACCGCAACGATAGCAGTAGATATTTTTATTTATCTTAGAAGGGCAATTTGTCGACAGGTGACCTATTTCTTTACAAATATAGCACTTAACAGTACTTAAAGGGTTTTTATCTTGATTTGTCGTACGATTAAAAGAAAAGGCGGCAAGGTTTTCAGGATCTGGTTCGAAAACGGTTTCGTCAGTATAAGTTCCTGTTGGCCAGTGCACTTCATGTACATTTCTTACAAAGTTTGTACGATTTTGTGAAGCATATCGTGCTTGCAACATTTTCTCTGTTCGTCGGCATTCATCTCGGAAATGTTCCAAGGTGTAAAGACTCATCGGATAAATGAAAGCCATAAGACGGGCATTTAGGTTATTCCGTAAAATAGGAACGAGGTCCGCGTCTTTCATTGGCTCACGTAATTGTCTTTTCAGGTTTATTATGGCTGTGTAAAATTCATCAAAAAGTTCTTGTGGGGATTGCTTACGATCCATAATGGCTTTTAAAATTTCGAGATCACTTTCGTATCTCTGGAATTGTTTTAACAGGGCATTTTTAAGCGTTGGCCAATCGACTCGGCGATGATCACGTAGGTACTCAAAATACCAATCAGAAGCTGTTACGGATAACAAATGGTGAAAATTACGGAGCACTTCTTCCCAAGGGCAATCATTTCTGTTTTTGTCCTGAAAGATTTCGACGCGAGATACGAATTCTCTAATGGGCATACATTTGGGCGTATCGTCGAAATGAATATTCCACGAAGTCTCAAGACGGCGTGAATGCGGTCTGTCAAGGGAAAATCGGAAATCTTGTCGCCAATCAGTTGGATATCTCGGATTGTAACCATAGTTACTAAAATTGAGCAAAATGGACTCGGGGGTCGTTTTAAAGATATGGATCATTCCTATCAACTTCAAAGTGTCTACCATTTTGATAGTTAGGATGAAGATGACAAGATTCTCGCCGGTTTGGTCCGGGAAAATCTTGCAAAATTTTCGAGCTTGGAGGAGTTCTGTTTAAATTATTAGGTAGGTCACGAATACGAGAGCTGGCTGATAGCTTGCTAGAGTGGGCCAATACATTAGCATTATGCACTGGACAGTGAGGTTGTGGAAGCAATTGTTGCCTTTCGTTTTCGGTAATGGGATCTTTCGGGGGTAGCAATGTTTTCATGCTTTGTTCCACGTTCTGTTGAATAAGAACGGGTAAATCTTTGAAAAGGGACTATTGTAGGTCTTTTAAACTCGCATCAACCACACTCTTTATATGATTATGGAGACGACTAGAAGAAGGATATTGGGGTTGAGACTGAGAAGTGACTGTGGCATGATTCAAGCGTGTGTAATACCTGATATGGTTAACGTTAATTTTGGGTTCACCATCAATTATGTCATCGTTGTCTGAAAACAATACTCCAACCGGATCGTGTTGTTAAGATACCAAGTGATGAGGGTTTTGAGGCGAACAATTTTCTAATGCCGCTGCACCATTCATGCGATCGGTGAAGAGGAGTGACAAAATTGGACTAGAAGTAGTGGTGGTGGTGGTTACTGTGGTAAAGGTTAATTGACTTGTTATACTTGTTGTGGCTATGGCATATAATCCATTGTTGGTTGTGGCAGGAGATGTCACTGCGCTATTTGGTATGGATTGGTTTCTAATCTGATAGATACTTCCATTATAGTTAAGGTCAAAGTTAGGTGAATGAAGAACGTTCATTTCAGCTAGATTTGCATTCTGAGGAGGTGAATGTCTTTCGGAGTTAGTTACTCTTTGAGTGGCGGATAGCGATAAGTTATCGCAAGGACCATCGTTACGTTTTTGTCTTCGATTGGCGTCGAAGGCCGAATGCCTTTTCGTTTTTGAATAAGCGCCACTATTGGATTTTTTGCTCATATTTGGTTTTGATTGTTTTTAAGAATAAGTAAGTTGAAAAATAAAAGTGTTTCAAAGTAAAGAAAAAAAAGAAATAAGGTTTGGATTTGTTAATGCAATATTTGTATTACACAAAAAGGAATTATTGTTTAACAGGTAATTTATTCTTGTAAGGTTTTTAATTCTATTTTTTTTTCTTTCTTTGTGACTGGTTCACGGAAAAACAAAATTAGCTTTCGCTATTTTGAATTCCAAAAAAAAAGAATAATTTCAAAAATTTTGAAAATTATTTTATTAAGTGTTAAATGAATATGGTAAGTTTTTGTTGTTGTAGGTTGTGTTATCATAAAATAAAGGGCGATTTCAGTATAGTGAATTAAAGGGAGATTATAAAAATTAGAGCGTTCACATGAAAGGAGAAAATATGTTTTTAAAGACGTGTGGACTAGGAAGCTTTTGATCACAAAAGGTTTTTATACTTATTGGACTTATTGACTCTCTATTAATCTACAAATTCTAGTGCAACAGATTCCACAGTAGAACGGACTCCTAAAAGATGACGACAGATTTTTGGTACTGATAAGCCAAACAAGAAAACTATTATTGAGGTCATTTTTTTTTTTTTGAAAACTAAGAAAAGAGGAAATTAGAATTATGTAACCTTGTAAACGACTGCCAGAGTGCTTGCAATTGCAACTTTTGGGAACACAAAAATGTTCAATTATGGCTACAGAAGTAGTCTAACTCAAGCATGTTTCAAAAATAATAAAGGACCAATTTTAAGTGTTCACTTTCTTGGCTCTACAGCTTAGGGTCGAACTCCTGAAAAATTTAGTAGTAAAAAAAAAACAGTTATGAAAATATGCTGAGGATTAGTTGCGGAGGAGGGGCTGTTGACGTGGGCCCCACATTGGGCCCCAAAATTTGTGAAGGACTAAGGGTATGTCGACAGTAACTTATCTTGGGAAACCAAGATTCGTTTACCAAGCGGAGTTTTACGGCATGCTGGCGTTGTAGCTCGGCTATAACTCGTCGGAGGGGGGAATTTTCCCGCTGTCCGTTCGTCCACAAAAATAGAAATTCATGCCGTGTCAGGAACTTGTCCCTTGCTAACATTACAATTCGGACAATCACGAACTGTGAAATTTTCTGAACCGCAACGATAGCAGTAGATATTTTTATTTATCTTAGAAGGGCAATTTGTCGACAGGTGACCTATTTCTTTACAAATATAGCACTTAACAGTACTTAAAGGGTTTTTATCTTGATTTGTCGTACGATTAAAAGAAAAGGCGGCAAGGTTTTCAGGATCTGGTTCGAAAACGGTTTCGTCAGTATAAGTTCCTGTTGGCCAGTGCACTTCATGTACATTTCTTACAAAGTTTGTACGATTTTGTGAAGCATATCGTGCTTGCAACATTTTCTCTGTTCGTCGGCATTCATCTCGGAAATGTTCCAAGGTGTAAATACTCATCGGATAAATGAAAGCCATAAGACGGGCATTTAGGTTATATCGTAAAATAGGAACGAGGTCCGCGTCTTTCATTGGCTCACGTAATTGTCTTTTCAGGTTTATTATGGCTGTGTAAAATTCATCAAAAAGTTCTTGTGGGGATTGCTTACGATCCATAATGGCTTTTAAAATTTCGAGATCACTTTCGTATCTCTGGAATTGTTTTAACAGGGCATTTTTAAGCGTCGGCCAATCGACTCGGCGATGATCACGTAGGTACTCAAAATACAAATCAGAAGCTGTTACGGATAACAAATGGTGAAAATTACGGAGCACTTCTTCCCAAGGGCAATCATTTCTGTTTTTGTCCTGAAAGATTTCGACGCGAGATACGAATTCTCTAATGGGCATACATTTGGGCGTATCGTCGAAATGAATATTCCACGAAGTCTCAAGACGGCGTGAGTGCGGTCTGTCAAGGGAAAATCGGAAATCTTGTCGCCAATCAGTTGGATATCTCGGATTGTAACCATAGTTACTAAAATTGAGCAAAATGGACTCGGGGGTCGTTTTAAAGATATGGATCATTCCTATCAACTTCAAAGTGTCTACCATTTTGATAGTTAGGATGAAGATGACAAGATTCTCGCCGGTTTGGTTCGGGAAAATCTTGCAAAATTTTCGAGCTTGGAGGAGTTCTGTTTAAATTATTAGGTAGGTCACGAATACGAGAGCTGGCTGATAGCTTGCTAGAGTGGGCCAATACATTAGCATTATGCACTGGACAGTGAGGTTGTGGAAGCAATTGTTGCCTTTCGTTTTCGGTAATGGGATCTTTCGGGGGTAGCAATGTTTTCATGCTTTGTTCCACGTTCTGTTGAATAAGAACGGGTAAATCTTTGAAAAGAGACTATTGTAGGTCTTTTAAACTCGCATCAACCACACTCTTTATATGATTATGGAGACGACTAGAAGAAGGATATTGGGGTTGAGACTGAGAAGTGACTGTGGCATGATTCAAGCGTGTGTAATACCCGATATGGTTAACGTTAATTTTGGGTTCACCATCAATTATGTCATCGTTGTCTGAAAACAATACTCCAACCGGATCGTGTTGTTAAGATACCAAGTGATGAGGGTTTTGAGGCGAACAATTTTCTAATGCCGCTGCACCATTCATGCGATCGGTGGAGAGGAGTGACAAAATTGGACTAGAAGTAGTGGTGGTGGTGGTTACTGTGGTAAAGGTTAATTGACTTGTTATACTTGTTGTGGCTATGGCATATAATCCATTGTTGGTTGTGGCAGGAGATGTCACTGCGCTATTTGGTATGGATTGGTTTCTAATCTGATAGATACTTCCATTATAGTTAAGGTCAAAGTTAGGTGAATGAAGAACGTTTATTCCAGCTAGATTTGCATTCTGAGGAGGTGAATGTCTTACGGAGTTAGTTACTCTTTGAGTGGCGGATAGCGATAAGTTATCGCAAGGACCATCGTTACGTTTTTGTCTTCGATTGGCGTCGAAGGCCGAATGCCTAATCGTTTTTGGATAAGCGCCATTATTGGATTTTTTGCTCATGTTTGGTTTTGATTGTTTTTAAGAATAAGTAAGTTGAAAAATAAAAGGATTTGTTAATGCAATATTTGTATTACACAAAAAGGAATTATTGTGTAACAGGTAATTTTTTCTTGTAAGGTTTTCAATTCTATTTTTTTTTCTTTGTGACTGGTTCACGGAGAAACAAAATTAGCTTTCGATATTTTGAATTCCAAAAAAAAAAGAATTAAGTTCCAAAAAGAATAATTTCAAAAATTATGAAAATTATTTTACTAAGTGTTAAATGGATATGGTAAGTTTTTGTTGTTGTAGGTTGTGTTATCATAAAATAAAGGGCGATTTCAGTATAGTGAATTAAAGGGAGATTATAAAAATTAGAGCGTTCACATGAAAGGAGAAAATATGTTTTTAAAGACGTGTGGACTAGGTAGCTTTTGATCACAAAAGGTTTTTATACTTATTGGACTTATCGACTCTCTATTAATCTGCTAATTCTAGTGCAACAGATTCCACTTTACAGTTGAACGGACTCCTAAAAGATGACGACAGATTTTTGGTACTGATAAGCCAAACAAGAAAACTATTATTGAGGTCATTTTTTTTTTGAAAACTAAGAAAAGTGGAAATAAGAATTATGTAACCTTGCAAACGACTGCCAGGGTGCTTGCAATTGCAACTTTTGGGAACACAAAAATGTTCAATTATGGCTACAGAAGTAGTCTAACTCAAGCATGTTTCAAAAATAATTAAGGACCAATTTTTAGTGTTCACTTTCTTGGCTCTACAGCTTAGGGTCGAACTCCTGAAAAATTTAGTCGTAAAAAAAAAACAGTTATGAAAATATGCTGAGGATTAGTTTCGGAGGAGGGGCTGTTGTCGTGGGCCCCACATTGGGCCCCAAAATTTGTGAAGGACTAAGGGTATGTTGACAGTAACTTATCTTGGGAAACCAAGATTCGTTTACCCAGCGGAGTTTAACGGCATGCTGGCGTTTTAGCTCGACTATAACTCGTCGGAGGGGGGTTTTTCCGCTGTCCGTTCGTCCACAAAAATAGAAATTCATGCCGTGTCAGGAACTTGGGGAAAGGAGGCAAAAGGGGAAGTTCATAACTAATTAGGAATTTGGAAAACTGGATTCAAAAAAAAAATTGGCTGATGTAACTGCCAAAAGCGTACCTTTATTAGGAAATATGCAGGAAAGCTGCAAGATTATAGGAAGTGGAAGAGGGAAGACGAGACAAGGGTTAACAAAAAAAAACTTGGGTCGGTGTTGTTGACCCTAATTGTACCCACCCTACACCACTGACTCATAAGTCAGGGCTCCATGACCGTCCAAAGCCGGCATTTTTATAGACGGCCCCTAACAAAAAAAAAACTTTTCAATCTACTCTATTTATCTATATCTCCATCGCCGAAAAAGTCAACGTTTAGCAAAACATGTTTAAATCAAAGAAAAATCCTCAAGTTCAATACAAAAAATAAAGGTACATTATTCGTATGTACATTCTTTATTTACTGTGTATCTTCAAAAAAAAGTGCAACATTCGATTTTTATAACTATATGCATGAAGCACCATGTTGAAATGGTTAAAAGTAATTTCAAAATTAATTTGTTTCTTCATTTAATATCAACTAAAAGTTTATGTCAAGGGATAATAAATTGAATGCAATAATTTAATAAAAAAAACTGTTTATTACATTTAAAAGTGAGTCAAGGTTTTCTTTCGGTGTATTATGAATAAGAACAAATTTCAAGGTACAATAAATTGAAAGCAATAATAAAAAAAAATTGTTTTTTACAATTAAAGGTGAGTCAAGATTTCTTTTTTTTTTAGTGTAATATGGAAGAGAGCACAAGTAAGTATGAAAAAAAAGGAATTTCAATTGTAGGTAAGTACCGATAGCATTCAATTTTAGTCAAACTAACAACAATTTTAGTATTAATCCGTTCGATATAACGAAACTTTTGTTTTCTTTTATTCCGCGGGAAAGTTCAGCAAATATTTTTGATTTGAGAAAAAAAATAAGTATTAAGAAAGGTAAGAAGGTGTTCAGGACGGTAAATGTTAGGATAATTCTTCAATAACTTTCCTTTTCTTAAGGTTTTTTTTTTTTTTTTCTGTTTCTCTTTTTTTCTCAGTGTCTTTTTGTTTTAATATTTATGAAGAGGATTTTGATAATATCAGGTATATGTACATAGATTTAAAATATAATTCAAAATCATATAATTCATTAATTAACAATAAGAACAACCACCGTATCTGAACTGCAACGATTGGGAAAACGATTTTAAAAAACTTAAGGAATGTATGATTGGAAACCATTACATGAATTTGATGATTTTGGGTGATTTGAATGCCAGAATTGGATAGAAAGAAGGAGTGGAAAACAAGTTATTTGGAATACGAAGAAAATCAAAAGACAGTGTTTTGAACTCAAAAGGAAAACAGTTGTTGGATTTCTGCAATTCATATGGTGTGAGGGTTCAAAATGGTACGAGCGAAAGCGATTCAGATGGAGAATTCACTTTTGTTGGCCGACAAGGCACATCAGTCATCGACTATAGTCTTTTGGGTGGCAACTGGAATGAATATGTGAACGATTTCGAAGTTAAGCATGTCCCTTATTCTGACCACTTACCAATAGTGGTGACATTCCAGTGCAGCAAATCTGACGATGAGGAGGTTCGAAGCATGAAACTTCTACCGAAGCTGGTATGGAAAGAGGAAAAAGCTGATGAATACAGAATTTTTTAAGATACAAACATGCAGTTGCATCATGACTTAGACTTCCAAAAGTTGGAACAAATAATAAAAGCTTTCTGTCCTTTAAGCACTAAGCGAAAAAAACAAGAGCAATTTAAAGACCCGTGGTTCGATAAAGAGTGTAGAAGAGCGAGACAAGTTTCTTTTTCGTGGCTCCAGCTGTTTCGAAAATCAAGTGAAGAGTTTCACAAAAATAGTTACATAGCAGCGAATTGTGCTTACAAAGCACTCTGCGAAACAAAAAAGAGTCAATATTATGAAGAGGAAGCTAAGCAAATGTCTAAGTGTAGCAATGCAGCAGACTTTTGGAAGCTGGCTTGGAAAATTAATGGCAGAAAATATACTATAAGTATGAATATGATTCCCAGCTATCTTGGTGAACATTTTGAGAATTTGCTTAACCCAGCCGTTATATTAGTGACCCCTTTATATGCCGCGCCAGGATTCACAAATAGAACTTTAGATGCTCTTTTTTCTGTTGATGAGGTTTCTAATGCTCTCAAGAGTCTGAAGGATGGGAAGGCTGCAGGGTCTGATAGAATCCCGGTAGAGTTTTACAAAGGTGGAACTACCAATCTAATTAAGAATCTATCAAGTAATTGCTTATTATGGATGGCAACTCAACCAGGGGAAAGTTATCCCTACGTATATTAGTTTAATCTCAATAACTATCTCTATGAGAACTTAGATTTCAGTTAACCAAACCAACTTGTTCGCATTATGTATGAAAGACACCAACTTTCATCCATATCAAGTACCTACATACAATTTGTTTGATGCATACATTGTGTTTTTTTATTATTTGTTCTTGAATAAAAAAAAAACTTTTGACTTACGTTTTTGTTTTAGTAGATTAATTTATGTGTGGTCCATTATGATGGTAATTCATTGAGGGGTGGTAATTTTTGTTGTTTTTGCTTTCTTTCGAACTGAAGGCAGTAGAATTTTTGTTTAACGACGAAGGTCTTTCGCGTGGTAAATACCAGTTCTCTTTCCTTGAAGGTTTTCTATTTCGTATAGATTATTATTTCGGCTTACCACTCGGCATTTGACGAATTTTGTTGATAGTTTCGGCTTGAAATTTTTAGAGGCGTTGCTCATTACAAAATTTCGGCGAAAAACTTCCTCACCAGGTTTGAAAACGCGTATGGCTGACCTTGCATTGTAGGACTTTTGGTTTCTTTAATTTTTCCACGCATCAGTTGCAATGCGTTCGGAGAGGGCATTACTTCAATCTCACCATCACTTAAAGATTTAAGCTGTTTGAGAATCTGATATGCTTCTGCATGGGTTATCATATGACGTCCAAAAAGGGCGTGGAAAGGTGACATACCTGTCGGCTGGTGTACAGAAGTACACAAAGCTTGTTGGATTTGCGGTAAGTGCAGGTCCCAATCTCTTTGGTCTTCCTTCAGGTACGTTCGTATGGTCGAAAGGATGGAACGATTTACCCTCTCTGAAGCGTTTGCCTGAGTAGAATATAGGGCATTTTTAATATGTTTGGTTCCATACCTAGAAAGAAAGTTTTTAAATTCTTTTGAAACGAACTGTTTTCCGTTGTCGCTGTGTACAAACTCGGGCACTCCATATTTCAGAAAAATTTCTTTTTCGAGAAAATCAATGACGAGTTTTGAGGTAGCTTTGTGCATAGGTTTTAAAAAAACGGATTTTGTCCGATAATCTAAAGCGATAAA
This sequence comes from Melangyna quadrimaculata, assembly GCA_949320155.1. Taxonomy (NCBI): domain Eukaryota; kingdom Metazoa; phylum Arthropoda; class Insecta; order Diptera; family Syrphidae; genus Melangyna; species Melangyna quadrimaculata. Next base: position 36,966,086 of record OX439486.1, read on the forward strand.
GAGCAATAGATTTCCCTTTTTGCTTCGCACATAGGGGCCCATAAAATGTATATAGAGTTTTTGGAAAGGTATATCTATATTTTGTTGGAAACCCATAGGAGATCTCATAATAAAGTTAGGGGATTTATTTTCTTTGCATTTAGCGCAATTGCTGACAAAATCACGCACCTGCTGAGCCATTTTGGGCCAAAAATAGGTTTCTTTAATTCCTTCAAGGGTTTTTTGAATGCCGCCATGGGCGCAATTAGGAGGTTCATGGTTTTGGGCAATTATTTGGTTGGTTAAGCCAGCTGGTAACCACAGTTTCCAAAGGCTGTCTATATTTACATTGCTGTTTTGGCTAAGAACAATTTTTTTGTAAATTATGCCATTTTGAATTCTTAAGTCTGGTAGGTTTTTATCGTTTTTCCTAATAGAGGTGATGAGAGCGAGGTATTCGGGTGATTTAAATTCAGGTGATTCGGTTATTGGCGATAATGTTAGCTGATCTATATGCATTTTGGATAACGCATCCGACACTATATTTAGTGTTCCTTTGACATGTTTAATGTGAAATGAATAGGCTTGCAGCTTCAACGACCAACGTGCTAGGCGGCCACTAAGGTCTATCAGGTTCATGAGCCATTTGAAGCTGGCGTGGTCGGTAATTACCGTGAAGGTACTACCTTCCACATATGACCTGAATTTACGAATGGCTCGTATTGCTGCGAGACATTCCTGTTCACTGACACTATATTTTTGTTGGCAAGCGTTTAATTTTTCGGAAAAATAGGCGATGGGTTTTTCGTTCTGTTCCTCATCATGTTGGAACAAAATTGCGCCAATACCTTTCGACGAGGCATCGCACTGAATCATAAATGGTTTTGTAAAATCAGGGGTATTTAAAAATGGTGCAGACGATAAGGCCTCTTTCAAAGTCTCGAAAGATTTCATCGCCTCTTGAGAAATTGGAAATGTAGTTCCTTTTTTAAGATAGTCAGATAAGGATGCCGCTAGAGCTGAAAAGTTCCGGATGAAGCGACGATACCACCCACAGACACCAAGAAATCTCCTCACCTGTTTCTGAGTAGTTGGTGGCGGAAACTCTTTGATAGATGATATCTTATCAGGGTCGGCTTTAACATGACCTTGTCCAATAATATATCCAAGGTATTTCAATTCTTTCAAACAAAAGAAGGACTTTTCAACGTTGATAGTTAGGTTAGCAGTTTTTAAGTGTTCCGCCACCAATGTCAGAATTTTCAGATGGGTTTCGAAATCCGGGAAGATAATCAGAAGATAGTCAAGATAGACAAACACGAATTCCCTAAGCGCCGAGGGGATCACTTTATCCATTAACCGACACAACTTTTGAGGTGCATTACACAACCCAAAAGGCATGACGGTGAATTGATGCAATGGTCCACCTGGCACAGTAAATGCGGTCTTCTCTCTTGACTTCTTGTAAAAGGTTTGGCGGAATAAAACGACTTGTAGTAGTTGATGAAAAAGAACTGATTTATTTAATATGATTTCACCTTATTTATACTTATCTATACACAAATCAATTTAATGGAAAGTGCAAGCTTAACAAGAAGACCTGAACTCAATTGTGTCAAACATTACTCGGGCAATGCACTTGAAAAGGCTCAAGTGGTGCGATATGAATCGTCACTATTTAAGTTGGTCACTGAGTCATGCTGACACTCGCAATAATAATTATGCATGCATTGAGTTCCGGATTCCTGCCATACTACACCTCCCCTTTTTTTTAGAATGCTTATAAGTGACAATGGATGAGCATTCTTTCACATTATTTTGATATACATTTGTTTTGTTTATATTTTGTGTTCATTAAAATTATAGGTACATAATATGTAAAATGATATGCATTTCAATATTAAATTATATGTAGTATTTTTTTTTTTTTTTTGTCTTAATATCTACTCTACTCAAATTTAAACTAAATTTATTATGTGTATTGAACATATGATTTAAGTCTGTTTTTGTGTATTATAATATTTTTACTTAATTTTTGTTTTCTTAATTTCTCATTGTCTGTGTTGTTAGGTGTTTAACTATAGTTATTGTTCTTATCTATGCTTTCTACTCTAAAGGGACCCTTGTATCTACTGTCTAACTTATGACCTGTGTCATCTTTTATTAATACTAAATCTCCTATGCATATTTCCTCAGATTGTATTTTCCTGTCGTAAATTGTTTTCTGTTTATCCTTTTTTCATTATGAACTATTTGGCTCTTTGTTGCGATACTTGTAGTCGGAATTTAATTCTTTGTCATACGCATCGTAGTTATAGAGTGGAGTAATCTCATTCTGTTTGAGGAAATCAAATGTGGGTGGTGTTTCTCCGAAAACCAGTTCAAAAGGACAGTAACCATGCACGGTTGATGGTGTCGTGTTGTAACAGTAGCAAAAATATTTAAGATATTCGTCCCAATCTCTTTTATCAACAGATATGTAAGAGCGTACATATTCATTTACGCTGACGATATTTGTTTGTTCTCGCACAACATTATGGATCATCATCATATGGTGACTAATCTGGAATGCGAGGCAAACAAAGTTGGTTTGAGGATCAACACCGGGAAAACAAAAATCCTCAACATTTCTGAATCTTCTTCTCAAGTTGTCGTTACGGGACAGCAGGTTGAAGCGGTGGACAACTTCCTGTACCTCGGTAGTGTTGTCTCAAAAGACGGTGGTGGTACGGATGAAGATGTTGGAGGAGCAACGTCTACAGTACGAAGACCAAGCTGCGTCTGTTCCGGTCGAACGTAGAGTCAGTACTACTATATGGGTGTAGTACATGGAAAGTGACCACCTCTGTCACAAGGAAGCTACAAACTTTCGAAAATAGATGTCTCCGAAACATCCTAAGGATTTTTTGGCCGAACACCATCTCCAACCAAGAACTCCTTCGGAGAACGGGCCAAAGTCCTATTGACATCGTTATTAGGAAAAGAAAGTGGCAGTGGATTTGTCACACCCTACGTCGTCGTGCAGACTCTATTGCAAGACATGCAATGGAGTGGGATCCACTCATCCAAGATGGCAGAAGACCTGGAGGCCAGAGAAAATCTTGGCGCAGAACAGTCGACAAGGAATCACAAAAGCTCGGTAAAAGTTGGGGAGAGCTAAAATACATTTCCAGAAACCGAACGAGATGGCGTGTAGCGGTAGTTGACGCCCTGTGCCCCTTAGAGGAGTCAAGGATCTTAGTAAGTAAGTAAGTACATATTCATTGAATGTACGATGGCTACGTTCAACTGTACCAAGTGTTTGATGATGATATGGTGTAGAGGTTTTGTGTTCAACTTTAAGTAATTTACATAATTCTTCAAAAATGCTGTTTTTATATTCTGTTCCCATGTCTGTTAATATAGTTTTCATACAGCCATAGACGAGAATATAGTTTTCAAATATTGCTCTTGCTATTGTGCTTGGTCGGTATTGGTACTGCAATTAAATACTTTGTCAGATCGCATATGATGGTGACTGCATACTCATTCCCATTAAAAGACTTGGGAAGAGGACCTATTGTATCCATTTGAACAGTTTCGAATGCTTTTCTTGGTGTTTCTGTGATAACCATTGGTTCTTTAATGTGTCTATTTATTTTGTTCTTTTTGCATTGTGTACACTCGTTAACATAATTCTTTATATCTTTTTTCATATTTTTCAGTAGAAATGTTGCCTTATTTTGTTAGTAGTACGAACGATTCCTGGGTGGCCTCCCCGAATTGGATCGTCATGGTACTGCCTAATGATTTCGTTGATTTTTTCGACATTTGTTACCTGCGTTAATTCCGGAGTTAACGCTATTTCTATTCCTTTGAGAACTTGGGTACCCTTTTCTTTAAATTCATCTACTCGAGTATATTTAAACAATTTGTCTCCTAAAGACAATTGTATTTTTACAAGTCCTTATTTGCCGGCTTCTTTCATAAGCCTGACAAAGAATTGTCCTAAGTCAATTTTCGTCTCAACAATCAGGTTGCTTGTATCTATATAGCTGCAAAAAATCTTCTTTCCTTTTTTGATATACATTTTCGGAAAATCAGAAATGAGCTGAGCATGCTTTCTTACTTCATATTTTTTTAGTGCTTCGTAAATTTTGGGGTTCTCGTGGTGACTTATGTCATTTGCAACAGTGTAAGGATTATGTTTATTCATTGCTCTTGTTGTTACTCTGTATACTTTACTAGATTCTACCGTAAGTTGCTTTAAATCTATAATATTTATTCGGGATAGTGCGTCCGCTATGTAATTTTCTTTTCCAGCTATGTATTCCACTTCAAAGTCATATTCTTCAAGGTCTAATCTTATTCGCATTAGTTTGGAAGAAGGGTATCTCATTGAGAAAAGATAGGTTGGTTGATGAGGGCCTGTGGTCTGTTTTGACGAAAAATTTTCTTCCGTAGACATATGGTCTAAAAAGGTTATGGCCAATGTATGGCTGCTAGTTCTTTCTCTATTGTGGCTTTATTAATTTCTCCTTTGGTGAATGCTCTTGAACCGTAGGCTATTGGTAATTGCTTGTCTTCATATTTTTGACTCAGCACTGCGCCACAAGCGAAACCGCTGGCGTCTGTTGTGATAAAAAATTCTTTGCTAAAATCAGGGTATTGGAGTATTTGTGGACTGATTAGAGATTTTTTAAAATATTGAAAGGCGTTAGTGCATTCCTCAGTCCAGTCAAATGGAATATTTTTCCTGCACAACCTTGTTAAAACCCTAAAATGTTCAGCGAAATTAGGAACAAATCGCCTGTACTAGTTACAAAATGCAACAAATCTCTTAGCATCGTCAGCATTCTTTGGTACGGGATATTTCTGGACTGTTTCAAATTTACTTGGGTCAGGCAAGATGCCTTTGTTTGTACATTTATGACCAAGATATGTAACTCCTTGATTTAAAAAAAATGCATTTATCAGGATGCAGTTTTAAGTTGTACTTCCTGCATGTATCGAAAACATCTTCTAAATTATTTATCATGTGTTTTTTTCGGAACAACCTAGTACTACCAAGTCATCCATGTAAAGAAATGCTTGAGATGGCTTAAGACCTGCAAATGCTAGTGTCATCATCCTTTGGAAAGAATTTGGGGCAATTTTCAATCCATAAGGCAGTCGCTTAAATCGATATGTACCGCCATCAGCTGTGAAAGATGTTATATCTCTTGATTCTTTACTTAACTCTATTTGATGAAATCCTGACGTTAAGTCTAAACATGAGAAGTATTTTGCTCTTCCCAACTGATCGAGTATATCGTCTATTCTTGGTAATGGGAATTTATCTGCCATTAGTTTTTTATTGATCCCTCTGTAGTCAATGTAGTCTCCACCTTTTCTCTTGTTTGCCTGGGAGTGGTTTTTTGGGTACCAAGAGTATAGGACTATTGTATTCCGAAGTGGATGGTTCTATTATATCATCTTTAATTAAATTACCTAACTGCCTACTTATTTCTTCTTTGTATACTTGAGGTATCCTATAGTTTTTAATATACACTGGTTCATCATCTTTCATCCTAAGTTTTTGTTTATAAAATGTATTAGTTGTTATGGGTTCTGTATCTAATGCAAAAATATCCACGTAGTTGGAACACAATTTGTTCAGTGCTTTAAAAGCAAATTTAGGGAAATGTTTCCTAAGCTTATTTAATTTTTCTTCACAATTACCCGTTGCTTGAATCGAATGGATAATATTATAGTCGTTAAGACTTTCTGTTTTCACCTTAATATTCTGTATTGTTATATTTTCATTCGAAGTGTTGGCAATTTTTACAAATGGTTGATTTTTTGAAGTAATTGTGTTAGATATATACACACCGGTCTTAATCTCCTGGTGAGGAATACAAATTTCTTCCTCTGTTGATTCTATATGAATAAGTCGAATGACTTCAGATCTAGCGGGAATAGAAACTGTGTTTACTTTGAATGAATTTGACATGGGGATTGCTATATCCTCGTGATAATCTTTCGATCTTATTATAAGCCAATCTTGGTTTGTTTGATAATCTAAAACACAATTATATTTCTTAAAAAAATCTAGACCTAAAATACCTGAACATGGTATGGGGAAGTTGTCTTCTACCACATGAAAATCTTGTCGAACAAGCAGATCCTCCAATATTAGATCCGCACTCACAATGCCTATGGTAGTAACTGTACCATGACCAATGCCGTTAAGGCTTGTAACAACTGAAGTATCTATGCAAACATTTTGATTTATGTGATCCTTTTTAAAAATGGATATGTCTGCTCCTGTATCTACTAGGAACGTTGAGACTAAATTATTTAAAGTTGAGCTTGAAGATATATAACTGCTGAGATGCAAATTAAATGCATACACTTTTTTTAAAGCATTCTCTATTCTTGATCTTGAAGTGGAGTTTGCTGGTTTGCCTGTTGAGTTATAGTTCTAATATTTCTTTGATTATGTTGACCTCCAAACCTCTGGCCATTTTGGTTAAAATTTCTTTTGGTTTTATTAGAGCTGTAGTCGTCTCTTTTATGGTTTGGCCTGAATCTACCTCTATTGTTACTTTGTCTATAATTTCCATGGTAACTATCTCGATTCCGGTTTATATATAGTATTGTATTAGGGATCTGGTAACCCTGGCATCAGTGCAACTATTTGTAAATTTTGATATGGCGTCATTCATTGAAGTAAATGTACCAGCTTGCATGATTAGATTAACACTGTATCTAAATGTATCAGCTTGCATGATTAGATTAACACTGTCCTCTGAACAGTTCTTGCACATTGCTTTTACTGCAGTATGTGTAGCATATTTTGTTGCCAATTCAGTTGTTAAGCCATCCGAAATGTATGCTCGTTCTAGTGATTTTGTTAGTTTTTCTATCTCACTAGTGTATTGGTTTGCGGTCTTATTACGTTGTTGTATATTCAACTTCAACTGATTCACCTTGTACCTTAGTTTTAAGTCTATCTTTAATTTGTTGTACCGTTTGTTCGTTGTTAATCAGGATTCTAGCCGTTCCCTTAAGCTTAGTTTTGACTATCAAAACCGCTGTAGTTTCATGAGTCTCTTTGATCTGTTCAAGGATATCTATTGCATCTAAAGAACGTGTTAAATTTTCTACACTACCATCGAACTCTGGAAGAATTGATGAGGCTTATTTTATGAATTCTACTGCTGTTACTGGCATTATGATTTCTATTGGATTTTGTTTAAACTGAATTTTCTATACGGTATGATAACCACTTAATAAATCGTCTGTGTCTTCTTTCTTTTCTAACTGAGAATCGGTTACTATTAGGTATAATTCTATTAGGTATAATAAATTTAATTTTTATGTCTTCGTTGTAGGTAGAAGATACTTTTGTTTTTATGTTATGCTTTCTAACACTAATAAAAGTTTCTCGTCCCTGCTCTTTATGAACTGTCTCTATTTCTACAGGTAGATTTCGTAAAATTTCAGCTATCCTATTTAAAGCCGCTAATATTGCTATGCAATGTTTGATTATAGTTTCCCTACGAATGGGAACATTTTTGTTAATACATTTATAAGCCCTATCTGCTTCTGCTTTTCTAGCTACTAACTCTGTAAGTATTTTATCCCACTGGCACATGTGTTGCTGTCTATAGTCCGTATGGGTCTATATACATTTATGTAGATATTTATTTATTATACATATATAAATAGATAGATAGATAGATAGATGGATTTTATTCAATTATAAAAAGTTGTACATATTTTTTGTTTTGGTTTCAGGAATAAATTTTAGGGCATGACGAAAAATGTCGACTTTTTCAATTAAATTTTTTTTTAACTTTTAGATATTACAAATAATGCTTGGTATTTTGTTTTCAATACAATTAACAATATATATAAATATTTTTTTTTTATAATTTACTCCTTCAGTTTGGGTGTATCTTTTTTTTAAAAATTTGTTGTGTGTTGAGTACAATTTTATAAATAATTTTACACTAGATAGTATTATGAGAATTAGTAAAAACCACCAAATGTCATTTAAATGACTGGTGTGATCTACGACTTTAATTGTGTTTATAACATTTGCATTTGGGTTTTCAACTTTGGATTGTCCCCAACCCATTTTAAATTTTTATTTTATTGAATTTAAAGGCAAAATTGCCCGTAAATAGGCAGCCGTGAGGTTGCCAGAATTTAGGGGCCAGTTATAGCTATCATTGAAAACCATCATTGAAAAAGTTGTCTGTTGATTTTGAGACCCTTCGAAAGTTTAATCATAGAATATTTAAATGCAGAAATATATCTTACGACTTCAAAATTATTTCTCCTCCAAAAAAATTAATTTTGCTCTTTATCTTCCCCATAAAGTAACTTTTATTTTTTTCAATGATCATTGGTAAGGTAGTTCATCATTGAAAAATTAAAAGTTACGTTATGGGGAAGATATGGGTCAAAATGAATTTTTTTGAAGGAGAAATAATTTTGAAGTCGTAAGCTATATTTCTGCATTCAAATATTCAATGATTAAACTTTAGAAGGGTCTCAAAATCAACAATTAACTTTTTCAATGATGGTTTCCAATAAAAGCTATAACTGGCACCTTAATTATTTATTTATGAAAATTTACCAGTTCTAATCGCTTGAATTTCGTTCTTTATTTGTTTCTTTTTTTTGTTGAAATTGTTAGGTTTAATTCTCTTTATAGTACTGCAATCGCCCTTCTTTGTTTAAATTGTTTTCCTCCTCTCTTTCTTTTTGTTGATATCGTTGATGTTGATGTTTTCTTTCATGTATGTTGTCGTTGTTTATATTCTTCAATTGTTAGGGGAAGCGGTCCAATTCTCAATTCAATTCTCTTTTCTCTGGTTGAAGAGCACTAGGGTCTTCACTCTTTTTAGCGTTTAAATAGGCTGTCCATTTCTCGAATATTTTATCTATTCCTTCCTTGGACATCGGTGATACTGTTGTTGATTAATTCAATTTTACTTAGATGATTTCACTTTTATTATGCTGAAGTTAATTTGAATCAATATCTGTCACGGTCGCCATGTAATAGGTTTGGCGGAATAAAACGACTTGTAGTTGTTGATGAAAAAGAACTGATTTATTTAATATGATTTCACCTTATTTATACTTATCTATACACAAATCAATTTAATGGAAAGTGCAAGCTTAGCAAGAAGACCTGAACTCAATTGTGTCAAACATTACTCGGGCAATGCACTTGAAAAGGTTCAAGTGGTGCGATATGAATCGTCACTATTTAAGTTGGTCACTGAGTTATGCTGACACTCGCAATAATAATTATGCATGCATTGAGTTCCTGCCATACTACATTCTCCTCTAGAGGGATCTGCCAGAACGCATCTTTGAGATCCACACTACTCATGTAATGTGTATCTCCAAGTTGGCTGAGCCCCAGAAGAGGTTGCGGGTACGCATCTGCCTTTGTAAGAGAGTTCACACTGCGATAGTCCAAACATACTCGATCCTTACCAGGTTTCCTGATAAGAACTATGGGCGAACGCCAAGCACTGTGGCTATCTTCAATTACTCCCAAAGAAAGCATGCGATCCAGCTCCCTATTGATTATCTCCAGATTCACTGGTGACATGGGGTAATGTCGTTGCTTCACCGGTTTAGCGTTTCCTGTGTCTATCACGTGCTCTTCAAGGGAGGTTTTACCACTGACTGACTCTAAACGGTGTTGTTGCTCCAAGGTGAGCTCGTGCATAGGCGGTTTAGGTTTTTCAATTTTTTCTTCGACAGACTCGTTGCTGCCAGGTGGACAGAATAATTCGCTTATAAAAGCTGAGACTCCCTGAAGTTCGTAGGGCTTTTGATCGATGTTTTCAGTTACGCTTTTTTGTTATCAGCTGAGAAGCCGAAAATTTCGCTAATGATATGCGGGGCGATTTGAAATTTGGACCAAAAGTCCACTCCAAAATAGAGTGGTTGCAATAAATCGGGTACTAGATACAGGTCGAGAGTTTTCACTACTTTACCATATATTCTACAGGGCCGGATATACGACCTACAATTTGTTGACCTTTGCCGTCAGCCGTTTTCACTTCTGCTTTTAAAATTGCAATGGGAATGTTAAGAGATTTAACTAACACCATACAACCTTTGCCAAGACAAGATGTTGAGGCACAGCTATCAAGTAAACCAGCCATTCCTCGCCCCTTAATGGAGACATTGGCGTATGGCCTGAGGTCCTGAGGACTTCCTCCTCCTGCAAGGGTTCTGAAAGCGGATCCTTTCGTCCTTCTTTGTCGGGCTTTTAGCAATTTCGGTTGAACGTCAGGTTGAGTTACTTCTTCTATGTTGGAGATTCGGTTTCGAATCTTTTCGTAATTTATAAGTCTTTCTTCAAATGACTTTTTATATAAAGGTATCTTTTTCTTGTCAGGTCTAATTTTGGAGAGCGGTGAGGTGACTTTGGTGACGTCACTAGCCTCACTGGACAGAAATGTTTCTGGATGTAATTGAGAATAGTTAGTATCTTTCACAACAGAGTAATCTGTATTGAGAGATTTCGATAAATTTTGTTTGTTATCAATCTCGGTGGACATTGAGACTGAGGAGGTATCTTGACAAGCATCTGATGAATTGGAGGTGTTTGTCGAAGCATCTTTTTTATTTAAACTGGGTACGTTTGGATCGCACGTGACTCCCCAGGCGAGTTTCCCTTGTTAACATTACTATTCGGACAATCACGAACTGTAAAATTTTCTGAACCGCAACGATAGCAGTAGATATTTTTATTTATCTTAGAAGGGCAATTGGTCGACAGGTGACCTTTTTATTTACAAATATAGCACTTAACAGTGCTTAAAGGGTTTTTATATTGATTTGTCGTACGATTAAAAGAAAAGGTGGCATGGTTTTCAGGATCTGGTTCGAAAAAGGTTTCGTCAGTATAAGTTCCTGTTGGCCAGTGCACTTCATGTACATTTCTTACAAAGTTTGTACGATTTTGTGAAGCATATCGTGCTTGCAACATTTTCTCTGTTCGTCGGCATTCATCTCGGAAATGTTCCAAGGTGTAAATACTCATCGGATAAATGAAAGCCATAAGACGGGCATTTAGGTTATTTCGTAAAATAGGAACGAGGTCCGCGTCTTTCATTGGCTCACGTAATTGTCTTTTCAGGTTTATTATGGCTGTGTAAAATTCATCAAAAAGTTCTTGTGGGGATTGCTTACGATCCATAATGGCTTTTAAAATTTCGAGATCACTTTCGTATCTCTGGAATTGTTTTAACAGGGCATTTTAAAGCGTCGGCCAATCGACTCGGCGATGATCACGTAGGTACTCAAAATACCAATCAGAAGCTGTTACGGATAACAAATGGTGAAAATTACGGAGCACTTCTTCCCAAGAGCAATCATTTCTGTTTTTGTCCTGTAAGATTTCGACGCGAGATACGAATTCTCTAATGGGCATACATTGGGGCGTATCGTCGAAATGAATATTCCATGAAGTCTCAAGATGGCGTGAATACGGTATGTCAAGGGAAAATCGGAAATCTTGTCGCCAATCAGTTGGATATCTCGGATTGTAACCATAGTTACTAAAATCCGGGGGATCACGAATAAACGGGTCGAAATTCCGTGGTTGGTCAACTCTATTTGGGTCAGAGCGATTATAATTCGATTGATAACGATTATCAAGAATCGGATTGGATTGAGCAAAATGGACTCGGGGGTCGTTTTGAAGATATGGATCATTCCTATCAAATTCAAAGTGTCTACGATTTTGATAGTTAGGATGAAGATGAAAAGATTCTCGCCGGTTTGGTCCGGGAAAATCTTGCAAAATTTTCGAGTTTGGAGGAGGTCTGTTTAAATTATTAGGTAGGTCACGAATACGAGAGCTGGCTGATAGATTGCTAGAATGGGCCGATACATTAGCATTATGCACTGGACAGTGAGATTGTGGAAGCAATTGTTGCCTTTAGTTTTCGGTAATGGGATCTTTCGGGGGTAGCAAGGTTTTCATGCTTTGTTCCACGTTCCACTGAGAAGTGACTGTGGCATGATTCAAACGTGTGTAATACCTGATATGGTTAACGTTAATTTTGGGTTCACCATCAATTATGTCATCGTTGTCTGAAAACAATACTCCAACCGGATCGTGTTGTTAAGATACCAAGTGATGAGGGTTTTGAGGCGAACAATTTTCTAATGCCGCTGCACCATTCATGCGATCGGTGGAGAGGAGTGACAAAATTGGACTAGAAGTAGTGGTGGTGGTGGTTACTGTGGTAAAGGTTAATTGACTTGTTATACTTGTTGTGGCTATGGCATATAATCCATTGTTGGTTGTGGCAGGAGATGTCACTGCGCTATTTGGTATGGATTGGTTTCTAATCTGATAGATACTTCCATTATAGTTAAGGTCAAAGTTAGGTGAATGAAGAACGTTCATTCCAGCTAGATTTGCATTCTGAGGAGGTGAATGTCTTACGGAGTTAGTTACTCTTTGAGTGGCGGATAGCGATAAGTTATCGCAAGGACCATCGTTATGTTTTTGTCTTCGATTGGCGTCCAAGGCCGAATGCCTATTCGTTTTTGAATAAGCGCGACTATTTGATTTTTTGCTCATATTTGGTTTTGATTGTTTTTAAGAATAAGTAAGTTGAAAAATAAAAGTGTTTCAAAGTAAAGAAAAAAAAGAAATAAGGTGTGGATTTGTTAATGCAATATTTGTATTACACAAAAAGGAATTATTGTTTAACAGGTAATTTATTCTTGTAAGGTTTTTAATTCTATTTTTTTTTTCTTTCTTTGTGACTGGTTCACGGAAAAACAAAATTAGCTTTTGATATTTTGAATTCCAAAAAAAAAGAATAATTTCAAAAATTATGAAAATTATTTTATTAAGTGTTAAATGAATATGGTAAGTTTTTGTTGTTGTAGGTTGTGTTATCATAAAATAAAGGGCGATTTCAGTATAGTGAATTAAAGGGAGATTATAAAAACTAGAGCGTTCACATGAAAGGAGAAAATATGTTTTTAAAGACGTGTGGACTAGGAAGCTTTTGATCACAAAAGGTTTTTATACTTATTGGACTTATTGACTCTCTATTAATCTGCAAATTCTAGTGCAACACTATACAGTAGAACGGACTCCTAAAAGATGACGACAGATTTTTGGCCAAACAAGAAAACTATTATTGAGGTAATTTTTTTTTTTTGAAAACTAAGAAAAGTGGAAATTAGAATTATGTAACCTTGCAAACGACTGCCAGGGTGCTTGCAATTGCAACTTTTGGGAACACAAAAATGTTCAATTATGGCTACAGAAGTAGTCTAACTCAAGCATGTTTCAAAAATAATAAAGGACCAATTTTAAGTGTTCACTTTCTTGGCCCTACAGCTTAGGGTCGAACTCCTGAAAAATTTAGTAGTAAAAAAAAACAGTTATGAAAATATGCTGAGGATTAGTTGCGGAGGAGGGGCTGTTGTCGTGGGCCCCACATTGGGCCCCAAAATTTGTGAAGGACTAAGGGTATGTCGACAGTAACTTATCTTGGGAAACCAAGATTCGTTTACCCAGCGGAGTTTTACGGCATGCTGGCGTTGTAGCTCGGCTATAACTCGTCGGAGGGGGGAGTTTTTCCGCTGTCCGTTCGTCCACAAAAATAGATAAAATGACTTGGGTCATTGTTGTTGACCCTAATTGTACCCGCCCTACACCACTGACTCGTAAGTCAGGGCTCCATGACCGTCCAAAGCCGGCATTTTTATGGACGGCCCCTAACAAAAAAAACTTTTCAATCTACTTATTCGTCTATATCTCCACCGCCGAAATATTCAACGTTTAGCAAAACATATTTATATCAAAGAAAAATCCTCAAGTTCAATACAAAAAATAAAGGTACATTATTCGTATGTACATTCTTTATTTACTGTGTATCTTCAAAAAAAAGTGCAACATTCGATTTTTATAACTATATGCATGAAGCACCATGTTGAAATGGTTAAAAGTAATTTCAAAACTTATTTTTTGCTTCATTTAATATAAACTAAAAGTTTATGTCAAGGGATAATAAATTGAATGCAATAATTTAATAAAAAAAACTGTTTATTACATTTAAAAGTGAGTCAAGGTTTTCTTTCGGTGTATTATGAATAAGAACAAATTTCAAGGTACAATAAATTGAAAGCAATAATAAAAAAATTGTTTATTACAATTAAAGGTGAATCAAGATTTCTTTTTTTTTAGTGTAATATGGAAGAGAGCACAAGTAAGTATTAAGTATGAAAAAAAAGGAATTTCAATTGTAGGTAAGTACCGATAGCATTTAATTTAAGTCAAACTAACAACAATTTTAGTATTAATCCGTTCGATATAACGAAACTTTTGGTTTCTTTTATTCCACGGGAAAGTTCAGCATACATTTTTGATTTGAGAAAAAAAAAATAAGTATTAAGAAAGGTAAGAAGGGGTAAATGTTAGGATAATTCTTCAATAATTTTCCTTTTCTTAAGGTTTTTGATTTTTTTTTCTGTTTCTCTTTTTTTTTTTCTCAGTGTGTTTTTGTTTTAATATTAATATCAGGTATATGTACACAGATTTAAAATATAATGCAAAATCATATAATTCATTAATTAACAATAAGAACAACATTACTTACAGTTATTTACAAATCAGGAACCACGAAGATCCGTGCGCACGAAGTCCGGGGTATCTGTGTATGCTTGGGGAAGGAAGTAATTTTTATTTTTTTTTTTAAGGTGCTGATATTTCCAAAGCCCTTTCATAGAGCTAAATGAATATTGACTTTTTTTTTATCTCTTTTTTTGACTTTATTTTTTTAACTGTTTTTTTTTTTTCTTTTTCTTTTCAGGGAGGTAAGTGTTAATAGGGTATATTATCACTTTTTTTTGTTTGCTTTTTCTTTTATTTTTGGACAGGTAAGTAAAAGTAGATTGTTCAGGTAGGTTTGGTAAGTAGGATAAAACTAAATTAATACTTTTTTTTTTCTTTTCACTAAACCGAGTTATTTCGCACACCGAATTTACCGAGATTTAAAGATTTTAAAATGGAATTGTGAAAATAGAATAAAAACGCGATCGGATTAGTACTTTACATTTCTTACATTCGCACATTGCTCGTATGACACTTTTCGAATGTTTTAAAACCTTTGGTTATTAATGAAAATGATTGAAATAGCTATTTTGTTTCTTATTTTATTAAAAAAAAAAAAATTGGAAAAAAAAATATTTTAGATACATATTTTGGAAAACACTATAAAGAAGAAGGTGTGGGTGTCACTATGGCTACAGAAGTAGTCTAACTCAAGCATGTTTCAAAAATAATTAAGGACCAATTTTTAGTCTTCACTTTCTTGGCTCTACAGCTTAGGGTCGAACTCCTGAAAAATTTGGTCGTAAAAAAAACAGTTATGAAAATATAGTGAGGATTAGTTGCGGAGCAGGGGCTGTTGTCGTGGGCCCCACATTGGGCCCCAAAATTTGTGAAGGACTAAGGGTATGTTGACATTAACTTATCTTGGGAAACCAAGATTCGTGACGATTTTGCTCGGTGGATGGTCGAAATTGAAAAGGAATCTAAAATGGTGGTATGGATATTTCCAGAACGAGCTTCTTCATTTAACGAAACAAAAAAATTTCTTTCGTTCAGTGAACGAAAGACTAAAGTAAGGTCTTACCCACTTCTCTATTTTGTGTGTGCATGTGGAATTCCGAGTGGGCTGCTTACACGAGAGCCGCACCTATAATTGCGGTTGCCCGCAATGGTACCACTGATAAGCGGACTGACTTTCTGTTGCATTTTAGGCGATCCGCTACACAGCAAAACTCAGAGAACTAACGCGAATGGATGTTGAATGGCATTGGAGCAAGGATCATGGTGATGAGGTGGCGGGAATTAAAAGATTTGACCAAAGGCCCCGTACTTAAAATTTTTGATCCTAATATGCCAATTGTGATTCTGACTGACGCTTCAAAGGATGGATTGGGATCGGTACTGTTGGAAGATAACTAACCAGTAGCTTATGCGTCTCGAAGCTTGACCAGAACTGAACAAAAATAGGCGCAAATAGAAAAAGAGCTGTTGGCAGTGACGTTCGCATGTGAAAGGTTCCACTATTTCATTTATGGTCGTGAGGTTAAAGTACAATCCGATCATAAACCATTGGAGACACTGATGAAAAGAGAGATTGATGACGTATCTATGCGTCTACAACGACTGTTCCTGAGACTATTAAAATACCCCTTCATTGTAATCAAGTACGTGCCTGGGAAAAATATACTTGTTGCTGTTGTCGAGGGCGGTGCTAAAACAAGAGGGAGAAGATGATCAGGAGTTACAAGCAGTTATTCATGTAGTTCGGAAACAAATGTGTTTGTCAGAACAAAATCAGTTAATGTATGCACAAGCAACCCAGAATGATTCAATATTAAAGTCAATCATTAAGTATTTAAAAAATGGTTGGCCGGAGTTCAAAAAGCTAAGTGGTGAAGGCAAGCAGTACCACAAGATAAGGGATGAGCTAAAGTTCGAAGAAGATTTACTGTTTTTGGGGACAAATTAGTTGTGCCACAATCACTGAGAAAAGAGGTACTTAAAATGACTCATGAGCCACACTTGGGTATTCAAAAATCGCAGTTAAGAGCTCGGCCACTATTTTACTGGCCAGGAATGGCGGGAGACATTGAACGAGAAGTAAAAACATGCACCATTTGTGAAAAATACTTGTGAAAACCCAAAGGAACCACGTATGGCAGTCTATCGGAATCGACATATTTGAGTTGGCTGGAAAAGATTATTTGGCAATTTTTGATACATATTCGAACTTTTTAATGGCTGGCAAGTTGAAGGATATGTCCATGAGTATGGTCATTGAATATTTAGAAAGAATAACAAATATGGCTACCCATCGGAGATCAGGTCCGACAACAGTCCGTTTAACAGTCGACAATGCACCAATATGCTGAAAGGGCCAATATAATGCACCAATATGCTGAAAGGGCCAATATAAATCTGATATTTTCGAGCCCTGGATATCCTCAAAGTAATGGTCTGGCGGAGAAAGGTGTTGCTATCAGGCTTGTCAGTTTTTAAAAAGCGTAATCGCCAAAATTTAAATTTAAATCGCCAAAAAATCGCCAAATTTCAAAATTTTCAACCCAAAAAATCACCAAATTTAAAAATGAAAAAAAAATCAGCAATTTTAAGTTTTAATATTAAAACATATCATATTTAAAAAAAAAATAAATAAACAAAACAAAATCAAATCAAATAAAAATTATACATAAAAACTTAAAATTAAAAAAAAAAATCTCTTGTACTTATTCCTCTTCAATATATTCGACGTACATAATATGTATCCATAGTATTTTATCAATGGGATCCTTTTTATAGCCTTTGCAACATGGCTAGATCTACAGCATGTCGTTCTAAGTCAGTTTTGAGCGAACCTATATCGCAGTCCCAAATTTTGCAATATGCTAATTCATCTTTCTTTGATTTGGTTAACTAACAAAGTTGTTTGTTTTGACATAGATACGTCATTTATTTTAGGGATAGAAGTGAAATTGAATTCCAGTTTTGGGGTGCGTTCAGCGCTAGCAATGAAAAAGATGTAAGGTTAAAGTGAACATTTGAGGAAAGAATATCAGAATTTCGATTCAAAAAATTTAAATCGCCAAAAACTAAATATATCGCCTTTTTTGGGGTACATCGCCAAACCGATTTTCGTGTCGCCAAATAAAATTTCAAATCGCACATTTGGCGATAAATCGCACAATCTGACATCCCTGGTTGCTATTGCGAAAAGTTTGCTTAAAAAATGTTTTGATGAAGGTAACCCACACAAGTTTGAAAGTCGTTTACTTGAGTATAATGCGTCTCCATTGACATCAATGACAGTGTCACCTGCACAATTGTTTTTTGGGCGTAGAATCAAAACAAAGGCACCAATTAATAAAAAAACTTTTATTGCGTGAAGAGCTGCCAGAACAAGTGATCAAAGAAAAATTAATTCAAAAAACATTGTATTATGATCGTCAAACGCGTCTCTTGTGCGGACTTGATATTGATCAGAAAGTAATTAAAAAAAAAAAATACAAAATGGCGTTACGGCTAAATAGTTGGCCAAGTTAATGATAATTCATTTTTAGTTCTATATATATCAACAGGTCAGATATTAAGACGAAACCGTCGATATTTAGCGGTCACTTTGAATAGTAAACAAGAATTTTTAAATGACAATTGTGTCAAAAGTAGTAAGGCTTTAGATGATGGAACTAATGCTTTAAACGGTAGAACTAATGTCGAAGAATGTAATGGTTCCTTCGTGACCACATGTCCCTTCTATGAATCCTCTGCTGAATCCACAGATGATGCTGAGGATTATAGAAATAGATTCTCTATTGTATAACCTGCACCAAGTGTGGAACCAGCTGCAGGAGAAAGAGCTGTCGGTGGCCAACTGCGTCATAGCTCACCTTCTTCACACCCACCGAATCGTTACGGAGACTGGAAATATTATGACTGGATTATTTTATTATTTGATAAAAGAAAAGGCGTGTAACATACATGTGAACTCATTTAACTTAAAGCATACATGTAAGCTAACCATTAAATGCTTAAGTTGGATGAGGTTTAAGTTGAGATCCAATATACATAGATATAAGATTAGCTAGAAAGAGAGAAGGCAGATTTGAAAGGGCAGCCAACGCGAAAAGAACTACTTTATTGTAACGTGCTAAGAAAATAAATCTATCATTTTTAATTAAACTAAAATAAAACTTCGCTCGGCTACATTTTACAATGTGAACGAATAAGTCTGCTCTTTTTTGCATCGTTGACAAGAATGTTGTAGTTGACGGTTCCTATTTTCTCGATTATTTTTTCCTGGAACCCAGTAGTTCTTGTTTCTTCGATAAATTTTGGCATATACCAACTTACCAGCTATAAAATTCCGTTCCTTTGCACCGTGTTGTCTGTTGAACTGAAGATTCTGCTTTTCATTTTTATAAATCGGTTTTGGTTGATTTGGTTTTAGTAAGTCCAGTGATGTTCTTAACTTTCTGCCGATGACTTGAACTCGGACTTGAACTCGGAAACATTGCGGTTTGGTGTAGATATATATGTTTGTAGAAATTTTTGTGTGTTCAGTAACGTGATCTACTCATTGTAGTAGATTTTCGTTTTGTTGTTATTAATAGGAAATTTTATTCCATGGTCTTGTAAACTCATGGAATAAAGGTGGAATAAGCGTTTTTTATTAATACGGCTGGAAATGTCTTCATCGATGTTGACCCAATAAACGTGGTATCTGGCAATTTCTTTCATCCTGTCTATGCCCGGTTGACGTCGATGGAGCTGCTACAGATTTCTTTTTTAAAACACTCTGGAACTACGATGCGATCGTTAAACAACAACACACCATCGATTACTGCTAACTCTTCCCTTCTGCTGTGGTATGAGGACAATTCCAGGGAAAGGGGATACTTCCATCCGGAGTGCATAGACTTGATTACTAATTGAAGAATTTTGTTGCTCTTTGTAGCGTGCTGCACCATTTTGAAATTGACAGGAAGCACTTTTATTGTTTCGAGCAAATGAGATGAAAAATCTTTTTCGAATCTCAGGAAGGCTATCACTGTTTCTTCATCCAATTTTGATTTAGTGTCAATCAGAAGTGATAGAACATCCAGCGAAACCAAAATCCTTTGTTGAAATATATTGGATTGCAAAATCGTACATCATTAAGATTAGTGCCCACCGCTGAAGTCTGTTTGCTGTGTACACTCGAATTCCTTTTTTGCTACCAAAGATGGATAGGAACGGCTTGTGGTCAGTAAAAAGAAGAAATGTTCGACCAAAAACCATTCGATGAAATTTCTTCACGGAGAAAATGAGTGCTGCGGCTTCCTTCTCGATCTGACTGTATCCCCTCTCGCTAGATGTCAAAGATCTGGCTGCATGAGCTGACTTTTTCCGTTACATCTGGAAAAATATTCACGATACAGGCACCTAGCCCAACGTTGGATGCATCAGCTGCTACTTTTATTGGTAAGTTTGGATTGAAGTGTGTAAGCAAAAGGCCTGATGCGAAAATGCTTTTAAATTTCAGAAACGATTATTGGCATTCTCCTGACCATTCTAATTTAGCATTTTTTCAGGAGCAAATTGTCCAATGGTGCTCGGATGTTTCATATTTGCATAACAAACTTACCATAATAGTTCACAGCCCCGAAGAAGGATCTGAGCTCGGTAATGGTGGTTGGTGCTGCTGGCATCGTGATTATTTTATCAATTTTTGCTGGGTCTGGTCGCAAGCCATTTTTGTCCACTATGTGACCAAGATATTTCACTTCTGGTACGAAAAAGGAACATTTTTCAATTTTATTTTGAAAGTTGGTTGTTTAAATGATCCTGCCAGTCCTTTCCACTAACGATGATGTCATCGAGATATGCTGCAACACCGTCGACACCTGCAAGCATTGCATCCATTAGCTACTGGAAGGCTCCTGGTGCAGACTTAACGCTTAGTGCAAGTCTGTTGAACGTAAGCAATCCTTTGTGTGTGTTGATTGTGGGGAGCTTTTTGGATGCTGGTGCGACTGCAACTTGAAGATACGCGTCTGCCAAATCGATGTGCGTATCCCAACTAACATTTCAGCTTCGGTTCGGCTTAATAGAATAGGATTTAGAAGTTCCATAAGACATTTGTTAGGTTTACTTAAGCATAAAAAGGAGAATGTTATACAAGCTAATAAAGCTTGTATATGTTATGCGCCCTCACCGTGCTTTCCCTTATAATAGCGAGATGAGTTAGTAACGGACAGAAAGGAAAATTAATAAAAGATTATATTTTTAACAATTTAAAATACTTATTTTATTTCTTTATTTACTTTTTATTTTTACTTTTTATTTTCTTCAAGAAAAAGAGAAAAAAAACAAAGGCCCGCTGTCTTAAGCTTGGCTGCAACCTTGTTGGTTTCTAGTGGTAAATCTTTCTGTGACCATTTCAACTGTTCCTGTCTTTTTATACTTTTTATTTAACACTTTTACCTCAATACACACGCACTTTTCCAACCATCATCCACCAACCGATAAATACACAATAGATTCTATTTAGTAATATTTCCTATACATTGAACCACTTAGAATTATTATCGAAAATATTCAACGACCAATTGTGACCTAGTTGGAATTTTAAATATTCCGAATTGATATTCACAAAAGTGCCGCCGCATCATATTTCACATATACCCACTTCGCTCATAGTGTCGACCCTCGCTACGATGCATTCTCAGCATTTAGTATGGGTATTCCTCGATGCCTGCAATTAATGTATTGGATTTGTTTACAATCCGTTGGACATTGGATATTCATTACTCATAGCAGTAAATGGGTTCTGATGTAGCTATGACGAGTGAGTATTATGATGACCTCGTGATGATTTATTTGTGAGTCAATGTATAGTGTAGTCGAATTGTTATATATCGGTGGTTGTGGGAATAGGGCAAAATGCATTTGTTGGAAGGTTGGTATGTAGTGCGATCACTACATCCTTCCCCCCTTCAAAAAAAATTGACCTTGAAGAGGTTAATTTTCTTAAAAAGTACAGGAAATAAGTTTATTATATTTTTTGATATTTCTTAATACAGAGTAGGTACAGTTTTAGGTTATTATTATTTAGGGGTTAAAAACAATTTGTTTCTTATTGTACAAACAAACATTTTTTTTTTTCATTTTTCCTTGAAGAGGCATCAATTTATACATATATATTTTTGTTTTTCCAAAAAAATTAAAATTGTTGTTTTCCTTGAACAGGTTACAAAAAGTTATGTATCTTATTTCTATATATTGTCATATAATGAAATGTGCTATAAATATTATTCCCTAATTGCATACTCCACCCATTAAGTAGGAGGTCCTTATTCACCACACTTGTCGTTTGTACATCAAACATCAATAGTGTGTAAATACCTATTGCTATCAAAATTTCTCTTTCCAACATTATCTCTTTTAAAAGATATTACTGGAGAGATTAAACCTTGTCGTAAGTCTAGATCGTAAGTCAAGTTTTGTAAGCTAGTTTGTAAGTATTTCAGTCAGTCGACTCTTTATGTTATAAACGTTAAGTGGTTCTTTTGTTCATAAAAATATAAACTTAAACTTCTATTAAAACTTCTATTAAAAATAAAGTACGTACAAGTTTTTATAAAACAATATAAATGTGGTTTAATTTATAAAAAAACGAGGCTATAATTCAACCACATAATTGGCGCAGTCGGTTCTAAAGCGGCTTGAACTGTTAAAAACTCGTTAAAATAAAATCAAGTTTTAAATGAAACCTGAAATTAAAATCGAAAAAAAAAACGCCTAATAAAAAAAGGTACAGTCATCATTTCAAAAAAAGTACAGTCACCATTTCATTTTCATTTCAAAGCATAAGTGAACAAAAATCAACAGTTAAAAAGACGCGCGAGTTTGATTAGCAACAAGCCACAAAAAAACATTCCCTACCGCAAGAAAAAAGCTTTCTTAAATACTGGCATTCATTTTACATTAAACCACTTAATCAACGTTCAGGAAAAAGTGTTCGAAAATAAATTAAAAGCTTTTAAAATAAAAAAATAATAATACTGGTTTTAAAACAAAACATAATACAACATAAAACAAATCAATCAGTGTTAGAAAAAAAAACCAAAAGCTTTAACAATTAATAATCATTATTATTGAATTATTGAACTTAAAAAGACTATTTTAATTTAAAGCATACAGAAGAAAAACAATAAACAACGAAAATCTGTGAGAATTGGAAGAACTACCGATTATAAAACTGAAGTAGAAGAAAAAGAAGAACCTATCAACAACTGATCGAGATGGACGGAATAGCTGTAACAGAAAGATTTAAGGTAGTTTTAGATTTGATTAACAAAATTCCTGAATTTAATGGAAATACAAATTGTTTAGTTGAGTTTTTAGATAGGGTTGATTCATTAGCACCCATTCTTACATCTTTCGATGAAACTACAGTGAGAATGCTGTCCGGGTATATAAGAGATAAAATAGTAGGAAAAGCTAGGGTTGAGCTTCAGAAACATGGAAGAATAGATGATTGGTCACAATTAAGAAATATTTTAATCAATAGTTTTGGTGAAAGACTTTCGGCTCATAGATTGATAGATCAAATTCGAACATCAAGAGTAAAAACAAATATTGGAGACTATTATCATAGTCTTAGTTTTTTATTAAGTAGAATAAATAATTTGTATTTACTTAATAATAATCAAAACGACCAATCGATTATTTCATCGAATAACAGAATTGCTCTTGATGCGTTTAAAAATAACCTTCCCGAGCCTACAAAATCCATTATTTTGAGTAGAAATCCGAATTCACTCATTGAAGCATACAAAATTATTCGTGAAATTAACCACCAATTCCATGGACCTAATGGCCATTCTAATTCTAATAGTAATTCTAATTCTAGAAATTTTAACAACTCAAACAATTCTTATTTTAATAACCATAATAATTATAGTCCTAGAAACTTTAGCAGCTCAACCAACTCTTATTCTCGTAACAATAATAACTATAACTCTAGAAACTATGACAATTCAAACCATTCTTATTCTAACCAAACTAGACAAAATCAGAATAGTAACCAAACACGTAACACACCTCAAAATCAAAACACCAATAATAGTACGACTGTGAATAATAATAGCACGCAAAGTGGCCAGTCGAGAAGGTCAAATAGATCGCGAAATTTCAATAATGAACCTATGGACGTAACACTTAATGAACAAAGTAATTCAAACAATGAAAACCCAAACCTTAATCGCCAAAATTTTCAATCAAACAGTCAAAACAACTACCCTATATAGTTGTCAAAAATCCTATACGCACCCTTAGATTTATTATCGATTGCGGTGCAGAATATAGCATAATAAATAAAAATGTATGCAACCCAAAGTGGCAAGTTTCATCTAAAAACCGTATTTTAAAAGTACTTGGTCGTAATATTAGCACAGGCATAGAATTTAGAGTACCTATTTTTAAGGAATTCAATGAACATAATGATTATTATGTACATTTTTTAGAATACCAATTCCACGACCACTTTGATGGTTTAATTGGGAATAATATTCTTCTTGGTCTCAATCCCATAATTAACTACCAAACAAGATCGTTAGTTACAGAAAATGCTTCGATTCAAATATATTTCAACGAGGAAGAAGAAATTTATGCAAATCACGTACACCAAAATGAAGAAGTTTTGAGTGTATTTTGCAGTGAAAGCGTTATTTCTGAAATTCCGAACGACCTATTTGCAAATCATTTGAGTAATGTCGATATTATGAATTTGAAATCTTTACTAAATTCTTTTAAATCTATAATTTACAAAGAAGGAAATCCTTTATCGTTTACCAACCAAATTAAACACCAAATTATAACAAACAACGACATCCCTATTTATAGTAAACTTTATCGTTATCCTGAGATTCATTCAAACGAAGTAGACAAACAAATATCCGAAATGCTAGAGCAAAAAATTATAATTCCCAGTAGTAGTCCTTACAATTCACCCATCTGGGTAGTCCCTAAAAAGGACGATAAAAGCGGACAAAAACAGTGGAGGATTGTAATAGACTACAGGAAACTGAACTCTGAAACAGTTGAGGATAGATTCCCAATGCCAAATATTGACGATTTGTTTGATAAACTTGGGAAATGTAATTATTTTTCGACGATTGATCTTGTGAAAGGTTTTCACCAGATTGAACTGGATCCCCGCGATACAGCAAAAACTGCTTTCTCAACAAAAACTGGTCATTATGAGTTTCTGAGAATGCCATTTGGGCTAAAGAATGCTCCGGCGACGTTCCAGAGACTCATGAACTACGTTTTAAGAGACTACATCAATAAGATTTGCGTAGTCTACTTAGACGATATTCTCGTGTTTTCCACCAGCTTTGAGGAACACTTACAATCCTTAAGAAAAATTTTTCAAAAGTTAAAAGAAAGCAACCTAAAAATCCAAATAAATAAATGTCTTTTTGCTGATTTATCCACAAATTATTTAGGCCATATAATTGTTAATAATGGAATTAAACCAGACGAGAACAAAATAAAAACAATAACAGAAATGAAACTGCCCACTACCCAAACAGGTATTAAACAATTTCTCGGTATTACTGGATACTACCGCAAATTTATCAAAGATTATGCCAAAGTGGCATACCCCATGATTAAATATTTAAAAAAATCTTCTAAAATACAAGTATCTGATCCTCTTTATGTGAAATCTTTCAAGACATTAAAAACATTACTTACTTCTGAACCTATTTTAAAAAGCCCTGATTTCACAAAAAAGTTTATCCTCACCACAGACGCATCTGGCTATGCATTAGGAGCCGTGCTTAGCCAAGACAACCACCCTATTTGCTATGCATCGCGAACATTAAACAAGCATGAGCTTCACCACTCTCCAATTGAGAAGGAACTGCTTGCCATCGTCTGGGCTGTGAAATATTTTAGAACTTATGTTTATGGCAGAAAATTCGTTGTCCGAACAGATCATAAGCCCCTCGTGTGGCTTAATGGCATTAAAGAGCCAAATATGAAACTGCAACGATGGAAAATCATACTTAACGAGTATGATTTTGATATCGAGTACCTTAAGGGGAAGATGAACAGCGTTGCAGATGGTCTAAGTAGGTATATTGATATAAACAAACCCGAAGATATGTCAAAGACTAAAGAAAATGATGAAGTTAGTTTGGTCAACGTTTTCAATAATGAAGCACATGAGATTCAATACGATAACGAAGAAGTTAATCGTATAACACCTGTTGATAATAACGAGGAAGTTATATCAACTGGTGCCACAATCCATAGTGCTTTAGAAGATGAAACTCGTCATATTTATATCACTGACAAACCGGTTAATCTTTACAAAAATCAAATTCACCTCTTTTAAGGCCCTCATGAAAAAATTTCAATTAAAATCATTCATAAGAAAATACAAAACCTCGTCCAAATTAAGAAAGACAATTGCGATTTATTAAAAGTTATGAAAGGACTTTTGACAAAAAAAGGACTTTTTTGCATTTATTGCGAAGACGTGAAGCTTTATCTTCAATTTCAAGACATCTATGTAAAATATTTTTCTATGAATAAAAATTTAAAATTGTTAAAGTCAGGTATAAAATTACAAAACATAACAGACAAAAATGAGTTACTTAAAATTATACAAAACGAACACATAAATAAAAATCATAGGGGTATCAATGAAATGTTTTTGGAGTTAAAAGGGTTGTACTTTTATCCAAATCTACAGGTTGAAATTCAAAAGTTTGTTAACAACTGCGAAATTTGCAATCTCGCAAAGCACGATCGACACCCACTGCGGATACCTATGGAAATAACCGAAACTCCAAAGCATTTCAATGATATAATCCACATGGACATCTGGTTTCCAGAACGTGGAAAAATGTATTTAACAACCATCGACAAATTTTCAAAATATGCCACCATTCACTCACTCGAAGATAGAAATTGGATAGCTATACTAAGTGCAATAAAACAAAGAATTCTTTTCCTAGGAAAACCGAACAAAATTATTTCCGATGGTGACACTTGTATATTGCACTCAGCCGTAGAACAATTTCTTAAAGAAAACAAGATTATCTTCCATAGAACAACAGCTTCCCTCAAAACCGGCAATGCCGATATTGAAAGGCTACATGGAACGTTAAATGAGCACTTGCGAATTATGAACGCGAATAAAGACAATTCAGAGTTGGACGAAAAGCTTTTCAAAATTATTTCGATTTATAATTCCACCATACACTCTACAACCAAGTTGAGACCATTAGATATTATTTCTAAGAACCTAAGTAGAGAAGATATTGATTCACTGTCGAACAAATTGCAAAAAGATAAAGAAATAAGAATTAACAACAAAAACAAAGAAACAGGGATATCACCGAACCAATGCACAGACATAGTTCAGAATAGAACTTTGGTCAAATGCAGGCCGAAGTACAAAAAACTAAACAACTTTGAAAGGGACGGTAATTATATCCATGATAAATCCACAAAACGCAAAATTAAATATCACAAAAGGCAATTGAAAAGAAAATATAAATATCAAAATTAAAGTTAAAACAGAAACAAAATCAAACACAAATGCACAAACTCACTTTTTCATTCAATTTCTTTTTGTTTTGTATTAATTTTCTTCATACATTCGTACAATTGTTGGTTGCTTCCTTTAAAATAGATAATTTCAATTACATTGTTCAAGTTATTTTATTAGATTTTAAATTCCTTTTGTTTCTTTTGTTAAATAAAACAGTACATTTAAACTTCTAACGTTTGTTTTCCATTTCTAATTTCTATTTCCTTCCTTGCACGATCTATTTGTCGGCGAATACAGAAATGTCATTTCGGTTTGCGTTCCGGGTTCATCTTCATACAAATTTTGTTATGTCAACTGAAATTGTTTAGAAATTAGGGGCGAGTTCATAAGTTGAATAGAATTGTGCCGTTTACACGTGACGTTTGGTTGTAATTGTGATTTGGTTTTAAATGGTGTTTCAGGATCAAGAAAATAAATAGTGTTGTTCACATTGGTTGATTCTGAACAATAGTATAGAGAAAGCAATTATCAATCGTAATTGAGTAGATAAAACAAATTGTTATGATTTGAGATAAGTCTATACATGAATTATTCACGTTAATCACGCGTTGTTTTAATAAGGAATGGTTGCTAATGAGAATACCCTGGAACAGTAAAACTATTGAAGTTAATAGGAGATTATAAAAAGAGGAAATAAATGAAAAATATTAGAATGTGAAGTTTGAATTAAAAAAAAAATAATTATACAATTGCTCAGAATTTAATATATTGTATGGTAAACAAAAAAATGTATATATTTATTTGAAAATTATAAAATGAAAAATATAAAAAGAAATAGCCTATAAAAAAAAAAATACTGTTAAATACTTGAAAAAGAAAACTTGGTTTATTTAAATACAACTTGAAATTAAATATTAAATTATACCAAATATTTTATTGTAACTCAAATTAGAATATTATAAATTGTTATAAAATTAAATAAATCAGTATACAAAAATAGTATTAATCAAACTGTTATAACTTGTATAAGATTAAGTATGTTATTACGAAAATTGAAAGTTATTTTCCTATGATTGTCTCGCTATTTCCGTTTAATTGTTAAATATTTGTTTTTGGAACAAAAATCCTTGTTATTAGTTTTCAGTTTTGTTTTTGGAGACCAAAAATACTTAGTGGGGGAGGTGTCATATAATGAAATGTGCTATAAATATTATTCCCTAATTGCATACTCCACCCATTAAGTAGGAGGTCCTTATTCACCACACTTGTCGTTTGTACATCAAACATCAATAGTGTGTAAATACCTATTGCTATCAAAATTTCTCTTTCCAACATTATCTCTTTTAAAAGATATTACTGGAGAGATTAAACCTTGTCGTAAGTCTAGATCGTAAGTCAAGTTTTGTAAGCTAGTTTGTAAGTATTTCAGTCAGTCGACTCTTTATGTTATAAACGTTAAGTGGTTCTTTTGTTCATAAAAATATAAACTTAAACTTCTATTAAAACTTCTATTAAAAATAAAGTACGTACAAGTTTTTATAAAACAATATAAATGTGGTTTAATTTATAAAAAAACGAGGCTATAATTCAACCACATAATTATATACTTTTGTGTTTTTCATATTGCTTAATCTATCTATTTTATACATTATATGTCCTGTAATATTTTGCCAAGGGTTCGCCAATAAAACTTATTTCTTAAACTGAACAACAATTACTTTACAAAAATAAAACACCTTTATTTCACTTCAAATACTTTACTTCCAATACTTTTATTATAACAAGCACAATTCACTATTTTAAACCGATGTTTATTCGTTCACTTTCAAAATCAAACTGAGGTCTTCGGACTGGTGGCCCTGTAATTATATCCGAGAAAAAGCTACTAGAATCTTCTAAAGTCCTGGAATGTGCTGGAATTTGCTGGAATAAGCTTCCCCTCCACAAGTCTCCACAAGTAGATCAAAAGCTGTCAAAAGCTTTCGTTCAGTTAATTATAGCAGTTTTCAGTGGTTTATGTATTGGATAACATAAGTGTGGTTAGGGTATTGGATAACATTAGTTAATCTTTTGTTCAAAGATGGCGCTACTAATTTATTCTGTTATAGAAGAATAAAAGATGTCGTTGTTTGCATAAATGGGCATATTCACCACATTGCCCCCTTTTAGGATTGATCGTCCAGATTAAATCCATTACTCCCGTCATCACCGTTATAGCGATGTAAACGGTCACAGTGAACTACCTTAAGCTTGCCTCTCAACCCTCTCTGAATGCGGTAAACCACATCATTGATTCGCTTCACAACGGTGTATGGTCCTTCCCAGTTTTTTTAAAGTTTTGCTGACAATCCTTTTTGTCGATGGGGATTGTAAAACCATACCAGGTGTGGTAATCGGACACACCCTGTAGAAAGCTGCCAACTTATAAACTGTCATCGATTGACAGTTATCAGTAAAACCTCGTGTTAGATTCATTCGAAATCATACTTCCAACCAAGAAGGACTTAAATAAAAGAATTCATAAAAACTAATCTAATTCGTTTGTCTTTTATTTGGTTTAGGTTACAACATTTTGGCGAAGAGGACTTAAAGGAATCATAGCAATGAATGAAAGCGTGATGGCCAATGTGAATAATGCAGGGACGCAGTCGTTCGGGAAGCTGGAACAATTTCAGCCAACAATGGTATGGAACAATTATAAAGAGCGCATGGAGTTTTACTTCGAAGCCAACGGTATAACCAACGAAATTTCCATGAGAGCGATATTTCTGTCCTGCGTTGGTGAATCAACGTATGAAACAATACGATCGTTGCTTACTCCACTGACTCCAAAAGATGTCTCATTCTGTGAAATTATGGAGAAGTTAGATCGTCATTTCCACCCGAAGCCCAATGAAATTGTTCAGCGTTTCACATTCCATAAGCGAAGCCAAAAGAGTGACGAGACGATCGCAGATTTTGTGAAAGATCTGAGGAGATTGTCGGAGCACTGCAACTTCGTTGAGCTCGATAATATGTTGCGAGACCAAATTGTGTGCGGAGTGGCGGATGAATCGTTGCAAAAGCGACTTTTCATCGAACAGAAATTAGATTTCAAGCGAGCGTATGAAATTGCAACAGCACATGAGGCTGCCCATCGACATGTGATGGATGTGCGAGGGAAAATGGAGGTTATGGCAGTATCTGCAAAGAAAACACCCATGCATGGCCGATGTTATAGATGTGAGGGTAACCATTTCGCAGATAAATGTTTATTCAAGGACAAAACCTGCGATTATTGTCACGTCAAGGGACACTCCAGTCGTGCATGTTTTAAGAAAAAAGCATCGTTGCGTCAACAAGGTGTCCACGTGGTGGAGGAGAGAGATGCTGAACTAGAGCCATCGGGTGTAAATCCAAATTATTTTTATGAGCTTAACACCAGTCAAGCATCGTCCACTCATCAAATACTGACCAAAGTATCAATAAACGGTGTAGAGGAATCTTTTGAGGTGGATTCTGGTGCAGCATGTACGGTGATTTCAGAGGCCACATGGAATCGCATCAACCGCGAAAATAAGCAGCTAATGGATTCCACCATAAACTTGCAGACGTGGTCAAAAGAGAAATTGAAGGTTCTTGGGTCAACTATGGTGAATATTATTTACAATCATAAAGAAATTTGCTTGCCAGTTCTCGTTATTGCAGGTGGTGGGCGAAGTTTGCTGGGCAGAGATTGGTTTTCGGCTTTGGGAACCACGGTTCAAGGAGTATGTGCTATGGAGTTGGAAATGGGGATGGGAGAGAGCTTAATGAAGAAATACCAGAACGTTTTAAGTGAAAATTTGGGGGCATGCAAAGGTCCACCGATCTCGATTGAGCTTGTACCTGGGGCAACACTTATTTTCTTTAAACATAGGCAGTGCCCTATTGCATGGAAACTAGCTGTTGAAAAAGAAATAGCTAAACTTGTTAAACAAGAAATATTGGAACCAGTGCTTTTCTCGAGATGGGCTTCGCCGATAGTACCAGTGTCTAAAGCTGACGGATCCATTAGGATATGCGGTGATTACCGCAGCACCGTAAATATGGTTATTAAAACTAATTCGTACCCTCTTCCTCTATTTTCGGAGGTAATGGCCACGATCGCTGCTGGTCAAATATTTACAAAGCTAGACTTACAGCAAGCTTATCAACAGTTAGTGGTAGATGATTTCTCTGCCGAGCTTCTGACACTTAACACTCACAAGGGGTTATATCGAGTTCGGAGGTTGCCTTTTGGAATCTCAACGGCTCCTGGTTTTTTTTTTTCAAAAATGCATGGACACACTTTTAGCCGGTATAAATGGTGTTAAAGCATATCTCGACGATATTATTATTTCAGGAAAAGATGAAGCGGACCATATGCGTAATTTAGAATCAGTTTTAGAGAAACTATCAAAGGCGAACTTGACGGTTAATAAACCGAAGTGTCTTTTTGCAAGACGAGAAATGGACTTTTTAGGATTCCATATCAGTCACCAAACAAAGAAAAAGTCAAGGCCATTCAACTAGCAGCAGTTCCTGAAAATAAACAAATGTTACAATCATTCCTGGGATTGCTGAATTTTTATAATGCCTTTTTACCTCAGAAGGCTACGGTTGCAGAAAAACTACACCGATTACTAGACAAAAATGTTAAATGGGAGTGGACGAACGAGCACCAAACTGTTTTCAATGAGCTCAAAGCTTTGCTCGATTCCGAAACACTGCTAATTCACTATGACATCGCTAAACCACTAGTTTTGTCTTGTGATGCGTCTCCGTGCGGAGTTGGCGCGATTTTGGCGGTGGTGCCACCCAAATTTCAAACACCTATCTTGGAATTTCTGCATGGACATCATACGGGGATCAGCTTAATCTTTCTTGGAATCCAATCGTTGTTGCATGAGCGTCGTACCGTGTTTTCATCCTATCACTGGCTATTTTTATGGTTTTCCTTGTCCGTTGATGAATGTCAATGAGTCTTTCTTTGAGGTTATCCACATATTCATCTGGCTTTTCCGGTTCCATAGTACGGCATCCAAATTTTACTTCACTAGGCAGCCGTATTTTTGTGCCGAACAGGATCTCCGATGGTGTATGTCCTGTTGAACTATGAACCGCACTTCGGTAGGCCATCAAAAACAATGGAATATGGCGATCCCCTCGTTGGTAGTCACCTACAACCTTGGACAGATGTTCCTTAAGCGTCCTGTTGAATTGTTCGACCATTCCGTCAGATTGTGGATGAAGCAGTGTTGTCCTCGTCTTCTTGATGCCAAGGAGAGAGCAAACCTCCTGGAAGATGTTAGATTCGAAGTTCCTTCCTTGGTCAGAATGCAATTCCCAAGGAACCCCGAACCTGCTCACCTTATTGAATACAATCTGATCAACCACTGTTTTGGCTTCTTGGTTTGGGATGTCAAATGCCTCAGGCCACTTGCTGAAGAAATCCATGACAACAAGGATGAATCGGTTTCCACTGTTGGTCTCCGGAAACGGACCTGCGATATCTACTGCTATCCTCTCGAAAGGCGTGCTCACATTGTACTGCTGCATTTTACTTTGAAGTTTTCTACCTGGACCCTTTGTAGCAGCACAAGTACCACATTTTCGGCACCACTTTTCAACATCATCTCTTGCATGTAGCCAGTAGAACCGTTGTCGTATCTTTTCCAGCGTTTTGTTGACTCCCAAATGACCTCCAGATCCTCCATCATGCATCTCTCGAAGAACATCATTAACCTTTGACCTGGGCACGATTAACTGCATCACATACGATTTACCATCTGCAGACTCCCATTTCCCATTCTTGGACATGAAGAGAGTCCCACTGTGCCCAATACGCTTTGAGAGCTGGACTTCTATCGGAGATTTCACCCCATCCTGGTTTTTCTTCGTGCTCTTTACATGCAAGAATGGGCGCTATATCTGTGTCTTCTTGTTGGGCAGTTCTCAGTTCTTCATTGCTCCAACTGTAAATGGGATCGGCTCTTACTCACTGGATGGCAACTGTTTCCTTTTCTTCTTGACGCGTGCAATGCTTACAGTCCTGTTTACACGGTCGTCGAGACAATGCATCTGCGTTTGTGTGCAGCTTTCCTTTCCGATGTTGAATTTGGTAGTCGTATGTCTGTAGTCTCTCGATCCACCTAGCTACTTGACCTTCGGGATTTTTGAAGTTCAGAAGCCAATTAAGCGCACCATGATCTGTTCG
Organism: Melangyna quadrimaculata; assembly: GCA_949320155.1. Classification (NCBI taxonomy): domain Eukaryota; kingdom Metazoa; phylum Arthropoda; class Insecta; order Diptera; family Syrphidae; genus Melangyna; species Melangyna quadrimaculata. Next base: position 36,999,410 of record OX439486.1, read on the forward strand.
AAGAAGGAACTTCTGTCCATAGATGTACTTATGGAAGTGCTTTGTTGCCAAAATCACAGCTAGAAGTTCCCTTCTGGTCACGCAGTAATTGCGTTCTGGCCTCGAGAGTACCTTACTGTAGTAGGCGACGACTTTTTCTTCTCCGTCATGGACTTGCGACAGTACAGCTCCAATTCCAACGTTACTCGCATCGGCGTCGATGATGAAAGGTTTTCCAGGAGTCGGATAGGTCAGCACAGGAGCATTACACAAACGTAGCTTGAGTTCCTGAAAACTTTTCTCGCACTCACCTGACCATTTGAACGACTTCCCCTTTTCAGTTAGTTTATGCAAGCTCTTAGCGATTGCAGCAAAGTCCTTCACAAAGCGCCGATAATATGTGGCTAGACCAAGAAAGCTACGGAGTTGGTGTTTATCCTGTGGTGTTGGCCAATTCTTCACAGTGTCAACTTTTTCCGGATCAGTCTTTATTCCTTGGGATGAGATGATATGTCCCAAGTATTTAACTTCGGTCTTGAAAAGCGCACATTTATCTGGATTTGATTTTAAGTGTGCTTCTCGAAGCCTCTGGAATACGGCCTTAAGGTTCTTACAATGCTCGTCAAAAGTTTTCCCATAAACGAACATAAACATAAACATCGTCCAAATACACAAGGCATGATTTCCAGGTAAGTCCTTGTAGGACACACTCCATTAGACGCTCAAATGTTGCCGGAGCGTTACAAAGTCCGAATGGCATAACTTTAAACTGCCACAGACCATTTCCTGTAGAGAAAGCTGTCTTCTCGCGATCTTCTGGATGGATTTCTACCTGCCAGTAGCCACTCTTTAAGTCCAGCGTCGAGAACCATTGAGCTCCTTCCATTGTATCCAATGTATCGCTGATTCTGGGCAAAGGGTAGCTGTCTTTCTTTGTCACATCGCTCAGCCTACGGTAGTCCACACAAAACCGGGTGCTTCAATCCTTCTTTTTGACAAGAACTACTGGTGATGCCCAAGGGCTTTTGGAATTTTCGATTAGCCCATCTTTCATCATTGTCGATATCTTCTCTTCAACGTCGGCTTGTTTGGCTAATGGGAGACGTCTTGCTGGCTGTCGAATCGGTCTAGCGTCACCTGTGTCGATTCGATGCTGAACCAGTTGTGTTCAACCATACTGCCCACTCGGTGAAGAAAATATATCAGCGTATTCATGAAGAAGGCTTCCAGCAACACTAAGCTGATGTTGACTTAGATTGGATGGCTTCAGAATTTTGGCTTTCATGGTGCTAAATTTTCCGGGGTCTATAGATTTGTCTGTGTTCATTTCTGTGATCTTGGTTATTGCGGACACAGATTCACATTTTCCAACTATTTCTCCTTTCTTGAGCTTGACTTCGTACGGTTTGATGTTCAGTATCCGTACGGGTACCATGTTGTTCTTTGGTTCCACAAGAGTCTTCCCTAAGATGATGTTTTGGGAAGATTGCTCAGACTCTGGTTCCACCATGAGGTATCGATGGCTACCTAAATCGCCCTCTATTTTTGTCCAAACAAACACTTCCGAAGAGGGAGGCAAGCATATGTCTTCTTTGATGACAGTTCTTAGAGTTGATGAGTTTTTGTTGCCATAAACCATAGGAATCTCTATATTTTGGTACTTGAGAACTTGCTTACCGAGATCCAGAATCAATCCGTGCTCTTTCATAAAGTCAATTCCAATTATTCACTCGTCACATATATCTGCTACCAAAAATAGATGCGAAAACTCTAGTTCTGCCAAACGGATTTTGAGACGAACTTCTCCATACACTCTTGCTGCCTCACCTGTCGCAGTTTTAAGACGGTAGCTATTGGTGTTGTGTAGTCACGTCATTTTGACCAAGTCTCTTCGCACAATGGAGGCTGTGGCACCGGTATCAATTGTAGCCACGTGTTTCTTACCATTTACTGTTGCGTCCACTGTCAGACTCTTATTGTTTCGTTTAGTCTGCGAGACTTGGATTATGGTTCTGGGCAAATCGATACCAAGACGAGCAGGAGCGTTGATGTTATTGCTTACCTGTTCGCGGGTATTATTTTTGCTTCCACAATGTTGACAGGTGACTCTTCTCGGTGGCAATCTGCACTGGCGCTGGAGATGTCCGGTTTTGTTGCAATTCCAGCATCGAGCAGGTCCTTCTCGCTGCCTTCTTTGGAATTCAGCTCTCTGGCAAGAACATTCCTCAACTTCCAGTTCTCTTACCCGATGAATTCCTAAAGAAGCCTGTTCCGATGCTTCCATAGTGAGTGCGAAGGCTAATGCTTCAGAAAGCGTGTGTTTTCCAGCAGTTCGAATTGCTCGCTGGAGATTGATATCGGAAACTGCACGGACAAAAGCCTCTGTTGCTAGCTGGTTGGTAATTTCATCTCCTGCAGTCGGGTATGCTAGATGCGCCAACCGTTCAATGTCTGCTTGGAGTTGTTGTAGACTTTCTCCTCTTTTCTGGACTCTGGTATTAAGTTGGACGCGGAAGACTTCTTGCATATGGCCATCCCCAAATCGCTTGTCAATGGCCTGAACAAGAGCACTAAAGTTGCCGTTCTTGTCTGCTGGTAAGGTTTGCAATAATTCAGCAGCAGAACCTCTAAGGGCAAGCGTCAGGGCAATAAACTTGTCTTCGTCATCCCAGCCATTTGTTGTTGCGGCTGCCTCAAACTGCTTCTTGTAGATTGACCAAGAAGATTGTCCGTCAAAGGTCGGTGGATGCATTTCCTTTTTCTTTGGACAGTCGCCAGAACTTTCTCGAACCTTTATTTTTCGAACTCTGTCCAGTTCTTTAGTAATGCTTTCAATGTTATCTTCGATCTTCTCGAATTTTGCTTCCACTGACGAAAACTGTTTTTCAACACTTTCGTCAAGGGCAATAAACTTGTTGTCGAATAAATCTAGTTTACCTTCGTGGATGTGTTTCTGTTCTTCGAACCGTTCGAGAAGATTCTTTTCTTGTTTTTCGAGCAGATTCTTTTGTTCACTCTGCTGTTCCTCTAGAAGATTCTTTTGTTCACTGCGTTGTTCTTCTAACCGCTCAAGAAGATTCTTTTGTTCATTCTTCTGCTCAATTCGTTGTTCTTCTAGAAGATTCTTTTGTTCACTGCGTTGTTCTTCTAACCGCTCAAGAAGATTCTTTTGTTTATTCTTCTGCTCAATTCGTTGTTCTTCTAGAAGATTCTTTTGTTCACTGCGTTGCTCTTCTAGAAGATTCTTTTGCTCCTTTCGTTGGTCTTCAAACTGGGCGAGCAACTGAGCCATCATATTGGTTAAGTCTAAGCTTGTACTTACTTGATCTTCCGACATTTCAATTTCAAATAAAAACGTGTCTGGATTTTCACCGTGTTGCCTTAAATCTGCCTGCAGACGAATAATGAGGTCATTTTTCGTTCCAGCAGTGGGAAGACCTCGTCTGTTCAGTTCTGCCTTAAATTCAACACAATTCAATGCATTCACAATTTTTCCCATTTTATTTCTATTTTTATTCTCATATTTTTGTATGTAACTTTTACTGTTTATTTATTTACTCACTTTGTCACTTTTCACCATTAATTATCTGAATGCACAGATAAAATAAGTTCTATTCCACTTTACTGACACCAATGTAATATTTTGACAAGGGTTCGCCAATAAAACTTATTTCTTAAACTGAACAACAATTACTTTACAAAAATAAAACACCTTTATTTCACTTCAAATACTTTACTTCCAATACTTTTATTATAACAAGCACAATTCACTATTTTACACCGATGTTTATTCGTTCACTTTCAAAATCAAACTCAGGTCTTCGGACTGGTGGCCCTGTATTTATATCCGAGAAAAAGCTACTAGAATCTTCTAAAGTCCTGGAATGTGCTGGAATTTGCTGGAATAAGCTTCCCCTCCACAAGTCTCCACAAGTAGATCAAAAGCTCTTAAAAGCTTTCGTTCAGTTAATTATAGCAGTTTTCAGTGGTTTATGTATTGGATAACATTAGTGTGGTTAAGGTATTGGATAACATTAGTTAATCTTTTGTTCAAAGATGGCGCTACTAATTTATTCTGTTATAGAAGAATAAAAGATGTCGTTGTTTGCATAAATGGGCATATTCACCACAGTATATACACATTTTTCTTTTGTTTTCGTTAATTCATTAAATAATTATTTTGTTTGGTGCGAACAACGCGAAGGATATTTTCTAGAACTCAATCTGCTAGTAAGATCAAGTGCAAATTGTATGCCTTTTTTATCTTTTTTGATGTCTTTGTCTGTCTGTTGCGTTGAAGAGTGGGGTATGATTTTTGTTTGTGGTGTAGAAGGTTTAAACGTTTGTTTTAATGTGGGGTGAGAAATGATAGTGTTTGGTAAAACATTAGGTAAAGGTGGAGGAGGGGGAATGTTCTTGGGTTTTTCTTTAGAGTCTACAGTTAGTTTTTCAGGTAAAGAATTTTGTGTTTCTGTTGTACATATTTGTATTGATGTTACCGGTGTATTTGCTGGCTTTCGTTTGGAATATCTTAGTTTTGTAAAGATGATTATTGATAGAATTATTATGAAAGTTAAGGCTCCTGAGTTTGTGTAAGTTTCTAGTTCTAGTGTGAAAAAAGGTTTATTTAAAGGTAAATCGTCTTCAAGTGTATTAAAATTTTGGTTAATTTGAGTCCATTTTTCTTTGAAAGAGATTTGAGGCAAGTGAATGTCTGGAAAATTTTCCAACGCAGGGTTAGTAAAATAAGGAGTGCTATTTTTGGATATATTTATCAGTGAGATGTTGAAGTCTGGTATGGTAAGGCCAGCATTATTTTCGGTGGGCAGTTTCCAATGCGAAATTGTGTAACAACAATTATTTAATAAGTGCAGTATTCCGATGCCTTCTAAGTATTTTTGTTATATTGTCGTGCCACATTGGAAGTAGATGATTTGTTTATCTTGGAACGCAAACAACCAATTATTAGGAGCTTTAAGTTTAATAATATTGTTTAGGAAACTTGGAGATTTGATGAAATTGCAAGATGCATGTTTGTAAATTTTGCTGTCAGGAATTTCGAAACAAAGAGCTTGTGAATTTTCGTTAATTGAAAAAGGCTTATTTTGGTTACAAATGAAAAATAGAGATTCCTGGATGATATTTATTCGAGAACAAAGGTTATTAAATTCTGTTGTTGTAAAAGCAATATGCGTGTTTCTTGGACTTGTCATGACATACTCAAAGTTTATATCTAATAGGCCATAGTTGGCTTGGTTCATTTTTACTGGGAATAGGTGTATTTGATACATTTTGAATGTGTTTGAATTACATAAGGGGATTGTAATTTTAATTATGATTTGATCTTGAAATTCAATTGATTTTACATTATTTATTTCGTTGATATATTGTGGGTCTCGTAATAAAGGGTTTACATTTTTATAATGGGATGTATTTGAATAAATTTGACTTAAATCTTCTGATCTGATTAAGAGCGGGTGTAATTTGTGTTGTTGGAGAGAGTTAATAAGGGTGAAGAATTTTGAAAGGACAGTTTGAATGGATTGGAGTTGTGTTAAAATTTTAATTACGATTTCATTGATTTCAATTTGGACTAGGTTGTCGTTTGCTAGTGTGCCTAAGCTTGTGAATTTTGGCTTGACAGTTTTGTATTTTGTTATTGCGCGATAGTTTATTTTTTTGACATGACTCGTATTTTCGTATGTGGTTTTTAACGTCCTTGGAGATGGTTGGCCTGTAGTAATACTGCTTAATTCTTTTGGAGGTTCTTGTTACTCCTTGATGTCCGCCAAATGGTGACTCGTGGTTTTCGTGTAGTATTTTTGATATTTCTTCAGGTTTTTCTATTAACATTCTTGAATCGATATGAAGATATGTATTAAATTTAGCTTGTTTGAAAGCTTCAAATATTAATGTTTTTAGTTCGTTTTCAGGTTGGTTACTTATGGGTAACGACAAAGCAATGGTTGATAGTTCAGTCCTATTGCATTCGCTTACGATGTCTTTCAAACTGTTTGAAATTTTTTCTCGGTCTTCTTAAGGGTAAGGGTAATGTCACGATGTAGTAAAACACATTTGTAGGTTGGAGTTTATGGGTCAAGACTTTGCAGATTTCTGTTTTTTTGAAATTAGGTAAACGAGTTTTCAAAAATGTTTCTTCTGTTGTTTCTACAAGAGGCAGTATAATGGCTTTAAAGTTTACTTTATTATTTAGAAATATTGATTCTTTTTTTCGATTATATTAAAATTTAACTTGGGTACTGTTGTATTTTTACTTGTTTCGGTGATCACGTCATTTCTTTCTTCTTGTGCCCGTCTTTGGTTTCGAGTTGTTACTAATACTTTGGTTTCATCATCGGATTTAATACGTCTTAAGGCGTCAGCATTCGTGTTGAATTTGCCCTTTTTATGTATAATCTTGTATTCATATTCTTCTAACAAGATTCTCCATCGCATGAGCCTAGACGTCGGATCTTTTCTTCATATAAACCAATCGTCGCCCGAGAATTGTTTTGTTGTATCTCCCAAAAACACGATTTTGGGAATTCGCATTTAAATGTTTGCGTTACTATACAAAAAAAACTAAGCGATTAAGTTTTTTTTTTTTTTATTAGTATATATTGTGTGGAGTATTTTCTTTTGATTTATTTATTCAACACTGTCCTAGCTGTTTTGGTTTTCAAATTATAAAGCTTTTTACCCAAAATGTGTTTGTCGTATACGCCACAAAAATAAGCTTTTGTTTCCATCCCATACACGTACGACAAAGTGAACTCACGTACGACATTTCAATATTCAAGCGTCTTGTTTAAATCCTATACGAATTGGTATGAGAACCAATTAAAAAAAGTCAATTTCCAATGTTAACAATAAAATGTTATTTATTTTATAAATTTATTTATTTAAAAAAAAAACAATAACAAAAAAGTCATCTTATGTCCATAACAATACGAATGTAATATAGGTACAAAATTAAAATCACATTATTTTATAAAAACTAACGGAAAAGTCATTCTATGACTATGAAATATGAAATAAAATCTATGAGATCAAAAATGTCACTTTGGTTAGTAAACCTAAAGTTACCATAAATAACTGTATAAGGTTCATAGTTATAGCACAAAAGTAAAAAAATAGTATTAAATAATAAATAATTATTGATGATTTCATTCTTATGTTTTTGATTTGAACAAGGCTTCGTAGTAGTTTTGGTCTACCTTTGGCATAAAAACAAATAAAATTTTAAGGTCATTGATTTTGTCTTTTGATAACGGTTTTGAGTTACTTGAAACACGAAGACTTTGGGTGAACAAATTTTTTGAATTGCCAGGCAACTCTTGTTTGATTTTTTTAATACTGAAGCTGTTTTATACTCCATTTCTCTTCCTCTCGTTTTATAATAGAGTGTAAATTGTTCGTCTTTAATATATTTAAGAAACTTTATTTTACTAAATGGAATTGATGAAAAGTTTAATTGGACCGCTCTGGTGGAAAAAGCTTTAAAATCTGTTGGCAACATTTGAATTAATTTTAATTTTACGTTCTTAAAGATCATATTTTTCAGATGTCGCATAAGCGAAAATTGGCTAAATATTTCCAAGTTGCGCAAATATTTGTCGATGGAGCTATGTACGCAATCTACCTCTTGAATAACGGAATGTCCAGACTCCGAAAATTTTTGTGTAATTAATTTTAAATTTGAATTTTGAATAAAAAAAATCAAAGCAGTGGACATGACCTTGTTTTTATTTTGGGGGCCGCAGGAGTCACTCTAAAGAGTCAGAGCTTCAATAAGTGGATTGTCAGAAACAATTTCATGCAGTATTTTTGAAACTGCACTGGCAATATCGTCACCAGAACGGCCGCTTTGCAACTCATTCCAAATGCCACAATAAGTTATTTTCTCTTCTTTATTTGGCAAAATAAGTGTTGCAGTCATATTGTACACATTTAGTTTTCTTTTGTAAAAAAACGAAGAGGCATTACCTTTCGGCAGAGCAAATACACTTTGGAGGTCAAAACAGACAGTGGCATGCTTTGGATCAATGTTTTTCCGATCAAGATCTCATTCGGCCTTCATTGATGCCTTTTCGTTTTTATGCTGGTCAAAATCATGCTTTTCAATTGTGCTCGGATTTTCATTTGCCTTGAAAATGAGACAGCGGTCGCACTGGTCTTTTTTTGGCTTAAAAAACGACAAATTGAAACTATAGTTGAACTCTCTTCTGTACACGTGCTCTTTCACCGGATCATTTGAAAATTCTTTGTAGAGCTGGTACATTTTATTTATGCTTAAGTGGCTCTCTAAGTATTTCCTGCTTGAGCTTGCTCTGCAGTAATGCGAGTCTATAGTTGGAAAGCTTTCAATATGATTTCCAACATCCCCGATTTGATGAGCAGGTATAACTTTCTTTACATTTTTACCTCTTTTTTGCGGTTTAGGGCAGCCATTCTCTTGCAAATTCTTATAATAGTAATAAACTCGTCGTTCACTTATCGAAAGGGTGTTAAGAAAAAATATCTTGCATACTTGCTGTATTCTGTCATCCTCAGTTGAAAGATAGTATTGGAATGTATTTTTTTTTTAAATACTAGATTCTTGTCTCCTCCTTTGTACGCTGTTTTTCCTTATATGTTTGCAATAAAAAGCCGGTTTCTCAGCGTCACTCAATTTCCAAAAGGAATCATGGATTCGTTGTCTGTCATCGCTTGAGAAGTTTTTGGAACAAAAATAGAAACATGTTGTCTTACATGGAGGTTTGAGACACCTTTTGGACATGACATCCCCTTTGATGTTTTCATATGTCTGCCCCGACTCTCTTAGCTTTTTACGGATATGACTTTTCCATAGTTCCGGACGCCTCGCTCTTTTTTTCGTTCCATGTGGAGAACCGTCACTTTCTTCAGAAAAATAAAAAAAAACAATAACTTAATAGAAAAAGCTCATTGCTTCAGTGCAAATTGAATTAACCTGAAGATGCTAAGTATTCCGAAGGTATACTTCTGAGCTCTTCATTAAAAGGAAGGCAATCTTCATTGTTATCGGGTGGTACATTTTCGCCTGTATAGGCTTCCAACTCTTTTTCTTCAATGGGTGGAATGAAAGTTGGATCGTTATATAAGTCGTCGCTATCTAAAAACAATAATATGAACAATATAAAATATATGAGTTATTTATTAGGAAATAAAAAGAATAATAAACAATATCCACCTACCAAAATCGTTTTCAGATAAAACATCTTCAGATTCCATGTTTTCGGCAAATTCGTCTTCGTTTCGAACAATCTCATCAAGATTCTGCTAACGACTGAAATTTTTGTTGATCGCTCTTTGTATTTATACTTTCTGCACCGCCAGTTGAAATCTCTATACACGTACGACAAACCAAACCGCAATATTTGTTTTCTCATTTTTGTTGTATTTGTATATGATCAGTCCTACATTCTATGTGAGTCTCATACACGTACGACAAATCAATTTTAAGGTTTTATTTTAAATTTTTGATCGTATGTGTTAAGCCTATACACTTAAGACAAAACAATATTAAGAAAAAAAAGGGGGAAAACACATGGAATTTTTGTCGTACATGCCAAAAATTGGCCGCTTACGACAAAACAAAACTCAAGGGGTGATTATTAAGTGGATATACGACAAAATGCATACTAATTATCTCAGCAACGGTAAGAGATAGGAAAACTCTGACAACAGAAATGAAAAGAGCACCTTTGAGAACATAGTACTGCATATCCAGTTTTAAAAAAAAACCATTTTGGCGCTTACGACAGAACAATTCTCGGGCGACGCATTGTAATGAACGGTGGTCGGTGACAATAGTGAATTCTCTTCCATAAATATATGGTCGAAATTGCGTTAGGGCGTAGATTATCGCAAGAGGCTCTTTTTTTGACGTAGTGTATTTGGTTTCCCCCTTGTTAAGAGTACGACTGGCAAAGAAAATTGGTTTATCTTTGCCAATGGGACCTTCTGAAAGTACAGCGCCTAATGCGATGTCACTTGCATCAGTGGTTACTAGAAATTCCTGATCAAAATCTGGGTATGTTAAGATGGGAGGATTAATAATTTTCTCTTTTAAAGTTCTGAAAGCCTCGTCGCAGAAACTGTCCCAACGAAAAGTTACGTTTTTCTTTAGCAACGTTGTTAACGGTTTTGCTATTTCCGCAAAGTTTGGGATGAAATTTCGATAAAACCCTACGAATCCAAGAAAAGATTTAATATCTTTTGGTTTCTTAGGTACTGGGAACGTTTTCACAGCTTTGGTTTTTTTCAGGGTTTGGTTTAATTCCCTCCTCTGAGATAACATGTCCCAGGTAAGTGAGTTCTTTTCTGATGAAATGCCATTTTTCGGGCTGAAGTTTGAGGTTATTCTCTCTTAGTCGATTTAAAACCTTAATAAGTCTAGCATTGTGGTCCTTTAAATCATAGCCATAAATAACTATGTCGTCCACGTATACAAAACATTCGATTCCCTGCAGTCCCTTTAGTACATTATTCATAAGCCGTTGGAAAGTGGCTGGGGCGTTTTTTAGTCCGAATGGCATACGATTGTATTCATAATGACCGAACGAAGTACTGAAAGCTGTTTTTGTTTTGGTCTTTTTTATCCATAAGAATTTGATGAAATCCTTTTGCTAGATCAAGTGTACTGAAGTACTTAGCTCTTCCCAACTGGTCTACGATATCAGTTATATTGGGTAAGGGGTAAGCATCTCCGATGGTGACTTCGTTTAACTTTCTAAAGTCAACTACCACCCTCCATCGTTTGATTTCATCTTGACCTGATGTTTTTGGAACTAATAGTAAAGGGGAATTCCATGGGCTGTTGCTTGGTTGTACTACACCATCTTCTAGCATTTCATTCACTTGTTTATGAATTTCCTGTCTAGTACCTTCTGGGAGTCGATAAGGTCTTGTGTATAGAGGGGGCTTATCTTCACCTGTAATAATTCTATGTACTACAGCGTTTGTATGAGTGAGGTGATCGCCCTCAAGGTAAAAGAGATCATTGTATTCGTGACAAATGTCCAGAATGTTTTTTTTTTCATCGGTGTTACAATGTTCGAACTCTAAGAGTGACTCTAATTTCTTTAACCTATTCTTCACAGGGTCCTTTAAACTATTTGTCTCGATAACGTTATATTCATCGAGATTTTTCTATTTCATGCTAATGTTCCGTCACATAAACGCACGACTGCAGCTGCTGTTACTTCCAGCTGTCTTTTTTCATAATTGACCTTACACTCAAACCTGTTGAGAAAATCGTTTCCCAGTATTCCATCATACAGTAAATGTATCTTATTTGTAAGTATTTGAAATGGGTGTTCCAAATATGATGTATTTTTCCCGTCATAGATTTCTAACGTTCCCGTGATTTCTCCCATAGTTCTCACAGATTCGCCAGCTATGGTGGAGATAACACAGGAATTTTTAGGATTTGCGTAAGGTGAGTCGTTTTTGAACAGGCAGATGTCTGCGCCGGTGTTTATTAAAAATGTAGTATATTCTTTAGTTGTCCCTTGCATTTTAAGAAGAATTACTGGGTCTTTAAATTCAGGGCAGAATTTTAAAATCATTTTTAAATTTATTGGTTGGGAGTATATTGGAACTCGGCAACAACTTTCTGTCCCTGGGTGGAGTTGCCGATTTGTTCCACCCCGCATTCGTTTTCCGACTCGATTTTGTCGAGATCGTATTGCGGTCGGTGTGAACAACAATGTCGTAATTCGTGAGTTGAATTACCTTTAAATGGGTTTATATTTTTTTGGTCTGTCGATGCAGAATTATTTGGAGTCGTGTTTGTTTGGTTTCGGGAGTGTGCTAACCGTAAACGACAATCATTCTCAGTATGGTACAGCTTATGACAATAGTTGCACTTGAAGGATGAGGGTATGGTATGGTTTTTAATTTCGGGTCTAAAACTTTGGAAGTTTGTATTCCGGTAACATGTGGCAGATGTGTGTGACCTGTTTTATTGCAAGTCTGACAGATCTGTGGTTGGTTTTGGTTGAATCTAGCGAAACACGAAGCTGCTGTGTGACCCAATTTACCACATTTCTGGCAAGTGACCCTTGTGTCGGTATTTCTGTATGTGTTAGTGTATCTGTTTTGTTCAATGTCTAGCCGAGGAGATTGTGCAATGCCATAATCAATGGCTGCTTTCCGGTCCATGGCATTAAAAGCTTTTTACAAGTAATCTTAGTTGTGGGTTCCTAAGTCCGTCTTCGAAGGAGCGTAAAGCTGTTTGTTTGTTTTCGGAAATAAGATAGGCCCGTATTGCCTGGTCGGTCGAACTTTGGTATGTCGCCCTGTCTAATTTCTGTAGCGAACGTGTTATTCGTTCACCGTAGTCTTTTATGTCTTCCCGTGTGTTTTGTCGCGCGGACATTAGCTCTGTTTGTGTGTTTGATCGTGTAGTTCGTTCTTTAAATTGTCCTTCTAGTTCGGCCCATGTGTTCAAAGTTTTGTACTGCGTTAGCTCGAAAGCTACCCCTTGTAGTATAGTTTTGACAATATTTAAGAATAAAGCATAAATAGGTTCGCGTTGTTCATAACCAGACAAAATTGTAAATAATGAAGGACAAGTTTGTGGAAATACAAAACAGAAAAAATATATATATTTCTTTCAAGTTCTTATATATATCTACCTTATTTAGCTACTGTCGATGATGCTGTTGATATCGTTGATATTGTTGATGCTGCTGCTTATGTTGATGTTGTTGATGCTGCTGCTTATGTTGATGTTGTCGATGTTTGTTGATGCTGTTGCTTATGGTGGTATTGTTTCGCTTTGCCAGACAGGCTTCACGCCCTATAGTTGTTGATTACAACCTGGTCTTTTAAGCACTGCCTAATTTTTGCCTCAGGCGTCCGCTTGGGAGTTTGCCAGGTCTTACTTTTTAGGTCTTTACACACAAAAAAAAAATTTCACTTTCTGGTGTTTAGCCCCAGAACGCATCAAGATTATATCTTGTTATTTGGTAGGGGATTTTGAGTAAATCCCACCGCTGCCACCAAATTGTTATGCGCCCTCACCGTGCTTTCGCTTATAATAGCAAGAAGAGTGAGTAACGGACAGAAAGAAAAATTAATAAAAGATTATATTTTTAACAATTTAAAATACTTATTTTATTTCTTTATTTACTTTTCAGTTTTACTTTTTATTTTCTTCAAGAAAAGAGAAAAAAAAACAAAGGCCCGCTGTCTTTAGCTTGGCTGCAACCTTGTTGATTTCTAGTGGTAAATCTTTCTGTGACCATTTCAACTGTTCCTGTCTTTTTATACTTTTTATTTAACACTTTTACCTCAATACACACGCACTTTTCCAACCATCATCCACCAACCGATAATAACACAATAGATTCTATTTAGTAATATTTCCTATACATTGAACCACTTAGAATTATCATCGAAAATATTCAACGACCAATCGTGACCTAGTTGGAATTTTAAATATTCCGAATTGGTATTCACAAAAGTGCCGCCGCATCATATTTCACATATACCCACTTCGCTCATAGTGTCGACCCTTGCTACGATGCATTCTCAGCATTTAGTATGGGTATTCCTCGATGCCTGCAATTAATGCATTGGATTTGTTTACAACCCGTTGGACATTGGATATTCATTACTCATAGCAGTTAATGGGTTCTGACGTAGATATGACGAGTGAGTATTATGATGACCTCGTGATGATTTATTTGTGAGTCAATGTATAGTGTAGTCGAATTGTTATATATCGGTGGTTGAAGTGTTTGGAAAACGCGTGGGAATAGGGCAAAATGCATTTGTTGGGAGGTTGGTATGTAGTGCGATCACTACATATACGTGATTTCGGAAAATCTTCTTATAAACTTATTCGCAGATCTTTTAAAAGAAGCAGATTGTATAAAAGCCTAAAGAAGCCGATACGAAGTTTTAACGAGCGATATTGGAAATTTGAATGCCACTTCAACTTGAAAGATAGCTTCGGACATGGTTGTATAGAAGTGAAATACAAGTCCTATAGAAGGTGAACAAAAATAAATAAAAAAAAAAGAAAGATACATTTTTATTTTTATTTTTTAATGTGATTTTTACAGAATTTTATCTGAAATCAAGTATCAAACTCAATTATTTATTAATTATAGTATTGGAAACAATTATAAAACATAAATTATATTTTTACCTCACAAGGGATCGAACTCGGGAACTCCTACGTGGCAGTCCATCACTCTTTTTTTTTTTTTTTTTTAAATTCATTTTTATTTTAAATTTTTTAAACAATAACTTAATACTATTGCCTTTCGGCCTAAGAACTAATTACATACTTATATCGATCTGGTTTTATTTTTTACCAAGAAAGATGTAAAAAAAACTTGGTATCAGTATCATTCTTTTATTTTTTATATAAAACTTACATACTACCTAAGAATATCTTAAAACTACTTAGACTACTTAAATCTACTATAAGACTACTTAAAAACTAGAACAGCCACAGCAAGCATTTTCAATTATATATTTTTTTTTTTTTTTTTTTTTTTTTTTTTTTTTTTTTTGTGCCACCCCGGCTGTCCCTACTTAAAACTAATAAACCTAAAACTATGTAAGTCGGCCAAGACCAAAAAGCTCAACTTTAGAAATCATTATTTTCATCGTAAAGCCACCAAAACTGGCTCTCCTGCTTCACCCTATCTCTTCGGTCCCTATCAGACACAGTCCTACTGAACCGAAGTCGCTCAGTTCCGCCTTGTGCGATGACGTCTCGACTATAAAGAAGTCGCCTATCCACAGTTCTACGGCAGACGTGGTAGATTAGCGGAACCGCCTCTCTATCCTGTATCAGCCCCCGACTGTCTAAATAGAAGAATGCGTTAGGTGGAATATAACCGCTCAAACGCACACTCTCAAAGTATTCGTTGTTGGGGTAGTAAGCCCCAAAAATTAAGCTATTAGCCGAGGACATCGCTCTTGCAATGTGACCCCGAATCAGCTTGAGTATAAAATTATCGATTCTGTTAATGTTGGCTCCATTGTATAGAACCTCGTTGGCATAATAATGTTTGTACTCCGACTCTGGTGTTCTGTGTAATCCAAGGCAGCGTCGAAGACACTGCCTCTCAAACACCCGAATCTTTTCCATTTGAGATGGGGCAACGTTGAACCACACCGGGCATCCATAGGCAATCATTGGCCGGATAAGGGCCATGTAGCAAATCACCTTAACCCTGCTGTCAAGACGGCTGCTATAAAACAACCGTTTTGTCAGGGCAAAAGCTCCCCTGGCTCTGGTCAGAGCAGCATTTATATGTCTGTCGAAATACAAATACTGATCCATCCAGATGCCAAGGTACTTTACTACACTTTTATTCGCCAGTGGATGTCCATGTGGCCCTACGATCACCAGCTTGCGCCAGTTCTTTCTTGTATCCGTAGGGGCTCCATGCAATGGAGTCCTGAACAGAATGGTTTCGGATTTCTGAAAGTTGATTTTCAACTTCCAGTCATCGCAATATCGCTGAATCTTGTCGAAGTCACGCTGTAAGAGAATTCTGATGACCTCAACTGTTGGAGCTGTTCTGTACGCAATTAGATCGTCGGCATACGCTATGGCATGGGCTAGACTACCTATCAGATCGCTGGTGTAAATACTGAATAGAATCGGTGAGTTCACCGCTCCCTGTTGAAGACCATTTTTAATTTCGAAGGTTGCGGTAGAAGTTACATTGCCAATTTTGACAACAAACTTTCTACCATTGAGCATATCATAAAGCATATATAAAAGCGGTTTACTTATGCCCAGTCTGGCTAGCTTTAGATACAGACCTTCTAACCATACGGTGTCGAAAGCTTTCTCCAAGTCAACCAGACAAGCACCCGTACACTGTCTTTTAGATTTGTTCTATTGGACATCAGAAACGAGCTTAGACGCGGCATGAATGGTGTCATGTCCCGCCTTAAAACCGAACTGATTGTCCGGTATGATATTGTTGTCCTCCGCCCACTTGGACAGAGCTCTATTTATAACTTTCTCAAATACCTTACTGATACTGGGAAGAAGACTTATCGACCGGAGATTCGCCGGATTGGAGTTGTCCTTTCCCTTTTTCGGGAGAGGATGAACCACAGCTGTCTTCCACCGCCCTGGATAATATGCATTATTCAGAGCGTTGTTAAATAGTGTGGCATAAATGTCAACTGCTTCCTGAGGCAGATGTCGCAGTACAACGTTGGATATACCATCGATTCCTGCTGACTTCTTTTTCTTTAACGAAGCGAAGATGAGCAGGAGCTCAACTTTCGAAATTAACAGGGAATTAGCCCCGTTTCGCTCGGCGATGGTGGCGTTTGCCAAGTGTTCTTCATTGAACCTGGTGAAACCGAGATTCTCTGATCGCCATTGCGTCATTTCATTTCGAAGGTAGAAGTGGTGAAGCAAGGCTCTGTTTTCCAGGTCATGGTTCGGGCGAATGCTAGCATTCACCTTGTACACTTGCTGGAAAGCAGCCCCCACAGCCTCCACTTTCTCACGAGGATCTTCGATAATAAAGAGGTCATCGTCCAAGACGGCTTCCTCTGGATCTATGCCTGCTGTCAGAAGTACGTCTCTGTTCTCTGTCGTTCTCAGAAGCTTAAGACACGGAAGTTCGTTTTGATCATTCCGTCTAAATATTTTATTAATTTGAGGAAACATACTCGGGTCGCTAGAATTAACGGCCCGAATTTTGTTGTCCCAATACAAATTAATAGACAACCGGTAATTTTCCTTGATCAGTTGGTTGATGTTTTTAATTGACGACTTCAGTGTCCTAATCTCCAGATCGTGTATGTCAGTAAACCGTATGTACAAAAGTTTCAGTCTTGTCAGAAGTCCACTTTTTTGTCTGTGTGCGTCGATGGTCGCGTTGCGGTACATGTCTGTGGCTTCGCGTTCTTTGTATTTTGGTATTGTTTTTTGCATTGTTCGTTGGATCGTATGGTCCATTTTTTCTAAGTATTCGTCAATTTCAGTATTTGTTAAATTCCTGTCATTTGGTGGGGATATATTGTTCGTACGTAGTTCACTCGATAAAGCGCTGGTGAAGCGTGGCCAGCGAGTCTTACTGTAATTGTAAGAATTCACCGGCACATACTCCTCCAACTCCACGAGCTCGTTTGGAAGTTGAATTACGGCAGCAAGTCCGCAGTGGTCACTGTCGTACTCGATCGTTCGTAAACAGTTTCTAGGTCGTTAACCCACAGTGTCAGTAATTGTCAGTCTTGAGTCCTTAAGCAATAGATCCAGATAGGAACCGCTTCTTGGAAACGAAGGCCTATCAGTAGCCAGAAGGTCGAGCATATACTCAACGTTGTATTGATTCATCCAATTAAATAAATGGCTACCTCTCGGATTTTGTATTTGATTTCCCCAATCTACATGTTTGGCATTCAAATCACCGGCCATGAGATAGTAATTCTCTTCCGAGTTCAGTTGTAAGCATTGAAAAAGTTTTTCGAGCTCTGTTAAAAAATTCAGTTGGCTGAGGTGATTCCGGTGCATAAGCCGCAATCGCATACATCCGCTTCCCATGTTTGAGAGGAATGCATACGATACACGCCTCAAGCAACCGAAATCTGCGTACTTCACTATTATATATAACTTTATAATTAATGCCTTTTCGTACAAAGATTGCGACACCTCCCCCAAAAGTGGAGTTGGGCCGATCTCTTCGTACGATATTGTAAGTATTGTGAGTCAATTTATGTTTCTGGTTCAGCTTAGTTTCGCTGGCCATAAACATATCTGGACTTTGATCTTTCAACAGTTGGAATAAATTTGCTCTACGTTCGGTCCTAACCAGTGAATTTACATTCACAGCAAGGATCCTAAAGGGCCTCTCCGGCAGCGCGCCCTTACCCTATAAATTGCGTTAAGCTAGGCAAATAAGAGTAGAGATGGTCTACCCGCTTTGCCTGCTCCCCGATCTGTTTTTGAAGACCTGTTAATTGGCCCTGAATGGCCACCAACAAGGTCATAATATCCGCCTGTTCCGCCGGAGCCTTAGGCACGTGGGCCTGTGGGGCTGCCTTTGGCGTAGGCTGTACCGTTGTACCCCTCCCTGACGCCATTTGGGCGTAAGAGATTTGGGGGTTAACGGGCATTGTTGTGGGAGCACGCGTTAATGGGCGTTTCTCTACTTCTATTTGCCTTACTTTTTTATTTTTCAGTTCCTGAAAGATCGGACATCCCCGATAGCATGCAGGGTGCCCGTCTTTCCGGCAGAGTGCACATTTGAGCAGGGCCTTGTCTTCTTTCCTCACCTAACTTACATTCCCTTTTAATGTGGTTCTCGCCACACTTAACACAGCGTGACTGCATTTCGCAATTTGCTGCGGCGTGTCCGAACCTTTGGCAGCGCATGCATTGAAGCATGTCACCGCGCCTTTTTAATTTATCCCATGTCACATATTGGTAGTTGAGGACGGAGATACTCCTCAAACTATCCAATTTGCTGTTGGGTGAGAGCTGGACAAGGAAGATGGACAAATTCCGCTTCTCCCGTCTTGCTCGGACTGTGGTAAATGGCTTGACCTCGATAAAGTCGAGATCGCCGTTCGCTTTTTGGCGGAGCTCATTTAAGAGGTCCTGCGGTTCCGTGCAGGAATCTATGCCCTTCAAGAGGACCGTTTGCAATTTTTCAACTTTCGGCGTGAAGCTGAAGAACTCAGTTGTGGAAGCTTTTAGTAAATTTTTAACAATTTTATGCTGCTCCACTGTGGAGCAGTGGATAGCATGTCTATCTACGCTTAGTTTTTTAATAATAAAGTTTTGGCCTATGGCCGACTTACATAGATCAATGGTCTCTTTTAGGTCCATCTTATATACGTTAATGGGCGGCACCTTTTCTTTTTTATTATTCTTGATCGGCTGCTGTTGTTTTTGTTGCTGATTCTTATTCTGTTGTTTTTGCTGCTGCTGTGGCTGTTCTAGTTGCAGCTGTTTTTGAGGCTGCTTTTGTTGCTGTTGCTGTTGTGCTACTTTTTGTGTAGCCTGTAGTGACTTTATTTTTTCCCGCTCCTGCCTTTCTCTTTCACGACGAGCTTCTTGCTTCTCCTTCAGCGCTTGTATCATGGGGACAAGCTCGGCGCTGAGGTGCATTATCTGCTCCTGTACTTCCGTGATTTCTCTGTGGAGGGCTTGCTCCTCTCTATCAGCATCTTCTGCTGCTGACATCTCTGGCGATGTGAGGTTCATGAAGTGATTCTTTTCGCCGCTAGTGTAGAGCCCTTCTCCACCCTCCGACATATATTGAATTTCCTCGTCATCATCAATGGCTTTTGATGACGAGGAATTTAATTGCTTGTTGTCATTTGCTGCTATTTCTTCTTTGTCTCTATGCGCCCTCTCCCCCCATCCAGCTGGCAGCTGAGCTGTGGTGATGGAGCGGCGCTTTACATTGAGGTTGGGTACACTCCTTACCCTCCTTCTCCTCTTTTTCGGCTGGTCGGCTGGCGGTACCGTACCGGCATCGGATGATGCTGTTTCCAGGGCATCTTTCGATGTCCCCGGTTTTGATGCCGTTGCTGACTCGCTTGTTGAAGATGTTGTTGTTGGAACAGCTTTGGCTGCCTCTTCTGACTTTGCCGTTGTCGGCTTTTTCATCTTTGCTGGGCCACCTTTCGGTGCCCCCGCACCTTTTCCACCTTCCATTCGTTTATTGTCCAATGCAATAAGCGTTTGAACTTCTCGATTATGTAAAAAAGCAGATAAAAGTTGAGACCCAGACTGGGGCTCGAACCTGCTACCTTCCACACCGCGGTCGGCCACTCTACTTTTGTGCTATTGCACTATATGAAATTGGCTTGGGTAAACTTGTACTAATACGTCACTCGCGATTTTATTTAGAAAACTGTGAAAGCCGATAACGTTGTGCACACTTCCACAGATCGAGATCGACTGAGTCCATCACTCTAACCACTCAGCCATCTTAGATATGATTTGGAAGATGCAAAACCTTAATCAGCCTTTTCCATTTTGAAAACTTTAAATTTTCCTTAAATAAATCCGAGCTTCTATAAAAATTTTCACACATGAACAAGATTTCTTTAACTCGCTTATACATTTCGTTTTTAGGAAACAAATGTACCTAAACGGTTCGTTTAGCATTAATATTAATATCAATAGTCTTTAAATAAACTAAGTAATAATGCATATTTTTGATAGTTTTAATCCGAAAAAACACGGCCATTTAAGCACGATTAACAGAAACAAGGTTTGCTCAGTAGGCGTCTGACGTTACAATCATCTGCTTATGTTCGGAGAAAAGAAAAATAATTAACTTTATTTGATGGTTATTATAATTTTTTTCTATTTTTAAACTGCTCATTAAGAATTTAAAAACAATTAATTTAAATACTTAAATTATTTATGGTCTTCACTTTAAATAGAACAAAAACATAAAAGCTGACCGTGACGTCACATAAATACCCAGATATACGAAAATGCCGAATGTTATGATTATCTGATGAGCATACACCTTGTTTCTGTTTATCGTGCATTGAAGCTTATGTCTTAAACCAACGAAAAGTAGCTTCTCGAATGCTCAAAAAGACAAATCAAGTCAAATGAATTACCATTCTCTCCACCTGTTCAATTTATTCAATATACATATATAATTATAAATGTGAATAGAGTTTTTTTAAAAGGCTTCTTTAAAATGACTTAAACAAATTCGAGCTTCTTTACGGGCCGCCTCCACGGGCAATGAACGGTGGCCGGACTATGAACATGTCCAAAATAAATCCATGTCCATGCTGCATGGCAGCATCATGTCGAAAAAAATAACGTTTTGAACAAGACATGGAGGGCTGTTCAAAGCTTAGCCATGAGATGACGTTTCATGTGCGTGTTAGTTTTTTCTGGTTTTTCTTGAATGCGTAAGTGAATTTTGTTGTAAAAGATAGAAGTAGTTGTGAAAGGCTAATGAACGACCTGACATGATTTGCCCAGTGAGTAAAAATGCACTGTTTGTTGATTGGATTATGGTTGTGATGTTGGACATCTGTATGGCCTGTGGAGTCGGGGTGTTATTATAGATTGAAATATTGGCCGCGTTCAGGTACGTCGCCAATGGTATCTAGATTTGTTCGTGTTGTTCTAATGCCTAAAGAAAAAACCATCCGACGAACCAAACAGCTGATATCAAAAAGAAATCCAAGGCAATCCCAAAAATGTTCGGGTCTGTTTGGATTAAAGCTCTCTCAAACCAACGCGGAACATTTGCAATGCAGGGCGAATCATTCACAAGATAGGAAAAAAAATCAAGATAGGAGACTTGGTGTTGATCAAGCAGGACAACCTGCCGCCTACAGTATGGCCACTTGGGCGAATTACAGCAGTTCATCATGGAGCAGATGGATTTGTGCGCAGCGCCGACATACGTACAGAGCATACGTCCCTGGCGCGACCAGTGCAAAAATTATGTGTCCTTCCTAAGGACGAAGAGTGCGATACCAATTGATGATCACCCCTCAATTAGAGGGGGGGAATGTGTACGACAGGAGCAAATGTCTACGACCAGAGTAGATACCTACAGCAAAAAGAGCAAATTCCTGCATCATTGCATTTTGCGGACCGAGAAATGGGAATTTCTCGAATGCAAAAATGGGTGGAGCTTAACAAGAGCAACGGTGGTTGCGACCGAGATTCAACAACATTGGACGAGGCGCAGCTGCTCGAGCATTATAAAACCACGTTTTCATTAGGTCATTTCCTATACAAATTTGACGTTCCAAATGAGCTAATTTTGAAATTACTTCATTACGGCTCCAATGAAAACGTAGTATAAGGATAATTTCTTTTGGGCATAAGAATTTTCTCAGAAATTTGTAAGTTTATTTATTTGACTTTTCACATAATTTGGTGTAGTAATGTTTAAATTCCATTTATTTTTATACTTTGATAAATAAAAAAAAGGCCTGATGAAGAACGTATAAACGTTCGAATCGTTGAAATAACATAACACCTTTTATTGACCTAAAGCCCACTTTAAACATATTACATATATAGTTAAGAAAAAAGGTCACGAAAATTAATAAGAACTTAAATATGATTATTGGTAAGGCCCAGTATGTTAGCTTAAGGAATTTGTTCTAGGAATTTGTATAGGTAAAAACTATATTGTACCGTTGAGCTGAGAAATTAACAATTTAATATTGTTTGTAAATATTACTTAATAACATATGTGTGTGCATGGAGTGATTTAATTTTGTCTTATATTTAATTTCAATGGAATAACCATTAATTTGGTACCTAATTTTTCAATCTACCTCCTATATTAGCGTCACAATTGATTTTTTAAAATTCATAAAAAATCGAATAAAATCCATAGAAATGCTCCGCTTTGTTCATTGTCAAAAATCGTCAACCACTACAAAGACCCGTTATCTCAAATTATTTTGTTTAAATGACCCGTCAAATTTATATTACATAAATTAAATTCAAAACTTGATGAAATTTTTTCGAAATACAAAAAACTAATGATGCACAATTATAGCTGTAACATTCTTCTACAAATATATGTATTTTTTTATATTTGTAAGTCTAACGAAAAAAAAAATAGGGGCAATTTAATAAATAAAACACAAAAAAACAACATTTAGACAACTTTAGAGGCTTCAAATTGAGAAGTTTAGGTAGAAATTTATAACTTAAATTTGTGTGTAAAATTTATTGCAAAATATTAAACAAATTTGTGTTTTAATGAAAAATCAACTCAATTTGTCTTACTTTAAATTCAAAAGTTAATGAAAAATGTATATATTTTAAAAAACAAATGATGCACATTTATAGGTGTAACCTTCTTCTACAAACATGTGATAATTTTGTATTTGTAAATCTAACGGGAAAAAAAGTTGGGGAAACTTAATAAAATAAATAACAATAAAGCTCCATTTAGCCAAACTTAGAGGCTTCAAACTTGAGTAATACTTAATGGTTAATAACAAATGATACATGAATTTAAAGTATAAATTTATAATCTAAATTTTTGTGTTCAAATTTTTGCAAAATCTTAAAAAAATTCATACTAAAAATGTGATTTAGTGGAAATCAATTCGATTTTTGGTACTTTAAATGCAAAAGTTAATACAAAATTGATGAATTTTGAAAAAAAACAAAACCAACACACCAATTGCTCTTATCCTCTTCTAAAATATTGTTAATAAATGTTAAGTTATTATTTCTATTAACTATACATGGTACGACCTTAATATTTAAGTTAACTCTAAATAATGAATCAAATATGGGATTGACTGCAAAAAATTAAGCATTCCATGAATAGTACATTATTTGGGATCAATACAATTACGGTTAATTTTACTGGAATATTTAAGTCCTTGCTAAATTTGATTATTCGTAAGGCCCAATTTATTTAAATACTTAAATGGTTTTCGTTTGGTTTGGTAACATACACGGTTTAGGTCGTTCGAAAACGTATCACATGCTAAAGTAGATACCATATGTCTGCCTACCACCCGAACGTGGCCATTCTTTAATGATTCTTTAGTAAGACTTAACAAGCCGTATCGAAGTATTCAATAAAGCTTATTGAAAATGGTTACAGAAAACTTTTAAAGGCAGCAACTTATATAAAAATTTTATGCAGCCTTTTTAAAGTGACATCTTCAATCATCTTCTATAATATCAATTTTAGAAACCTATTCGAGTGACAGCTCGCAAACTCGATAAGTCTTCTTTTTCTTATTTCTATTCGGCTTTAAAGAAGTAGTTATCCAGCTCGTTACATGTATAAGAAATTTAATTCCACCGAAGGCCGTACCTAAGCTTTATATAAAGTGAAACCAGCGGCACATCAATATTTTTAAGCTAAAAGAAGCTGAATTGTTAGTTGGGAGGAGCTTAGTTCGAATGTCTGCGTCTGCAGATGACTGCAGTCCTGTGACGAAAACCAAACACTTGAATTGATTGCCCTTCAATTCATTTAGGCTGAAATCTTCGCATGACTTGTTTACCCTATCTTTCGATGGATTTTTGATTGTTTGCAAGCAGCGGAAGCGAGCATTGAAGAGTGATTCTGGAGCACCAAATAAAGTCTTGAGGGTTTCGACTGTGTCTGTAAATAGAATGTCTCTCGAATTTTTCGGAAGAATGAATGACGCATATTTCTCGTGAGTGATTGGATTTAATTTTCGCATCAACAATCTAACATTTGAGGCGTCGTCCAGGTGCTTGCCGTCAACTTTAAAAATTTCCTCGTGTCGACAATACCATGATTCAAAGACAATTCCATTTACTGGGTCGTAGCAAAACTCTGAGATGCTGTTCGCTAACGTATCCATAAGAAACTCTGGCTTTTCATCTTGTCGACTCGATGGTTGTCCTCCTGCTATGATTGTTTGCAAAAGTTTGGATTGCATTTCCAACAGTTCGAGAATTTTGGTCTCGTTTGAAGTCGACATTTTTGATTAAAACAAAATGGTGTCGCACAATAAAATTAGATATTACGACTGTTACCAAGATAGTTTTATTGAAAGAAAAGAAAAAAACTTCGTTCGTTTTCTCCTCGTTAATTATTTTTGGTGGTCGCCAATTATCCTGGTCGCTAATTGTTATGACCATGGGTCATACAAGAAAACAAATAATTTATTCTTTATAAATTACTTTATTATTATCTAAGAACACAAGAATAGTCGTTCTTTATCAAATGGAAGCCAATTTACAAGCGAGACGCCCTAGAGTAGATAAGATAGAATATGTATCTCACACACAGTATCTATCTTTTATAGCCGTAGTTGTAGATGGTCATTGCCAGGGACGGCAATTAAATAGTGTTTTGCAGTGTTGTCTAAGTAGTGTAATTCCTTGCTCTCAGTACTTTTCGATATAGCCAGGCTCAAACGATTTCGATGATAATTGTTTGTGGTTTAGTCTCCATGTTGTGTGATGGTTTTGAAATAAGTCAAGGATTATAGCCCGAAGATGGAACACTGAGTCCGAAACACGTCGCTATGTAATTATAAATTATTAATGTTGGGAAAGTACTAAAGCAAAAACCAGTATAATAAAACAAATTTACAAGTTTAAATTTTAAACATTTTTAGTTTTCTATGATGTTTGAGTCCGGTGAATAGGGTAGCTATGGTGGAAGTCCAACGTTTTCTGATTGAATCCAGCTTCTAGCTACCCTGGGAGTATGGGTTCAAGAATATTCTTTAGCTTTAGAAATATCCGTTACATAAGGCATTTCTTAGTATTTCCGTTCATTGTTGTAGTTACAAACTCCAATTAAATTGTTCCATAATAGGTGAAAGCTCCCAACACCATAACACCTGATGTATGACTATGATGTCTTGACTAAATAAGTTCTTCTTTTCTTTAATCGTGAAAATAAAAGTGGCAACCATCGGGTCCGTCAAGATTAAACTTTTTTTCATCTGAAAAGACAACTTTTTACCACACATAATAAATTATACAGTTGTCTCATGTCCCATATTTTCTTGACGACCGGTTGACGATCAGCAGGCAAGAAAGCTCTTTGCCTGTTCATAGTAAAGCACAGAAAGTTCTTTGCCCCTTTTACTTTATTTTCTGTGCTGTGAGAAGGCAAGGATGCTCTGCCTTTTCATAGCAAAGCACAGAAAGTTCTATTCCCTCTTTACTTTATTATATTTTTTTTGTGTGCTCATATATTTTGCATCTCCTTCGTTACATAGAAAGAAAACAGTAGTGGAATTAGAATTTAAATAAAGTCAAGTTTATTTAGGTATGCGTGAGCATGTGCAAGTGCGTGGACCTTCGTTGTCTGTTTCCGCATTTGTGCATATACGATTTTTTTATGAATGAAAAGTAGGTAGGTATATACAAATAAAAAAAAAACGCAGAGACATGTGGTGCGTTCTTTTATTAACCATAGTTAACTATGGTTGTTATGTCAAAAAAAATTGTTGAAGTGTCATTGTCAGATTAGTTGAAAATTGTTACATTTCATTTAGGAACGATTTATTGTTAGATATTATTGATCTGTCAAACGAACATTTTACATTATTACATCGTTAATTACCATAAAATCATTTATTTTTCAACAATATGCTCTCCTTTTTCATTACAAATAGTAAAAAATTCAATTTTAATTCATTTCACTTCACCAAAAGCTTTGTTTTGATTCTTCAATTTTTATATTTTGTAAACAAACCTTCTCACATGTGCTTTGACAGATCAACACTTTCAACTCATATCATGGAGATGAGTTGGAAATAGTTACGAATTGTAACTATTTGACACTAATAAACTGAATTTAGGAACGATGTGATGACGTCATATAGTTACAAATCGTAACTATTTTGTAATAAAGGAACGACCATTGTTAACTATAGTTAACCATAGTTAACTATGGTTAATAAAATAACGCACCAATGTGATTTTGTTTTGTTTTGAGCGATTCTAAACTGCATACATAGGCAAATGAAATTTAAACTGTTTAAACACATCTACAAAGGTCTTTGGATTTGAGAAAATCATTGGTGGGGAAGAATTAGAATTTAAATAAAGTCAAGTGTATTTAGGTCCAATCAAATTGTGTTTTGGTCAGGAAAAAAATATAGACGTTTTTTTTCACTTTATGTTTTAGGGGTCGCTGAATCCGAATTTCAACTTTGCTACTTCCTACGGATATGGCTTCACAGCGAAAATCGCAAACAAAATTTTCGACCTTTTTTCAGTTTTTTGCTGAAAAGTCAACAAAATATACACTTTTTGGATAAAATTACCTTCTACACTTTATAGAACATAAGATTTCTTATAAAAATTGTCTTTTTTTTTTAGAACTAACGGTTTGGCCACCAGAGTACGGTGAAAAAAGTTAAAAATTTCGTACTTTTTGGAAAACACAGTTATGTTACGAGCTTGTTGTGCCTGCTGTTGTTGTATTGTTGTCAATGCTGCTTTAAGTGCTGCGGCTTGTGCTGACATTGCCTAGAAAAAAACCATTTATTTCAATAGTGAAAAACCAAGTTTAAAAATATACCTGATAACAGTAGGAGTTCCCACCAGCCCATGCCTTGGTTTTATTCGGGGTATCGTAGCTGGAGCCTATCAATCGTGGTGGCGGTGTCAGATTCTGGGCGGAATTTCTTCTGGCAAACAGGCCAACTAAGCCTTGCCGTTGTCCTCGAATCCTTTTATATTGTGTATCGCTTCCATATGATAGACAACCTCCGAAGAGTTTCTCGCTTCATATGTGCAGTGGTATCACTTATTACATAGCGCCATTTATGTGTGGAGTCTCATAATGATGTGCCATTGCCAGGGCACTCAGATTTAAAGTAATAAAACTCGAAACGTTTGATGTTAAACTTTTTTTCAGCTAGAACAAACTCCTGCACACCAGATAAACATTAATGTCTATAAAGAACTTACCCAATGGACTATCAAGTAATTATGTGTTCCCATTTGGGATTTGTTGGCATCTGCTGGTGACGGCATACTTGAAGCACCGACTTTTAGCTTTATCACGACTTTGATGGATTTCAGATCATCGTTCGCCTCTTTTTTAAGGACTCAGCATCTGATTCATCTAAATCGTCGTCAGCTGTAACTTCAGACTCTGGCCAGGAGTCGTCGCCACTACCACGTTTCCTCTTCTTTTTTTACTCGTATATTCTTGAGTTTCTTTGCCATCTTCGTCCAAATCCAAGTCAAGATCATCTGGTTGGACATTGGATTCACTACTTTGTTTCGATTTGGGTAACAATTTAGGTGTAGCACGCACAATATTAACTGGATATAAATTAAAAATTAATTATTAAATAAATCGAGGAGATACAAATGAAAAAAACAAAACTCAACCAAAAAGAAAAGAAATGAATTTGAGTCAACAAAAACTTCTATCTTGTCTGTGTCTGTCATTTTGAGTTTTGACATTTAAAAAAAGAGTTATACTGTTATAAAAAATCTGTTATATTAGGTACCATGTTACATTATAACAGCTTCAAATGGCGTCAACTTTTTTGTATGGATACGCTATCCAGTTATATATAGAGATCAGTGGGTAATATGCATAAAAAGGCAGTATTTACTAGAAGTAAAACTTCACAGTAAATACTTAAACTTATAGTAAAAGGTTAAATTTATAGTATTTACTTCATTTCATGGCGGATCCAGGAGGTGACTATAGGGGCTAAATCGCCCCCCACAGGCGGTTCTTAAAATTGATTGAAATATAGAAATCAGAATCAGGAGTCAGAAAATATAACGAGGCTGGGGCTACGCAATTTATATGCTACGTATTTTTTTTCTAAGCCCCAAATTAATTAGGTTGGGGCTGAATTCTGAAGGGAATTGTACAAAAAACAAGTTTGGGGCTACGGATAATTGACAGAAAATTGGGACGAAAAAAAACACAGCTCGCGAGTAGGGCTTGACAAGAATTGGACAAAAAAAAACGTGGTCGGGGCTAAGCAAATAATTCCTTTAAAACTTACCTTATTTCAGAAACTTTTTGGGCTTGACTCAAGGGACTGTCAAGTCCAAGTTGGGGCTAAAGCTTAAAGAGATAATTGAAAAAACGGGGTCGGGGCTTAACAATTAACATTGCAAATGAAAAAATAATTTACCCTAACAACTTCGCTAACTTTGCACAAAAACGAAATTGGGGCTACAACCCGTGGAGAATTCGGGAACAACAAATCAAAATCTAAGTTTTCTCTGGGCACTCAGAAAATCATGCGTGTGAATATTTGCAATCCCTCTAGACTGACGTGCAAATTTATTGACAGATTTTTTCTTCTGGTGGTTCAAAGCTTGACGTGGCTGAAAATTGAAGGTATATACATTTTTTTTTCTATCTCCATTTAAAAATATTTTAAATATTAAATACTACAGATGTTATTGTACGTAATATCGTGGGAATGCCAAAATTCAATTACTTATATAACTGAAGATTTTCACAAAAAAACCTTTAACCTGAACTAAAACTTTTTTATATTAGTTATGTATAAATTATAAAAATATATAAATTATAAAATAAAATCAACATCGTCACAATAGTTAAAATAATTTGCGTTTTTCTCTTTTCACTCTCACAACGAATGTTACATGTTACTCGTCACTCGGAAACATTAATAAAAAAAAATTATTTCAAATAGAAAGAAATATAATAATTTATTATTATTATTAAATGTCAGTTGTCAATAAGATTTGAGAATGATTATTACGATCGTGTTCTGAACGTTGCACTGATAGACCAAGAGCTTACAGCAAATTTTGGGAGTGGATTGCTAACCAAAACATGAGAATGATGATTTGTAGGTGCATATATCGCGGTATCAAAAACAACCGTCTGGCAGGTTTCTTTTTCAGCCTTTGACGGGGGTGGGAGTTTGAAGATAGCGATTTTCCAGTTTATTTCTTCATAGGTATTAGCACTTTAATAAATTTAGAAAATATATTATGTGATGCTCTGTTATTTTCTTTAAGTCAAAACGTCAAAATCTTGGCAATCCGACCAATAGAACTCAAGATATTAGGTTTTTAAGCAAACCTTTATCGATTTTTTTGGAGACTTTGTTTTGTTGATTTTTTGTGTTTTATAATTCTCCAAGAAAAGGACGATAAGGTCCTCTTAAAAAGCTTATATTTTGAGTTCTATTGGTCGAATTGCAAAGATTATGATGTTTTAACTTAAAGAAAATGACAAAATAAACTGGAAAATCGGTATTTTCTGAAGGCTGAAAAATAAACCTGCCAGACTGTTGTTTTTGATACTGCGATATATGCACCTAAAAACCATCATACTCATATTTTGGTTATCAATCCACTCCCAAAATTTGCTGCCGGCTCTTTTAACTCGTTTAACTAGAACTACAGAATTATCTAAGTTCAAGGTTTACTTTGAAACCGAATCAAGTGCTGAACTTAAGTTTAAACATAAATTGTAGTTTAATTTGTGAAACTTGCCATTAATGTCTCAAACTGGATCTACCAAGCCCCCCTCCACAGCCAAATCCTAGATCCGCTACTGAGCAGCACCCTTGCCTTTATTGGCGGCCTCTTGTATTGAGCTTGTTACCAAGCCAAGCAAATGTCTCTCGAGACCTTAGTCGGTGAAAAATCTTAACTGACATTTCTGACAATTTAACGGCGGCCGATTGTAGATCATTTTCGGCTGAATCTAGAACAAACGAAATGTTCAGTTAACAACCGTCATGTTGTTAATTTATTAAGCTTGCATGTTCAAGATCGTTAATGTAACCATCACATATTTCACATACAACAAACTGTGCTTTGTTCCCACTTAGATTTTGTCCAGGTTTTATTCCTGCAGGTACCATTTTACTAGCAGCAGCTGCTTAAGCTTGTGATTGAGCCTGTTGCGAGCTATTTTGACGAGGTCTTAGTTGCACCGACATTTGCTGCCTAAAATATTTAAGACATTTTATTAAAGTTGTTTTTTTTTTTTTTTTTTTTATTCAAGAAACTAATAAGCTAGCTTTGGCAAACAAAATTACAAAAAAAAATTAAACACACATTGGTGTAATTTATACTAGCTTTTAGATTTAATTAACTTTGGTAACTATTGTTGTTTCTGGACGTACCTGCAGCGTAAGGGTATTTTGGGTACCTGAACCACTGATTTCTATATACATATACATTAGGATGTCCGTTATTTCCCAAACTCATTTTTTTGGATAGCGCACCCCGTCAAACGAAAGAAAAGAAAAAATTATTGACCAAAAAAAATATTTTCCGAGGTCATTAACCCGTGCCTCTAAGGTCATACTTTTCCCATACACATTTGTATGTGAATTTTGCACTTTTCACAATTTATTTTTTTTTCTCCGGAACTATAACAGTTATTCTAATTTTCTGATTCTGATTGATTTATCGGTCCTTTAAAAAACTGCATTTAAAAATGTATTAAAAAAATTTAAATTATAATTTATTTCGATTTCTTAATTTAATAAATACATTAATTTTATATATTTTTATCTTGTTTTTCTCTCTCGATCTTCAGCAGTTTCTGTTGTTTTTTAATGATTATTATAAAATAATAAGTTTTTTAAAAAATTGCATTAACAAAAGTAATGAAAACAAATTATAAATAATTTATTTCGATTTTTCAAAACATTAAATATTTGTATGTATTTAATTTTTTTTTTACCAAATAAAGTAAGAAAAAATGACTTTAGAGACGGGTTAATGACCTCGGCAACAAATTTTTTTGATCAATAATTTTTTCGCATAAACTTTCGATTGACTATCCAAAAAAATGAGTTTGGGAAATAACGGACACTCTAATATACATATTTAAATTCTAAATGGGCTTTAGGACCTACAGTCCATTTAGAATTTTAACATTTTAAAAAGGTCACGAAGAAGGAATAATTACATATACATAGTATTGATGATTCACTCGAGTATCAAGCAATTTATCAACATGCTCGAATACCAAAACCACCATTGTTAGAAATTAGATAAGTACTTCTATTCGTCACCGAAATAAGCGGAGGTACATGCCAGTTTACGCGTGATCAAAGCTGTTGGATCCTAAGACAAGATTTTCAATGCCACTGGCTTTTTAGTTAGTGTTTATTGAATTATTAAGGCTTTAGTAATGTTAGCCTTTAAGGTTTGTATTCAGTGGTTGCTTGTCGCTACTTTCTATTCTCCATACAAATCGTATCTGAACTTTTTTTAGTCTATTTTTTTTTGTCGTTGTTTCACTAACTTAAATAAACAATCTTTAATAAAGTCATCTTTACATAAGTTTCTTAATTTTCAGTTTTATCTTTATACTACGTTTTCACAGACCACTAAACCATGATTTGAAGAGATTAACCCTTTATCTTCTTGAAACCTCAAAGATTATGAAACAAATTTATTTCGTAAATCTAGTAGGTTCCAAATACATCTTGTTTAATCCAAGTCAACTCACCTTAATTAATTGTCCAGCTGCAATTTGGTAGCTATTTGGTAATACCAACCACGCAACAATTTCTTGTTGGCATTATTACTGGCAATGGCGGCTCGAATGTTACGAGCTTGTTGTGCCTGCTGTTGTTGTATTGTTGTCAATGCTGCTTTAAGTGCTGCGGCTTGTGCTGACATTGCCTAGAAAAAAATCATTTATTTCAATAGTGAAAAACCAAGTTTAAAAATATAACTGATAAGCAGTAGGAGTTCCCACCAGCCCATGCCTTGGTTTTATTCGGGGTATCGTAGCTGGAGCCTCTCAATCGTGGTGGCGGTGTCAGATTCTGGGCGGAATTTCTTCTGCCAAACAGGCCAATTTAGCCTTGCCGTTGTCCTCGAATCCTTTAATATTGTGTATCGCTTCCATATGATAGACAACCTCCGAAGAGTTTCTCACTTCATATGTGCAGAGGTTGCACTTATTACATAGCGCCATTTATGTGTGGAGTCTCATAATGATGTGCCATTGCCAGGGCACTCAGATTTAAAGTAATAAAACTCGAAACGTTTTATGTTAAACTTTTTTTCAGCTTGAACAAACTCCTGCACACCAGATAAACATTAATGTCTATAAAGAACTTACCCAATGGACTATCAAGTAATTATGTGTTCCCATTTGGGATTTGTTGGCATCTGCTGGTGACGGCATACTTGAAGCACCGACTTTTAGCTTTATCACGACTTTGATGGATTTCACATCATCGTTCGCCTCTTTTATAAGGACTCAGCATCTGATTCATCTAAATCGTCGTCAGCTGTAACTTCAGACTCTGGCCAGGAGTCGTCGCCACTACCACGTTTCCTCTCCTTTTTTTACTCGTATATTCTTGGGTTTCTTTGTCATCTTCGTCCAAATCCAAGTCAAGATCATCTGGTTGGACATTGGATTCACTACTTTGTTCCGATTTGGGTAACAATTTAGGTGTAGCACGCACAATATTAACTGGATATGAATTAAAAATAAAACGAGGAGATACAAATGAAAAAAAAAACAAAACTCAACCAAAAAGAAAACAAATAAATTTGAGTCAACAAAAACTTCCATCTTATCTGTGTCTGTCGTTTTGAGTTTTGACATTTAAAAAAAGTGTTATACTGTTATAAAAAATCTGTTATATTAGGTACCATGTTACATTATAACAGCTTCAAATGGCGTCAACTTTTTTGTATGGATACGCTATCCAGTTATATATAGAGATCAGTGGGTAATATGCATAAAAAGGCAGTATTTACTAGAAGTAAAACTTCACAGTAAATACTTAAACTTATAGTAAAAGGTTAAATTTATAGTATTTACTTCATTTCGTATGCAACAGGCTTGGCAATCAGCCAAATGCACCTAGCTTTGTGTGTATTTTAAAAGTACATATTGTAGTTAAGAATATAATTCACTACAACCTTCAATTCAAATATGTAAATCAGAAGCTTTGAAACTATTGATTGCCGAATATACAAACTTAAAAATGGTGTTGAAGTAACCTAAGAAAAAGTGAGTTAATATACCCATTAATCATAATAGAAAAAAAAAATAAATATATTAAAAAAATAAATTGGGTGGCACAACGGCTCATGAAAAACCAGGGCCTAGTCACTAACAACTCGCAACCATTCCTGTGTGCGACGTCGACAGGAATGGAAGGGACCTACAATTGTATGCCGAATCCGAACGGCTAGACGAGAAGCACTTATTTGTGACAAGTGATACTCTTGGAGGATTAGTCAATTCCTCGCAAGAGGCAGTAGCCCTGAAAAAAAAACTTTTTAGTTTTTAGGTGGACGAGGCTAGGAAGCGAACCCAGACCTCCAGCGTGACAGTCGAACGCACTAACCATTACACTACGGGCTACTTCAATCATAATAGAAGGTAATTATTAAAAAAAAAAATTTAAGTGCTGATGGTGTGTTGACAATCATTAGAAGTATTAAAACTTTTGTATAAGGCATGGAAAGGCTACCTTTACATATACGTTTTAAACCAGTAATAACTCTTTGTATTAATATTTGTAATGGGCAAATTTTTGGTATGGCTTACCAATCAAATTACCTCACCAATCTATCTTTTCATTCTAAATACCGGTGCGAGTACGATAACTTAAGCACCAAGAATTGATAACGGTTTTGTGTAGAACAGTTCAATACAAGCATTTTTTATTATAGGAGGGGTCCAACTCCCCCCGTTTGGGCGGGAGGGGCAATTTTATAAAAAAGTACCAAAAATAAAAAATATATTAAAAAAATAACGGTAATACTTACAATTAAGTTTTAAACCTTGTATCAAAGCAATCATTTTATACTATTAGCTAGTTTTTAAATCAAGTGAAATCTATGCATAGTTTCGAGAAAAACTGGTTTTAAACTCAAAATTTGAGAAAAAAAAAGATAACAAATATGTTTTAAGTGTAGTTTTTCAAAACACTGAAATTATATATTATTTTCTTTTTTTCCGAAATTCGTTGCTCTAATTAATTTTTCATTAAAAAATGAAGACAAGGTGATTTTATATCTTCTAGTTTTTGAGAAAATTGAAAAATACTAAACCTACTGTTTAAAATTGATATCACCCACTGTCAAATTCCACCATTTCGGAAAATATTCACTGCAACCCAATTTCAATATAAACTGCGAGCTGGTGGCTTCGAATATGACTCAAAACTGATATTCTTTGGCTTCACCCATATTAAATTCCTAGTTAAAAAGAAAAAAGTATATACTATGAAAATTTCAACTTGCTATTTTGTAACTTTGAAATAAATAAGTATTTCTTAGAGACAAATAGTACTTACTAGGTTTTATGCATACGGACTGAAGTATTTACTAAAAAAGTTCATCCGAAAAAAAGTAAAAACTATGGTCGAAAGTAAATACTTAATTTTCAGCATTTACTGTATTTTTATGCATACCAAACATAGTTTATACTTAGAAATTCTCCAGTAGAAGCATTTACTTTGTTTTATGCATACCACCCCTTGTTGCAGTAGTGTGAAAACTTGACTAACTTCTACAGGCGTATTTTCCATTATTTTCTTATTTTATTTTAAGTCAAGATATGTTAAAATTCACTTTTAGCAGCATAATCAACACCAAAGACCAACTATGGGCGTATTTATTGTGTTTCAATGTTTTAAACTCTTGCCTAATTTAAACAAATTTGATTATTGGTAGGGCCCATTGTATATTAAGCGATTAGTTTATAAATTACTTCTTTATTTTGTTTTCATGTAATCAGTTAAGATGTATCATTCACAGGTATGGTTTCAAAATAGGAGAACCAAGTGGCGGAAGCAAGCCCGTCTTCAATTGTTGCAGGGTGCATGGAAAATGCGTTGCCTTAGCCTGGGTTCACAACTAGTTATCGTTGGAGGTACTTTAATTTAAATTGTCCTGTAAAAATGAACACAATAATATAAAACCGTCACAACAGGGATGGAGGCGTAATGATCTGGGCCGTAATATCCTATTAGGAAACAATTAACTTGGCAGTTGAAAGTACTAAGATGCCTGATTTCCAGTCATCTTGGTACTACAAAACATTGCCTTCTGGTTCTGTTCCGCGAACCAATGATCTTTTCGGACAAACCGCATTGGTTTTCAACAAAATAATGCTCCTTTTCATGCAGCTCGAGTGTTCAAATCATTATTTTAAGGAAAAATTTTCCATTGCTGCCTTGGTTTCCTATTCACGGGACTTCAAAATAAAAGAAAATTTATTGGGATGGCTCACATGAAAAGTATACAAAAAATCGAAGCTATGCGAAGACTGCTTCACAACGTTAATAATATCTCGTGCAAATTCAATTCTCAAAAATTACTGCTTCTAACCTTATGACCGACAGTGTATCTACATGGTTCAGAAAAATCAAATCTACATTCACAACCACAGCCAAATATTTCCACAGGGCTAACATTATAAATGTGATTATTTAGCTGTATAGATTTATAAAAACAAAATTTATAATTTTTTTAAGTTTAAATAAAAACAAAATAAATATTAAAAGTAATAAATTAAAACGAAAGTTTATTTATGATTGAAACTGCTCTGAGTTCTAATTTATGTCACCTAAGTGTTCCTTGCAACCATTTTTAATTTAAGTTGAAATTAAAAATATATAGAAAAGCTTTTGGCTTATTTTTGCAATCATTTATAACATTGATGCTTTGCTTCAAAGTGCGCAATTCTGAGTTTGTTTTTTGATTCCAAGGCCAAAGCATCTGCAAATCTGTAAACTGTCAACGTCAAAAGTTACATCTATGTCCCGCTTTGAACCAATCGGCGCTAGTGTACCGATTTGTGTTTTTTTTTATAAATGGAACCATCGTGAAGTTGGCTCCTAGCGGTCCATACCTACTAGGTCCATGATTTTAACATTGACGAGCTCACCACCGTTTTATCTCAAATCGAAGCCATCCTAAATTCTCGTCCTCTATGTAGTATCTCCGACCATGATTTGAATCCACTAACACCAAGCCATTTTCTTATAGGTGAACCCTTGGTTGCTGTTCCAGAACCAACACTCGAAGGAATTCCTCAAAACCGACTTACACAGTGGAACTAATTACAAAGTTTGGTGCAAGGATTTTGGAGGCGCTGGCACATGGAATACCTTACCACCCTCCAAGAGCGTACGAAGTGGCAGCAGAAGAAACCTAACTTTAAACCTGGAGAACCTAATGTACCTCCTACTCAATATGTACTTGCTAGAGTTGAAGAAGTAACATCAGGTGCCGATGATATTTTTCGAGCTGCCACCGTCAGAACTTCAAAAGCCACTTTAATATGACCTATCACAAAGTTGGCCTTACTTCCTACATCCTGAAACAATGTTCCAGGGGGCGGGATGTTCCGGATTACCTAAACTGTTAAAATTCATTTATTAATCGAATTTCATTCTTTAAACTTAAAATTTATCTCAACTGTTATACAAACCTATAACCGAATTATTTACTCACTTTACTTTCCAGAAGTTATAATTGTCAAATTCTCTTATGTAATGATTTATATTTAAAAAAAAAAACTGCAAAAGTTTTATTATTAAACTAATAAAAGAATCTCAAACAGATCAGCATGCTTTCTGTCGACACATGCCTTTCCCAAAACAAAAGCTAATTACTTCCAGTTCTGGAAGAGATGAAGGTTAAGCCTGATTCAAAAGAAAATATTTTAAGCCAGTGGAGCAATCTTTGTTTCATAAAATGGAAAAACCTAAAAGAGACAGTGCCTTTTCTGGTGCGAAGTTTATTCGTATAAGGATGCCAGTGGAGAAAATCCATTTAAAGAGTTGGCGAAGTTTTCTATATCAATATTGGTTTTGCCAATTTCCAATGCAGAAGTAGAAAGAATTTTAGTCAATTAAATTTGATCAAAACGAAACAAAGAAACAGAATGCAGCTGTTGTTAACTAATTCTCTTCTGACGATAAGAAATCATTTGCGCAATAAAAACTGTTGCAATAACTTTGGAATTCCTGCAAAAGTAAAAAAAAGGTGGAACATATGCTATATACAAAAATATAGAACCAATGAAATTGAATGTGATAGCTCAGGTTTGAAGATCTTTAACTTTATGTACCTTAACTAAAGTACCTATGTACATTGTACCTACCTATTTTTATATGATAATAATTTATGAAATATAATTTATTTTAATTAACTCGTTGAATTGTAATTCTTTACGATTATAATCAATTAAATGTATTAAAAAAAAAAAAAATCGGGTGGCACAACGGCTCATGAAGGACCAGAGCCTAGTGACTAACAACTCGCAACCATTCCTATGTGCGCCTGTCGACAGGAATGGAATGGAAAGGACCTACAATTTTATGCCGAATCCGAACGGCTAGACGAGAAGCACCTATTCGTGACAAGTGATACTCTTGGAGGATTTGTCAATTCCTCGCAAGAGGCGGTAGTCCTGAAAAAAACTTTTTTAGTTTTTAGGTGGACGAGGGTGGGAAGCGAACCCAGGACCTCCAGCGTGACAGTCGAACGCACTAACCATTACGCTACGGGCTACTACTAAAAATGTATTTATGTGATCATTAATATTTGGTATTTTGATATTTGACTTTTTTTTGGCTAGAAACAAAATTTTCAAATATTTGACTTTTTTTTTGGCTTGATTTGGAAGAGAAAAATAAATTCAACAAGTCAGATTTGACTTTATTTGGAATTTCGACTTGGCAACACTGCTCTTGTTAGTTGTTAACACATAATTTTTCTTGCTAACGGCAGTAACTATAGCTGCATAAATTTTTGCATTGACTCGATCGCTTGCATCTAAATCATCAGAGAGGTAACATCAAATCTTATTATTGTGTGGTGGTGCATAGAATCATATTTTTTTCTATAAATTGTGTTATTAAAGATTGTTAATAAAATTCATATGTTCTGAGTCGGAAACATTGTTGTGTCAGAACTTGATTGAAATTACTTCAAATGTCCCGGTCTACATTGAAGGATTTTTCCAGTGCCGATCTTTTGTTCGTAGGTGAAGGGAATCGTTTGTACCAAGAAACTCGAACGATTTTTCCAGTCTGTTTATGTTCTCTTTCGCCCCCTTTCCAGTTTTTTGTGTGTGTTCGGTGTCAGTGTGCCAATGGGTTGATGGTGGGAGTGAATATCAATGCAAAATGAAGAGCATACAAATAAAAATATGAAGA
This sequence comes from Melangyna quadrimaculata, assembly GCA_949320155.1. NCBI lineage: Eukaryota > Metazoa > Arthropoda > Insecta > Diptera > Syrphidae > Melangyna > Melangyna quadrimaculata. The sequence continues at coordinate 37,038,008 of OX439486.1, forward strand.
AAACAAGGAAAAAATCTCATGGAAAAAATCGTTCCGTGTGTACATTTCACACGATTTCTGGAAAAATCTTCATGGAAATATCGGCCAATGTAGATCGGGTCAATGAAGGGAACTTTTACTGGAAAGTGACTGGAAATTTAGTCAAGAAATATTTGCCTTAATTTTAAATCAAGTGTGTTTTTTTCAAAATTGTCATTTGTGAAATTAAAAATCAGTTTAAATTTTTATAAATTGTTTGTGCGGTAGAGCTAATAAAATTTAAAATGAAATTTTTGGTACATTGCAACGAAATTTTGTATTCATGTCGAGGATTGTCTTTTTTAAAGTCAACTTGAGGTAAACTATTCAAGAAAATTTATAAGTATGACATAAGTTAGATATTTTGAGATAGATTATCGTTCAATGGATCTAGTTTGAATATAAAGTCCCTGAATATTAAGTCCCTTAAATCTGCTAAACGAACCCAATCTATGTATTGTGGTGAATATGCCCATTTATGCAAGCAACGACATCTTTTATTCTTCTATAACAGAATAATTTATTCGCGCCATCTTTGAACAAAGATTAACTAATGTTATCCAATACCTAAACCATACTAATGTTATCCAATACATAATCCACTGAAAACTGCTGTAATTAACTGAACGAAAGCTTTTGAGAGCTTTTGATCTACTTGTGGAGGGGAAGCTTATTCCAGCGAATTCCAGCACATTCCAGGACTTTAGAAGATTCTAGTAGCTTTTTCTCGGATATAAATACAGGGTCACCAGACCGAAGACCTCAGTTTGATTTTGAAAGTGAACAAATAAACATCGGTGTAAAATAGTGAATTGTGCTTGTTATAATAAAAGTATTGGAAGTGAAATAAAGGTGTTTTATTTTTGTAAAGTAATAATTGTTCAGTTTGAATAAAAAGAAATAAGTTTTATTGGCGAACCCTTGGCAAAATATTACATTGGTGTCAGTAAAGTGGAATAGAACTTATTTTATCTGTGCATTCAGATAATTAATGGTGAAAAGTGATAAAGTGTGTAAATAAATAAACAGTAAAAGTGACATACAAAAATACAAGAATAAAAATAGAAACAAAATGGGAAAAATTGTGAATGCATTGAATTGTGTTGAACTTAAGGCAGAACTGAACAGACGAGGTCTTCCTACTGCTGGAACGAAAAATGACCTCATTATTCGTCTGCAGGAAGATTTAAGGCAACACGGTGAAAATCCAGACACGTTTCTATTTGAAATTGAAATCTCGGAAATTGCTCGCCCAGTTTGAAGGCCAACGAAAGTACCAAAAGAATCTTCTAGAAGAGCAACGCAGTGAACAAAAGAATCTTCTAGAAGAACAATGAATTGAGCAGAAGGATGAACAAAAGAATCTTCTTGAGCGGTTAGAAGAACAACGCAGTGAACAAAAGAATCTTCTAGAGGAACAGCGAAGTGAACAAAAGAATCTGCTCGAAAAACAAGAAAAGAATCTTCTCGAACGGTTCGAAGAACAGAAACACACCCTCGAAGGTAAACTAGATTTATTCGAGAACAAGTTTATTGCCCTTGACGAACGTGTTGAAAAACAGTTTTCGTCAGTGGAAGCAAAATTCGAGAAGATCGAAGATAACATTGAAAGCATTACCAAAGAACTGGACAGAGTTCGAAAAATAAAGGTTCGAGAAAGTTCTGGCGACTGTCCAAAGAAAAAGGAAATGCATCCACCGACCTTTGATGGACAAACGTCTTGGTCAATCTACAAGAAGCAGTTTGAGGCAGCCGCAACAACAAATGGCTGGGATGGAGAAGACAAGTTTATTACCCTGACGCTTGCCCTTAGAGGTTCTGCTGCTGAATTATTGCAAAACATACCAGCAGACCAAAACGGCAACTTCAGTGCTCTTGTTCAGGCCATTGACAAACGCTTTGGTGATGGCCATATGCAAGAAGTCTTCCGCGTTCAACTCAATACCAGAGTCCAGAAAAGAGGAGAAAGTCTGCAACAACTCCAAGCGGACATTGAACGGCTGGCGCATCTAGCATACCCGACTGCAGGAGATGAAATTACCAACCAGTTAGCAACAGAGGATTTTGTCCTCAATCTCCAGCGAGCAATTCGAACTGCTGGAAAACGCACACTTTCTGAAGCATTAGCCTTCGCGCTCATTATGGAAGCATCAGAACAGGCTTCTTTAGGAATTCATCGGGTAAGAGAACTGGAAGTTGAGGAATGTTCCTGCCAGATAGCTGAATTCCTTAGAAGGCAGCGTGAAGGACCTGTTCAATGCTGGAATTGCAACAAAACTGGACATCTCCAGTGCCAGTGCAGATTGCCACCACGGAGAGTCACCTGTCAAAATTGTGGAAGCAAAAATAATACCCGCGAACAGGTAAGCAATAACATCAACGCTCCTGCTTGCCCTGTTTCCCAGCCGGGAAACGAGTAAGAACCAGCTTCGATGGGCAGAAGCTGGTTTCTGGTATCGATGACCCCAGAAGCACCATCCAAGTCTCGCAGACTAAACGAAACAATAAAATTCTGACAGTGGATGCAACATTGAATGGCAAGAAACAGTTGGCTACAATTGACACCGGTGCCACAGCCTCCATTGTGCGAAGAGACTTGGTCAAGATGACGTGGCTACACAACACCAATAGCTACCGTCTTAAAACTGCGACAGGTGAGCGACTTTAGGCAGCAAGAGTGTATGGAGAAGTTCGTCTCAAAATCCGTTTGGCAGAACTAGAGTTTTGGCATCTATTTTTGGTAGCAGATATTTGTGACGAGTGCATAATTGGAATTGACTTAATGAAAGAGCACGGATTGATTCTGGATCTCCGTAAGCAAGTTCTCAAGTACCAAAATGTAGAGATTCCTATGGTTTATGGCAAGGAAAACTCATCAACTCTAAGAACTGTCATCCAAGAAGACATATGCTTGCCTCCCTCTTCGGAAGTGTTTATTTGGACAAAAATAGAGGGCGATTTAGGTAGCCATCGATACCTCATGGTGGAACCAGAGTCTGAGCAATCTTCCCAAAACATCATCTTAGGGAAGACTCTTGTGGAACCAAAGAACAACATGGTACCCGTACGGATACTGAACATCAAACCGTACGAAGTCAAGCTCAAGAAAGGAGAAATAGTTGGAAAATGTGAATCTGTGTCCGCAATAACCAAGATCACAGAAATAAACACAGACAAATCTATGGACCCCGAAAAATTCAGCTCAATGAAAGCCAAAATTCTGAAGCCATCCAATCTAAGTCAACATCAGCTTAGTGTTGCTGGAAGCCTTCTTCATGAATAGGCTGATATGTTTTCTTCACCGAGTGGGCAGTTTGGTCGAACACAACTGGATCAGCATCGAATCGACACAGGTGACGCTAGACAGCCAGCAAGACGTCTCCCATTAGCCAAACAAGCCGAAGTTGAAGAGATGATATCGACAATGAAGAAAGATGGGCTAATCGAAAATTCCAAAAGCCCTTGGGCATCACCAGTAGTTCTTGTCAAAAAGAAGGATGGAAGCACCCGGTTTTGTGTGGACTACCGTAGGCTGAGCGATGTGACAAAGAAAGACAGCTACCCTTTGCCCAGAATCAGCGATACTTTGGATGCAATGGAAGGAGCTCAATGGTTCTCGACGCTGGACTTTAAGAGTGGCTCCTCCCAACTAACAATTTAGCTTGTAGTAGGTTCAATACAAGCTATTTCCTGGCTTGTATAGTAACCATTACAGGTCTTATGCAAATCACTTTGGCGTAAATTATGCAAGCTAATTAACTCCATAAGAACTACCAACACAAGTTCTATGCAAATCAATACTTTTCCTTGAACATCTTAATAAGGCCTTAAAGAAGCTATTTTCTGGCTTGTATAGTAACCATAACAGGTCTTATGCAAATCACTTTGGCGTAAGTTATACAAGATAATTAACTCCATAAGAACTTCCATCACAAGTGCTATGCAAATCAATATCTTTCCGCGAACATTTTAATAAGGCCTTAAAGAAACAAACAAATGGCTTTCACCTGCAGTTATGCTATTAAAAAAATAGCTTGTATAGCAAGGTCTTATAAAGGCCTTCCCGTACAGTAACTATGAAAAAACAATAACTTGCGTAATAAGATCTTGAAAAAGCCTTCACATGCAGTTACTTTGAAAACAAATAATTTGTATAATAAGGTCTTAAAATGGCCATAACCTGCAGTTACTATGAAAAAAGTAACTTGTACATTAAGGTCTTAAAAAGGCCTTCACCTGCAGTTACTTTGAAAACAAATAACTTGTGTAATTAAGTCTTAAAAAGGCATTCACCTGCAGTTACTATGAACAAAAAATAACTTGCATAAAAAGGTCTTAAAATGGCCTTCATTTGCAGTTACTTTGAAAACAAATAGCTTGCATAATAAGGTCTTAAAAAGGCCTAATAAATTATATTGTGTAAGACTTTATAAAAGCCTCTTAATGCAGTTGAAAAATAAATTTTTTTTCTAGCTTATTTTATTTTTTATTATGTTACATAATTTTCTCAACATTTGGGCCTAGGAACAGCACAATGTTTGTTTGTCTGAAATGTATAGATATTAATTAAATTGAAAAAATTAAATTTGTACTTACTTGAATTTTCCGGGGTTCGAACTCACGTCCTTCTGATCAACTGCCGAGCACGTTTTTTTTTTTTTTTTTTAATTCATTTTTATTTTAAATTCAACTTAAAACTATCTTAATGCTAGACAAAAATTCATAAAAACTAGCCTACTTATCAATATCTTACAACTAACTTACTGGCCCTGAGCGGACGCTCTAAGTTTAACAATAACTTAATACTATTGCCTTTCGGCCTAAGAACTAATTACATACTTATATCGATCTGGTTTTATTTTTTACCAAGAAAGATGTAAAAAAAACTTGGTATCAGTATCATTTTTTTTATTTTTTATATAAAACTTACATACTACCCAAGAATATCTTAAAACTACTTAGACTACTTAAAACTACTATAAAACTACTTACAAACTACTTAAAAACTAGAACAGGCACAGCAAGCATTTTCAATTTTATATTTTTTTTGTTTTGTTTGTTGTTTTGTGATTTTTTTTTTTTTTTTTTTTTTTTTTTTTGGTGCCACCCCGGCTGTCCCTACTTACAAATAATAAACCGAAAACTATGTAAGTCGGCCAAGACCAAAAAGCTCAACTTTAGAAATCATTATTTTCATCGTTAAGCCACCAAAACTGGCTCTCCTGCTTCACCCTATCTCTTCGGTCCCTATCAGACACAGTCCTACTGAACCGAAGTCGCTCAGCTCCGCCTTGTGCGATGAGATCTCGACTATAAAGAAGTCGCCTATCCACAGTTCTACGGCAGACGTGGTAGATTAGCGGAACCGCCTCTCTATCCTGTATCAGCCCCCGACTGTCTAAATAGAAGAATGCGTTAGGTGGAATATAACCGCTCAAACGCACACTCTCAAAGTATTCGTTGTTGGGGTAGTAAGCCCCAAAAATTAAGCTATAAGCCGAGGACATCGCTCTTGCAATGTGACCCCGAATCAGCTTGAGTATAAAATTATCGATTCTGTTCATGTTGGCTCCATTGTATAGAACCTCGTTGGCATAATAATGTTTGTACTCCGACTCTGGTGTTCTGTGTAATCCAAGGCAGCGTCGAAGACACTGCCTCTCAAACACCCGAATCTTTTCCATTTGAGATGGGGCAACATTGAACCACACCGGGCATCCATAGGCAATCATTGGCCGGATAAGGGCCATGTAGCAAATCACCTTAACCCTGCTGTCAAGACGGCTGCTATAAAACAACCGTTCTGTCAGGGCAAAAGCTCCCCTGGCTCTGGTCAGAGCAGCATTTATATGTCTGTCGAAATACAAATACTGATCCATCCAGATGCCAAGGTACTTTACTACACTTTTATTCGCCAGTGGATGTCCATGTGGCCCTACGATCACCAGCTTGCGCCAGTTCTTTCTTGTATCCCTAGGGGCTCCATGCAATGTAGTCCTGAACAGAATGGTTTCGGATTTCTGAAAGTTGATTTTCAACTTCCAGTCATCGCAATATCGCTGAATCTTGTCGAAGTCACGCTGTAAGAGAATTCTGATGACCTCAACTGTTGGAGCTGTTCTGTACGCAATTAGATTGTCGGCATACGCTATGGCATGGGCTAGACTACCTATCAGATCGCTGGTGTAAATACTGAATAGAATCGGTGAGTTCACCGCTCCCTGTTGAAGACCATTTTTAATTTCGAAGGTTGCAGTAGAAGTTACATTGCCAATTTTGACAACAAACTTTCTACCATTGAGCATATCATAAAGCATATATAAAAGCGGTTTACTTATGCCCAGTCTGGCTAGCTTTAGATACAGACCTTCTTACCATACGGTGTCGAAAGCTTTCTCCAAGTCAACCAGACAAGCACCCGTACACTGTCTTTTAGATTTGTTCCATTGGACATCAGAAACGAGCTTAGACGCGGCATGAATGGTGTCATGTCCCGCCTTAAAACCGAACTGATTGTCCGGTATGATATTGTTGTCCTCCGCCCACTTGGACAGAGCTCTATTTATAACTTTCTCAAATACCTTACTGATACTGGGAAGAAGACTTATCGACCGGAGATTCGCCGGATTAGAGTTGTCCTTTCCCTTTTTCGGGAGAGGATGAACCACAGCTGTCTTCCACCGCCCTGGATAATATGCATTATTCAGAGCGTTGTTAAACAGTGTGGCATAAATGTCAACTGCTTCCTGAGGCAGATGTCGCAGTACAACGTTGGATTTACCATCGATTCCTGCTGACTTCTTTTTCTTTAACGAAGCGAAGATGAGCAGGAGCTCAACTTTCGAAATTAACAGGGAATTAGCCCCGTTTCGCTCGGCGATGGTGGCGTTTGCCAAGTGTTCTTCATTGAACCCGGTGAAACCGAGATTCTCTGATCGCCATTGCGTCATTTCATTTCGAAGGTAGAAGTGGTGAAGCAAGGCTCTGTTTTCCAGGTCATGGTTCGGGCGAATGCTAGCATTCACCTTGTACACTTGCTGGAAAGCAGCCCCCACAGCCTCCAGTTTCTCACGAGAATCTTCGATAATAAAGAGGTCATCGTCCAAGACGGCTTCCTCTGGATCTATGCCTGCTGTCAGAAGTACGTCTCTGCTCTCTGTCGTTCTCAGAAGCTTAAGACACGGAAGTTCGTTTTGATCATTCCGTCTAAATATTTTATTAATTTGAGGAAACATACTCGGGTCGCTAGAATTAACGGCCCGAATTTTGTTGTCCCAATACAAATTAATAGACAACCGGTAATTTTCCTTGATCAATTGGTTGATGTTTTTAATTGACGACTTCAGTGTCCTAATCTCCAGATCGTGTATGTCAGTAAACCGTCTGTACAAGAGTTTCAGTCTTGTCAGAAGTCCACTTTTTTGTCTGTGTAGTGCGTTGATGGTCGCATTGCGGTACATTTCTGTGGCTTCTCGTTCTTTGTATTTTGGTATTGTTTTTTGCATTGTTCGTTGGATCGTATGGTCCATTTTTTCTAAGTATTCGTCAATTTCAGTATTTGTTAAATTCCTGTCATTTGGTGGGGATATATTGTTCGTACGTAGTTCACTCGATAAAGCGCTAGTGAAGCGTGGCCAGCGAGTCTTACTGTAATTGTAAGAATTGACCGGCACATAATCCTCCAACTCCACGAGCTCGTTTGGAAGTTAAATTACGGCAGCAAGTCCGCAGTGGTCACTGTCGTACTCGATCGTTCGTAAACAGTTTCTAGGTCGTTGACCTACAGTGTCAGTAATTGTCAGTCTTGAGTCCTTAAGCAATAGATCCAGATAGGAACCGCTTCTTGGAAACGAAGGCCTATCAGTAGCTAGAAGGTCGAGCATATACTCAACGTTGTATTGATTTATCCAATTAAATAGATGGCTACCTCTCGGATTTTGTATTTGATTTCCCCAATCTACATGTTTGGCATTCAAATCACCGGCCATGAGATAGTAATTCTCTTCCGAGTTCAGTTGTAAGCATTGAAAAAGTTTTTCGAGCTCTGTTAAAAATTCAGTTGGCTGAGGTGATTCCGGTGCATAAGCCGCAATCGCATACATCCGCTTCCCATGTTTGAGAGGAATGCATACGATACACGCCTCAAGCAACCGAAATCTGCGTACTTCACTATTATATATAACTTTATAATTAATGCCTTTTCGTACAAACATTGCGACACCTCCCCCAAAAGTGGAGTTGGGCCGATCTCTTCGTACGATATTGTAAGTATTGTGAGTCAATTTATGTTTCTGGTTCAGCTTAGTTTCGCTGGCCATAAACACATCTGAACTTTGATCTTTCAACAGTTGGAATAAATTTGCTCTACGTTCGGTCCTTACCAGTGAATTTACATTCACAGCAAGGATCCTAAAGGGCCTCTCCGGCAGCGCGCCCTTACCCTATAAATTGCGTTAAGCTAGGCAAATAAGAGTAGAGATGGTCTACCCGCTTTGCCTGCTCCCCGATCTGTTTTTGAAGACCTGTTAATTGGCCCTGAATGGCCACCAACAAGGTCATAATATCCGCCTGTTCCGCCGGAGCCTTAGGCACGTGGGCCTGTGGGGCTGCCTTTGGCGTAGGCTGTACCGTTGTACCCCTCCCTGACGCCATTTGGGCGTAAGAGATTTGGGGGTTAACGGGCATTGTTGTGGGAGCACGCGTTAATGGGCGTTTCTCTACTTCTATTTGCCTTACTTTTTTATTTTTCAGTTCCTGAAAGATCGGACATCCCCGATAGCATGCAGGGTGCCCGTCTTTCCGGCAGAGTGCACATTTGAGCAGGGCCTTGTCTTCTTTCCTCACCTAACTTACATTCCCCTTTAATGTGGTTCTCGCCACACTTAACACAGCGTGACTGCATTTTGCAATTTGCTGCGGCGTGTCCGAACCTTTGGCAGCGCATGCATTGAAGCATGTCACCGCGCCTTTTTAATTTATCCCATGTCACATATTGGTAGTTGAGGACGGAGATACTCCTCAAACTATCCAATTTGCTGTTGGGTGAGAGCTGGACAAGGAAGATGGACAAATTCCGCTTCTCCCGTCTTGCTCGGACTGTGGTAAATGGCTTGACCTCGATAAAGTCGAGATCGCCGTTCGCTTTTTGGCGGAGCTCATTTAAGAGGTCCTGCGGTTCCGTGCAGGAATCTATGCCCTTCAAGAGGACCGTTTGCAATTTTTCAACTTTCGGCGTGAAGCTGAAGAACTCAGTTGTGGAAGCTTTTAGTAAATTTTTAACAATTTTATGCTGCTCCACTGTGGAGCAGTGGATAGCATGTCTATCTACGCTTAGTTTTTTAATAATAAAGTTTTGGCCTATGGCCGACTTACATAGATCAATGGTCTCTTTTAGGTCCATCTTATATACGTTAATGGGCGGCACCTTTTCTTTTTTATTATTCTTGATCGGCTGCTGTTGTTTTTGTTGCTGATTCTTATTCTGTTGTATTTGCTGCTGCTGTGGCTGTTCTAGTTGCAGCTGTTTTTGAGGCTGCTTTTGTTGCTGTTGCTGTTGTGCTACTTTTTGTGTAGCCTGTAGTGACTTTATTTTTTCCCGCTCCTGCCTTTCTCTTTCACGACGAGCTTCTTGCTTCTCCTTCAGCGCTTGTATCATGGGGTCAAGCTCGGCGCTGAGGTGCATTATCTGCTCCTGTACTTCAGTGATTTTTCTGTGGAGGGCTTGCTCCTCGCTATCATCATCTTCTGCTGCTGACATCTCTGGCGATGTGATGTTCACGAAGTGATTCTTTTCGCCGCTAGTGTAGAGCCCTTCTCCACCCTCCGACATATATTGAATTTCCTCGTCATCATCAATGGCTTTTGATGACGAGGAATTTAATTGCTTGTTGTCATTTGCTGCTATTTCTTCTTTGTCTCTATGCGCCCTCTCCCCCCATCCAGCTGGCAGCTGAGCTGTGGTGATGGAGCGGCGCTTTACATTGAGGTTGGGTACACTCCTTACCCTCCTTCTCCTCTTTTTCGGCTGGTCGGCTGGCGGTACCGTACCGGCATCGGATGATGCTGTTTCCAGGGCATCTTTCGATGTCCCCGGTTTTGATGCCGTTACTGACTTGCTTGTTGAAGATGTTGTTGTTGGAACAGCTTTGGCTGCCTCTTCTGACTTTGCCGTTGTCGGCTTTTTCATCTTTGCTGGGCCACCTTTCGGTGCCCCCGCACCTTTTCCACCTTCCATTCGTTGATTGTCCAATGCAATAATCGTTTGAACTTCTCGATTATGTAAAAAAGCAGATAAAAGTTGAGACCCAGACTGGGGCTCGAACCTGCTACCTTCCACACCGCCGTCGGCCACTCTTTTTTTTTTTTTTTTTTGAAATTCATTTTTATTTTAAATTCAACTTAAAACTATCTAAATGCTAGACAAAAATTCATAAAAACTAGCCTACTTATCAATATCTTACAACTAACTTACTGGCCCTGAGCGGGCGCTCTAAGTTAAACAATAACTTAATACTATTGCCTTTCGGCCTAAGAACTAATTACATACTTATATCGATCTGGTTTTATTTTTTACCAAGAAAGATGTAAAAAAAAACTTGGTATCAGTATCATTTTTTTATTTTTTTTTATATAAAACTTACATACTACCTAAGAATATCTTAAAACTACTTTGACTACTTAAAACTACTATAAAACTACTTACAAACTACTTAAAAACTAGAACAGCCACAGCAAGCATTTTCAATTTTCAATTTTTTTTTTTTTGTTTTTTTTTTTTTGTTTTTTTTTTTTTTTTGTGCCACCCCGGCTGTCACTACTTAAAACTAATAAACCTAAAACTATGTAAGTCGACCAAGACCAAAAAGCTTAACTTTAGAAATCATTATTTTCATCGTTAAGCCACCAAAACTGGCTCTCCTGCTTCACCCTATCTCTTCGGTCCCTATCAGACACAGTCCTACTGAACCGAAGTCGCTCAGCTCCGCCTTGTGCGATGACGTCTCGACTATAAAGAAGTCGCCTATCCACAGTTCTACGGCAGACGTGGTAGATTAGCGGAACCGCCTCTCTATCCTGTATCAGCCCCCGACTGTCTAAATAGAAGAATGCGTTAGGTGGAATATAACCGCTCAAACGCACACTCTCAAAGTATTCGTTGTTGGGGTAGTAAGCCCCAAAAATTAAGCTATTAGCCGAGGACATCGCTCTTGCAATGTGACCCCGAATCAGCTTGAGTATAAAATTATCGATTCTGTTAATGTTGGCTCCATTGTATAGAACCTCGTTGGCATAATAATGTTTGTACTCCGACTCTGGTGTTCTGTGTAATCCAAGGCAGCGTCGAAGACACTGTCTCTCAAACACCCGAATCTTTTCCATTTGAGATGGGGCAACGTTGAACCACACCGGGCATCCATAGGCAATCATTGGCCGGATAAGGGCCATGTAGCAAATCACCTTAACCCTGCTGTCAAGACGGCTGCTATAAAACAACCGTTTTGTCAGGGCAAAAGCTCCCCTGGCTCTGGTCAGAGCAGCATTTATATGTCTGTCGAAATACAAATACTGATCCATCCAGATGCCAAGGTACTTTACTACACTTTTATTCGCCAGTGGATGTCCATGTGGCCCTACGATCACCAGCTTGCGCCAGTTCTTTCTTGTATCCCTACGGGCTCCATGCAATGTAGTCCTGAACAGAATGGTTTCGGATTTCTGAAAGTTGATTTTCAACTTCCAGTCATCGCAATATCGCTGAATCTTGTCGAAGTCACGCTGTAAGAGAATTCTGATGACCTCAACTGTTGGAGCTGTTCTGTACGCAATTAGATCTATCAGATCGCTGGTGTAAATACTGAATAGAATCGGTGAGTTCACCGCTCCCTGTTGAAGACCATTTTTAATTTCGAAGGTTGCGGTAGAAGTTACATTGCCAATTTTGACAACAAACTTTCTACCATTGAGCATATCATAAAGCATATATAAAAGCGGTTTACTTATGCCCAGTCTGGCTAGCTTTAGATACAGACCTTCTAACCATACGGTGTCGAAAGCTTTCTCCAAGTCAACCAGACAAGCACCCGTACACTGTCTTTTAGATTTGTTCCATTGGACATCAGAAACGAGCTTCGACGCGGCATGAATGGTGTCATGTCCCGCCTTAAAACCGAACTGATTGTCCGGTATGATATTGTTGTCCTCCGCCCACTTGGACAGAGCTCTATTTATAACTTTCTCAAATACCTTACTGATACTCGGAAGAAGACTTATCGACCGGAGATTCGCCGGATTGGAGTTGTCCTTTCCCTTTTTCGGGAGAGGATGAACCACAGCTGTCTTCCACCGCCCTGGATAATATGCATTATTCAGAGCGTTGTTAAACAGTGTGGCATAAATGTCAACTGCTTCCTGAGGCAGATGTCGCAGTACAATGTTGGATTCCTGCTGACTTCTTTTTCTTTAACGAAGCGAAGATGAGCTGGAGCTCAACTTTCGAAATTAACAGGGAATTAGCCCCGTTTCGCTCGGCGATGGTGGCGTTTGCCAAGTGTTCTTCATTGAACCTTTGGCAGCGCATGCATTGAAGCATGTCACCGCGCCTTTTTAATTTATCCCATGTCACATATTGGTAGTTGAGGACGGAGATACTCCTCAAACTATCCAATTTGCTGTTGGGTGAGAGCTGGACAAGGAAGATGGACAAATTCCGCTTCTCCCGTCTTGCTCGGATTGTGGTAAATGGCTTGACCTCGATAAAGTCGAGATCGCCGTTCGCTTTTTGGCGGAGCTCATTTAAGAGGTCCTGCGGTTCCGTGCAGGAATCTATGCCCTTCAAGAGGACCGTTTGCAATTTTTCAACTTTTGGCGTGAAGCTGAAGAACTCAGTTGTAGAAGCTTTTAGTAAATTTTTAACAATTTTATGCTGCTCCACTGTGGAGCAGTGGATAGCATGTCTATCTACGCTTAGTTTTTTAATAATAAAGTTTTGGCCTATGGCCGACTTACATAGATCAATGGTCTCTTTTAGGTCCATCTTATATACGTTAATGGGCGGCACCTTTTCTTTTTTATTATTCTTGATCGGCTGCTGTTGTTTTTGTTGCTGATTCTTATTCTGTTGTATTTGCTGCTGCTGTGGCTGTTCTAGTTGCAGCTGTTTTTGAGGCTGCTTTTGTTGCTGTTGCTGTTGTGCTACTTTTTGTGTAGCCTGTAGTGACTTTATTTTTTCCCGCTCCTGCCTTTCTCTTTCACGACGAGCTTCTTGCTTCTCCTTCAGCGCTTGTATCATGGGGTCAAGCTCGGCGCTGAGGTGCATTATCTGCTCCTGTACTTCAGTGATTTTTCTGTGGAGGGCTTGCTCCTCTCTATCATCATCTTCTGCTGCTGACATCTCTGGCGATATGATGTTCACGAAGTGATTCTTTTCGCCGCTAGTGTAGAGCCCTTCTCCACCCTCCGACATATATTGAATTTCCTCGTCATCATCAATGGCTTTTGATGACGAGGAATTTAATTGCTTGTTGTCATTTGCTGCTATTTCTTCTTTGTCTCTATGCGCCCTCTCCCCCCATCCAGCTGGCAGCTGAGCTGTGGTGATGGAGCGGCGCTTTACATTGAGGTTGGGTACACTCCTTACCCTCCTTCTCCTCTTTTTCGGCTGGTCGGCTGGCGGTACCGTACCGGCATCGGATGATGCTGTTTCCAGGGCATCTTTCGATGTCCCCGGTTTTGATGCCGTTACTGACTTGCTTGTTGAAGATGTTGTTGTTGGAACAGCTTTGGCTGCCTCTTCTGACTTTGCCGTTGTCGGCTTTTTCATCTTTGCTGGGCCACCTTTCGGTGCCCCCGCACCTTTTCCACCTTCCATTCGTTGATTGTCCAATGCAATAATCGTTTGAACTTCTCGATTATGTAAAAAAGCAGATAAAAGTTGAGACCCAGACTGGGGCTCGAACCTGCTACCTTCCACACCGCCGTCGGCCACTCTTTTTTTTTTTTTTTTTTTTGAAATTCATTTTTATTTTAAATTCAACTTAAAACTATCTAAATGCTAGACAAAAATTCATAAAAACTAGCCTACTTATCAATATCTTACAACTAACTTACTGGCCCTGAGCGGGCGCTCTAAGTTAAACAATAACTTAATACTATTGCCTTTCGGCCTAAGAACTAATTACATACTTATATCGATCTGGTTTTATTTTTTACCAAGAAAGATGTAAAAAAAAACTTGGTATCAGTATCATTTTTTTATTTTTTTTTATATAAAACTTACATACTACCTAAGAATATCTTGAAACTACTTTGACTACTTAAAACTACTATAAAACTACTTACAAACTACTTAAAAACTAGAACAGCCACAGCAAGCATTTTCAATTTTCAATTTTTTTTTTTTTGTTTTTTTTTTTTTTTTGTGCCACCCCGGCTGTCACTACTTAAAACTAATAAACCTAAAACTATGTAAGTCGACCAAGACCAAAAAGCTCCACTTTAGAAATCATTATTTTCATCGTTAAGCCACCAAAACTGGCTCTCCTGCTTCACCCTATCTCTTTGGTCCCTATCAGACACAGTCCTACTGAACCGAAGTCGCTCAGCTCCGCCTTGTGCGATGACGTCTCGACTATAAAGAAGTCGCCTATCCACAGTTCTACGGCAGACGTGGTAGATTAGCGGAACCGCCTCTCTATCCTGTATCAGCCCCCGACTGTCTAAATAGAAGAATGCGTTAGGTGGAATATAACCGCTCAAACGCACACTCTCAAAGTATTCGTTGTTGGGGTAGTAAGCCCCAAAAATTAAGCTATTAGCCGAGGACATCGCTCTTGCAATGTGACCCCGAATCAGCTTGAGTATAAAATTATCGATTCTGTTAATGTTGGCTCCATTGTATAGAACCTCGTTGGCATAATAATGTTTGTACTCCGACTCTGGTGTTCTGTGTAATCCAAGGCAGCGTCGAAGACACTGTCTCTCAAACACCCGAATCTTTTCCATTTGAGATGGGGCAACGTTGAACCACACCGGGCATCCATAGGCAATCATTGGCCGGATAAGGGCCATGTAGCAAATCACCTTAACCCTGCTGTCAAGACGGCTGCTATAAAACAACCGTTTTGTCAGGGCAAAAGCTCCCCTGGCTCTGGTCAGAGCAGCATTTATATGTCTGTCGAAATACAAATACTGATCCATCCAGATGCCAAGGTACTTTACTACACTTTTATTCGCCAGTGGATGTCCATGTGGCCCTACGATCACCAGCTTGCGCCAGTTCTTTCTTGTATCCCTACGGGCTCCATGCAATGTAGTCCTGAACAGAATGGTTTCGGATTTCTGAAAGTTGATTTTCAACTTCCAGTCATCGCAATATCGCTGAATCTTGTCGAAGTCACGCTGTAAGAGAATTCTGATGACCTCAACTGTTGGAGCTGTTCTGTACGCAATTAGATCGTCGGCATACGCTATGGCATGGGCTAGACTACCTATCAGATCGCTGGTGTAAATACTGAATAGAATCGGTGAGTTCACCGCTCCCTGTTGAAGACCATTTTTAATTTCGAAGGTTGCGGTAGAAGTTACATTGCCAATTTTGACAACAAACTTTCTACCATTGAGCATATCATAAAGCATATATAAAAGCGGTTTACTTATGCCCAGTCTGGCTAGCTTTAGATATAGACCTTCTAACCATACGGTGTCGAAAGCTTTCTCCAAGTCAACCAGACAAGCACCCGTACACTGTCTTTTAGATTTGTTCCATTGGACATCAGAAACGAGCTTGAATGAATGGTGTCATGTCCCGCCTTAAAACCGAACTGATTGTCCGGTATGATATTGTTGTCCTCCGCCCACTTGGACAGAGCTCTATTTATAACTTTCTCAAATACCTTACTGATACTCGGAAGAAGACTTATCGACCGGAGATTCGCCGGATTGGAGTTGTCCTTTCCCTTTTTCGGGAGAGGATGAACCACAGCTGTCTTCCACCGCCCTGGATAATATGCATTATTCAGAGCGTTGTTAAACAGTGTGGCATAAATGTCAACTGCTTCCTGAGGCAGATGTCGCAGTACAATGTTGGATATACCATCGATTCCTGCTGACTTCTTTTTCTTTAACGAAGCGAAGATGAGCTGGAGCTCAACTTTCGAAATTAACAGGGAATTAGCCCCGTTTCGCTCGGCGATGGTGGCGTTTGCCAAGTGTTCTTCATTGAACCTGGTGAAACCGAGATTCTCTGATCGCCATTGCGTCATTTCATTTCGAAGGTAGAAGTGGTGAATCAAGGCTCTGTTTTCCGGTCATGGTTCGGGCGAATGCTAGCATTCACCTTGTACACTTGCTGGAAAGCAGCCCCCACAGCCTCCACTTTCTCACGAGGATCTTCGATTATAAAGAGGTCATCGTCCAAGACGGCTTCCTCTGGATCTATGCCTGCTGTCAGAAGTACGTCTCTGTTCTCTGTCGTTCTCAGAAGCTTAAGACACGGAAGTTCGTTTTGATCATTCCGTCTAAATATTTTATTAATTTGAGGAAACATACTCGGGTCGCTAGAATTAACGGCCCGAATTTTGTTGTCCCAATACAAATTAATAGACAACCGGTAATTTTCCTTGATCAGTTGGTTGATGTTTTTAATTGACGACTTCAGTGTCCTAATCTCCAGATCGTGTATGTCAGTAAACCGTATGTACAAAAGTTTCAGTCTTGTCAGAAGTCCACTTTTTTGTCTGTGTGCGTCGATGGTCGCGTTGCGTAACATGTCTGTGGCTTCGCGTTCTTTGTATTTTGGTATTGTTTTTTGCATTGTTCGTTTAATCGTATGGTCCATTTTTTCTAAGTATTCGTCAATTTCAGTATTTGTTAAATTTCTGTCATTTGGTGGGGATATATTGTTCGTACGTAGTTCACTCGATAAAGCGCTGGTGAAGCGTGGCCAGCGAGTCTTACTGTAATTGTGAGAATTCACCGGCACATACTCCTCCAACTCCACGAGCTCGTTTGGAAGTTGAATTACGGCAGCAAGTCCGCAGTGGTCACTGTCGTACTCGATCGTTCGTAAACAGTTTCTTGGTCGTTGACCCACAGTGTCAGTAATTGTCAGTCTTGAGTCCTTAAGCAATAGATCCAGATAGGAACCGCTTCTTGGAAACGAAGGCCTATCAGTAGCCAGAAGGTCGAGCATATACTCAACGTTGTATTGATTCATCCAATTAAATAGATGGCTACCTCTCGGATTTTGTATTTGATTTCCCCAATCTACATGTTTGGCATTCAAATCACCGGCCATGAGATAGTAATTCTCCTCCGAGTTCAGTTGTAAGCATTGAAAAAGTTTTTCGAGCTCTGTTAAAAATTCAGTTGGCTGAGGTGATTCCGGTGCATAAGCCGCAATCGCATACATCCGCTTCCCATGTTTGAGAGGAATGCATACGATACACGCCTCAAGCAACCGAAATCTACGTACTTCACTATTATATATAACTTTATAATTAATGCCTTTTCGCACAAAGATTGCGACTCCTCCCCCAAAAGTGGAGTTGGGCCGATCTCTTCGTACGATATTGTAATTATTGTTAGTCAATTTATGCTTCTGGTTCAGCTTAGTTTCGCTGGCCATAAACACATCTGGACTTTGATCTTTCAACAATTGGAATAGATTTGCTCTACGTTCGGTTCCTACCAGTGAATTTACATTCACAGCAAGGATCCTAAAGGGCCTCTCCGGCAGCGCGCCCTTAACCTATAAATTGCGTTAAGCTTGGCAAATAGGAGTAGAGATGATCTACCCGCTTTGCCTGCTCCCCGATCTGTTTTTGAAGACCTGTTAATTGGCCCTGAATGGCCACCAACAAGGTCATAATATCCGCCTGTGCCGCCGGAGCCTTAGGCACGGGGGCCTGTGAGGCTGCCTTTGGCGTAGGCTGTACCATTGTTTCCCTCCCTGACACCATTTGGGCGTAAGAGATTTGGGGGTTAACGGGCATTGTTGTGGGAGCGCGCGTTAATGGGCGTTTCTCTTCCTCTATTTGTTTTGCTTTTTTATTTTTCAATTCCTGAAAGATCGGACATCCCCGATAGCTGGCAGGGTGTCCGTCTTTCCGGCAGAGTGCACATTTGAGCAGGGCCTTGTCTTCGACCCTTTCCTCACCTAACTTACATTCTGCTTTTATGTGGTTCTCACCACACTTAACGCAGCGTGACTGCATTTCGCAGTTTGCAGCAGCGTGGCCGAACCTTTGGCAGCGCATGCATTGAAGAATGTCACTGCGCCTCTTTAATTTATCCCACGTCACATATTGGTAGTTGAGGACGGAGATACTCCTCAAACTATCCAATTTGCTGTTGGGCGAGAGCTGGACAAGGAAGATGGACAAATTCCTCTTCTCCCGTCTTGCTCGGACTGTGGTAAACGGCTTGACCTCGATAAAGTCGAGATCGCCGTTCGCTTTTTGGCGGAGCTCATTTAAGAGGTCCTGCGGTTCCGTGCAGGAATCTATGCCCTTCAAGAGGACCGTTTGCAACTTTTCGACTTTCGGCGTGAAGCTGAAGAACTCAGTTGTGGAAGCTTTTAACAAATTTTTAATTATCTTATGCTGCTCAACTGTAGAGCAGTGGATAGCATGTCTATCTACACTAAGTCTTTTAATAATAAAGTTTTGGCCTATAGCCGACTTACATAGTTCGATGGTCTCTTTTAGGTCCATCTTGAAGACATTAATGGGCGGCACCTTCTCTTTTTTATTCATCGGCGGCTGTGGCTGCTGCTGGTGTTCCTTCTGTTTCTGTTGTCTCTGCTGCTGTTGTTTCTGTTGCTGCTGCTGTTTCTGGATCTGCTGTTGTTGTTGCTTTTGTACTTGCTGCTGCTGTGGCTGTTCTGTTGACAGCTGTATGATTGGCTGCTTTGGTTGATGTTGCTGGGGCTGCTTAGTTGGCAATTGCAGCTCTGCATTATTTAAACTGTTGGGCTACTTTTTGTGGAGCTTGTAGCGATTTTTTGTTCGTCCGCTCCTGCCTCTCACGCTTTCGTCGAGCTTCTTGTTTTATCTTGAGAGCTTCTACCAATTGGTTTACCTCTGCTGTGAGCTGGTCAATCTGCTTTTTCTTAGCATTTAACATGCTATGGAAGGCCTGCTCCTCTATCTCCTCCTCTTCCTCCGATGCGGACGGTGATGTTAGGTCCACAAACGCATCTTTATCACCGCTGGTGTAGAGCCCTTCTCCACCCTCGGACATGTATTGTATTTCCTCGTCATCTATGACTTTGGATGACGAGGAATTAAGTTGATGGTTGCTTTTTGCTGCTGTAATTTGGTTTTCTTCAGGCGCCGTCTCCCCCATCTAGCTGGCAGCTGAGCTGTGGTGATGGAGCGGCGCTTTACAAGATTGGGTACACTCCTTACCCTCCTCCTCTTTTTCGGTTAATCGGCTGGTGGTCCCGTACTGGCATCGGATGATGATGCTGCCAGGGCATCTTTCGATGTCCCCGCTGTTGGTGCCGTTGCTGGCTTTAGTATATTTGCCGTTGCTGGCTTTTCTATATTTGCCTTCGTTGGCTTAGCTGTTGTTGCTGGCACATCATTCGATGACCCAGTTGCTGCTGCCGTTTTCGGCTTCTTTTTTGTTGCTGGGACACCACCTTTCAGTGATCCCGCAACGTTGACGTCACTCATGTGGTTGTTGTCCCACGCAATAATATTTTCGACTTCCCGGTTATGAAAAAAAGCCGACAAAAATTTTGACCCAGACCGGGGTTCGAACCGGCTATCTTCGGCTCCGGGATCTGCCACCTCTACCACTGTGCTATCGCACTATATGAAAATAGCGTGGCTAACTAGAAACTTGAAAGTCACTCGCGATTTTAGTTGGAATTTCTGTGAAAGTCGATAACGTGTTCACTCCTTCACAGATCGAGATCGACTCGGTCGGCCACTCTACTTTTGTGCTATTGCACTATATGAAAATGGCTTGGGTAAACTTGTACTAATACGTCACTCGCGATTTTATTTAGAAAACTGTGAAAGCCGATAACGTTGTGCACACTTCCACAGATCGAGATCGACTGACTGCCGAGCACTCTACCACTAGGCCACATAACGATATACAAATGCAAAGTTCAAATTTCAATGGGTTGATACTTCGCGTAACAATAGGTATAACAATTAATGGTACATTATTTATCATTTCACACCTAATTTCTTAAACTATGGGCTATTTTAAGACCTTTTTTTTTAATAAAGTGAAGCTTTTATGTGAATATCTATATAAGTATGTTCGACATATCAAAATAAGGGCTTAGTTGTTTGTAAGTGAATTAAAGATATTTTGAAAACGCTTATATGCGCCTGACATTGTCTTACAAAAAGCAAGTTTTAATTAACTGCAATTCAAAAATGATTGAATTTATATATGTACTTTTGAGTCTACAGCTTCGTAGTCATCTATATATATAAGACCAACATATTTATTAAAAAAAATGCATACAGCATTTTGCTTTTACTATTTTGTCAAAGTGGATTAGTATTTTTATAAATCATATCCTTGCCTTAATGACAGTGGCGTAAAATTTAAAACAACCTATTGTTAAGGGCTTAGCATTTTACTAGTCAGCAATTTCCTAGTTAATTAGCAATTTGCTAAGATATTCCAACATTTTAAATCTTTTGCTAACTAGTAAATTGGTAATTAAGCACATGGCTTAACATTTTTAGGTTTAAATTTGATGAACACAATTATTGTTTTTATGCGTTGTAAATTAATTACACATAAAGTTGAATATGTGCTCTAAAAAAGTATTCGATGTTAATATTTTTATCATTTTAACTTCATTAGTTACAAAAAAAAAAAAAAAAGAATCTGTGTACCAGCAGGAATCGAACCTGGACCTCGGTTCCATCGGTGCGATGTACCATCAGATGCCATATAGTCCAATCAAATTATCAAAAATATCTACAAAAATTCGGTAGAAATGAAGGGCTACATGAAATTTGGACCCAATGAAATTTGGCCCCAAACATAAAATGAAAAATGGTCCAAAAATTTATATGGGAAACAACAAAAAAATTTAAGAATTTGTAAATTTTGGCCATTTTTCATGGTTTTGGGGCCTTTTTGCATTTTAAAATTTCATTACGAAAAATGGCCCCAAACTTTTAATCTTCAACGAAAATACTTTTTGAAAAAAAAACTTCGATAGCAAACCGACGGAAAACATAGGCGCCTGCCAGGCGACTGAGCATACCCTAAGCGGAGCGACGGAGTCGCGTGAGCGGGACAGAGGACCCGAAAAGGGAGTTTAAATCCTTGAACCCGCGAAGCGGTGCAGGCAAGGTACTTTTAAGGCTCTCCCAAACCGACGCAAAATTTTTCATTTTTTGTTTGGGGCCATTTTACATAACATTGGGGTCATTTTTCCATTTTGAAAATGGGGCAATTTTTCATTATGAAAAAGAGCCCCAAATTCGGGGCCATTTCTCATTTTTCGTTTGGGGCCATTTTTCATGGGGGCCCAATTTCATGTAGCCGAAATGAAGTTAAGATTTTTAAAAAAGGAAAAAAAGCCGGTTAGATAAAATTGATTTTTATATTTGTTTTTTTTTTTAATGTTATTTTATATAATTTTTTCTAATCAGCTTTTTTTCCTTTTGAAAAATCCTTACTTCATTTCTGCTGGTCAGATTTTTTAAATTAAGATCTCAAAATTTAGCTTGCAAATGTGGATAAATTCTTAAATAAAAAATATTGGGGAGGGGCAAAAAATGTTTTACTAAAAGGTTGTGTTAATGTCCCGTCAACTTTATATATACTATTTTACATTCAAAATATGATGAAAAATTTTAAATTTTCAAGAAACAAATTATACACAATTTGAGGTATAACCTTTTTCTACAGGTATGTTAGAAATTTTATATTTGTTAATCTAACGGGGAACAACTAGGGGCAGTTTAATAAAATAAATCGACACTTTAATATATAATATTAGAATTTTTGTCGTGCTATATCTTGAAAGTTTTTTGACTTACATGAAATCTAAATAAACAGAAATTTTGGAAACTTAATGTTCTATAAAAAGTAGCAAAAGTGATTTTTGGTTCGGATGGACTTTGGGTGAGATAAACTTGAAAAACCATTTTTAAAATCGAAAATTTGCTTGTTTTTTAACAATAAATTTGTATAGGAAGGAGTTATCAAAAAAAAAAACTAGGCAAAAATTGTAAAAAACATGTTTACCTACAAAAGTCAACAAAAATAGCTACTGTACGACCAATAGCGGTTGAGAAAATTGAGTAAACACCTTTTTCAAAATGGCGGATTACGCAGAGGGTTTTTTTATTGGAAAATTGTGGTTTTAGAATCCCCAAGAGATACTCTTTAAAATAAAACAATAAAATTCTCTTCCCAAATTTTTGTAGATATTTTCTATATTTTTGGAATAATTTGATTGGACTAATATGGATTTAGTAAATTGCTAAAAAGTTAAAGTAACCATTTTGTGGTTTTAACTTTAGCTAATTGTTAAGAGATAGTAAGATGTTAAGAAAGTTTAAAATTGGGAAAATCTTCTTTTTACCTTACCAAGATAGTAAAATGGCTTGAACAATTTACTAAATCGTTTAAAATTGTGCGGGAATAATTTTTAGCGATACCAAGTACATTGTTTTTTTTTTATTATAATCCATTTTAGTTGGTAAACAATTGATGACCAAATTTAGCTTCACTCTTGTTGAATTTATCATAATACAATTATAGCAAATGTTTTTAATAAGGTTAAGAGCAATCATGGATGCATTTGTTTTTTGAAATTATAGCAAAAATTAATCAAGTGAATTTTTTACACAATCACATTTTTAGTATGAATTTTTTAAACATTTGCAATAATTTTTCAAGTTTTAATTGTTTAATTTTATCGATCTTAACTTGATGGAAATTCATTTTATAAATAGATAAACAAAATTAAAATTGTTTAAAATTTCCACATTTTATTTTTAATTATAAATCTGTGACAGTTGTTTGCGCCGAAACATTTTTCACAATTTTTTTTTCATATTAATATATTTTTCGTAATGAAAATTGATTTTTCCGCAAAAAATGTGATTAAAGTACCCTCAATACTTTTCCTTTAATGCGTACGACCTGAAACATATTTATAAAGGAGGTTTTCGCCATTAATCATATGTAACTATATTTTTTTTAAATTGACCAATTTTATTTTATAGAATTTTGAATACACTATTGATATAAAAATCAAACTGATTGCTCACTCACACAATAATTTTTCCATTTTTCGGCTTTTTTTAAAGAGCTTGACCATGAAAATCCGAGTATTAGAACTGAAGTTATGATTTTTTGAAAGAAAAAATATCGGTTCAAATTATTTTTTTTAAACAGGATCACAAAGCCCACTGGTGGCCGAGGGTTGGTAATGATCGAACCAGTTTTAATCTCTTTTTTTTTCAATCAATATAAAAAAATCAATTTTGAAATTGTGGTAATAATATAGCAGGTAGAGCAACAAAAAAGATATGAAAATAATAGTTTTTTTTTATTGGTTTGAATGAATCGTTAAGCGCACTCAAGATCAATGAGTCGATATCTAGAGGCACTCTAATATTTTACCTTAGCTCTAGTTAACTATAAGCGAGCAAACCCACCCTTTAAAAAGAAAAAAATCAAAGAAGTATAAAAGCGGTATACCTGGTGAACCATATTATTATATCTCGGTGGAAATGAACTGTCAAACATTGCATGGGAAAAATAATGTGCAAAACAGATAATATTATCTCATGAGTTTGATGCGGAAAGCTTAGAGAAAAGCCTGATACACTGGGATAAGTCATTTGTGACGTTTCATTTAATTTTGAAAGGGGTGTTCATGTAAACATCTTACAGAAAGTTATAATATTTTTCGACTTTCGGCGTGAAGCTGAAGAACTCAGTTGTGGAAGCTTTTAACAAATTTTTAATTATCTTATGCTGCTCAACTGTAGAGCAGTGGATAGCATGTCTATCTACACTAAGTCTTTTAATAATAAAGTTTTGGCCTATAGCCGACTTACATAGTTCGATGGTCTCTTTTAGGTCCATCTTGAAGACATTAATGGGCGGCACCTTCTCTTTTTTATTCATCGGCGGCTGTGGCTGCTGCTGGTGTTCCTTCTGTTTCTGTTGTCTCTGCTGCTGTTGTTTCTGTTGCTGCTGCTGTTTCTGGATCTGCTGTTGTTGTTGCTTTTGTACTTGCTGCTGCTGTGGCTGTTCTGTTGACAGCTGTATGTTTGGCTGCTTTGGTTGATGTTGCTGGGGCTGCTTAGTTGGCAATTGCAGCTCTGCATTGTGTTTTAACTGTTGGGCTACTTTTTGTGGAGCCTGTAGCGATTTTTTGTTCGTCCGCTCCTGCCTCTCACGCTCTCGTCGAGCTTCTTGTTTTATCTTGAGAGCTTCTACCAATTGGTTTACCTCTGCTGTGAGCTGGTCAATCTGCTTTTTCTTAGCATTTAACATGCTATGGAAGGCCTGCTCCTCTATCTCCTCCTCTTCCTCCGATGCGGACGGTGATGTTGAAAACAAACGCATCTTTATCACCGCTGGTGTAGAGCCCTTCTCCACCCTCGGACATGTATTGTATTTCCTCGTCATCTATGACTTTGGATGACGAGGAATTAAGTTGATGGTTGCTTTTTGCTGCTGTAATTTGGTTTTCTTCAGGCGCCGTCTCCCCCCATCTAGCTGGCAGCTGAGCTGTGGTGATGGAGCGGCGCTTTACAAGATTGGGTACACTCCTTACCCTCCTCCTCTTTTTCGGTTGATCGGCTGGTGGTCCCGTACCGGCATCGGTGGCCGAGGGTTGGTAATGATCGAACCAGTTTTAATCTCTTTTTTTTTCAATCAATATAAAAAAATCAATTTTGAAATTGTGGTAATAATATAGCAGGTAGAGCAACAAAAAAGATATGAAAATAATAGTTTTTTTTTATTGGTTTGAATGAATCGTTAAGCGCACTCAAGATCAATGAGTCGATATCTAGAGGCACTCTAATATTTTACCTTAGCTCTAGTTAACTATAAGCGAGCAAACCCACCCTTTAAAAAGAAAAAAATCAAAGAAGTATAAAAGCGGTATACCTGGTGAACCATATTATTATATCTCGGTGGAAATGAACTGTCAAACATTGCATGGGAAAAATAATGTGCAAAACAGATAATATTATCTCATGAGTTTGATGCGGAAAGCTTAGAGAAAAGCCTGATACACTGGGATAAGTCATTTGTGACGTTTCATTTAATTTTGAAAGGGGTGTTCATGTAAACATCTTACAGAAAGTTATAATATTTTTCGACTTTCGGCGTGAAGCTGAAGAACTCAGTTGTGGAAGCTTTTAACAAATTTTTAATTATCTTATGCTGCTCAACTGTAGAGCAGTGGATAGCATGTCTATCTACACTAAGTCTTTTAATAATAAAGTTTTGGCCTATAGCCGACTTACATAGTTCGATGGTCTCTTTTAGGTCCATCTTGAAGACATTAATGGGCGGCACCTTCTCTTTTTTATTCATCGGCGGCTGTGGCTGCTGCTGGTGTTCCTTCTGTTTCTGTTGTCTCTGCTGCTGTTGTTTCTGTTGCTGCTGCTGTTTCTGGATCTGCTGTTGTTGTTGCTTTTGTACTTGCTGCTGCTGTGGCTGTTCTGTTGACAGCTGTATGTTTGGCTGCTTTGGTTGATGTTGCTGGGGCTGCTTAGTTGGCAATTGCAGCTCTGCATTGTGTTTTAACTGTTGGGCTACTTTTTGTGGAGCCTGTAGCGATTTTTTGTTCGTCCGCTCCTGCCTCTCACGCTCTCGTCGAGCTTCTTGTTTTATCTTGAGAGCTTCTACCAATTGGTTTACCTCTGCTGTGAGCTGGTCAATCTGCTTTTTCTTAGCATTTAACATGCTATGGAAGGCCTGCTCCTCTATCTCCTCCTCTTCCTCCGATGCGGACGGTGATGTTGAAAACAAACGCATCTTTATCACCGCTGGTGTAGAGCCCTTCTCCACCCTCGGACATGTATTGTATTTCCTCGTCATCTATGACTTTGGATGACGAGGAATTAAGTTGATGGTTGCTTTTTGCTGCTGTAATTTGGTTTTCTTCAGGCGCCGTCTCCCCCCATCTAGCTGGCAGCTGAGCTGTGGTGATGGAGCGGCGCTTTACAAGATTGGGTACACTCCTTACCCTCCTCCTCTTTTTCGGTTGATCGGCTGGTGGTCCCGTACCGGCATCGGATGATGATGCTGCCAGGGCATCTTTCGATGTCCCCGCTGTTGGTGCCGTTGCTGGCTTTAGTATATTTGCCGTTGCTGGCTTTTCTATATTTGCCTTCGTTGGCTTAGCTGTTGTTGCTGGCACATCATTCGATGACCCAGTTGCTGCTGCCGTTTTCGGCTTCTTTTTTGTTGCTGGGACACCACCTTTCAGTGATCCCGCAACGTTGACGTCACTCATGTGGTTGTTGTCCCACGCAGTAATATTTTCGACTTCCCGGTTATGAAAAAAAGCCGACAAAAATTTTGACCCAGACCGGGGTTCGAACCGGCTATCTTCGGCTCCGGGATCTGCCACCTTTTTTTTTTTTTTTTTTTTTTTTTTTTAATTCATTTTTATTTTCATTTAACTTATAACTATCTTAATGCTAGACAAAAATTCATAAAAACTAGCCTACTTATCAATATCTTACAACTAACTTACTGGCCCTAGGCGGGCGCTCTAAGTCAAACCATATCTTAATACTAATGCCTTTCGGCCTAAGAACTAATTATATACTAAAATCTAACTGGTTTTATTTTTCACCAAGAAAGATTGGGAAAAACTTGGTTTCTATATCATTTTTTTAATTTTTTATATAAAACTTACAACTACCTAAAAAAATATCTTAACACTAATTAAAACTACTTAGACTACTTAACACTACTATAAAACTACTTATAACTACCTTAAAAACTAGAACAGCCACAGCAGGCTTTTTTAATTTTGTATTTTTTTTTTTTGTTTGATTTTGTTGTTTCATATTTTTTTTTTGTTTGATTTTGTTGTTTTATAATTTTTTTGTTTGATTTTTTTTTTTTTTTTTGTGCCACCCTGACTGTCCCTACTTAAATCTAATAAACCTAAAACTATGTAAGTCGACCAAGACCAGAACTATATCTGAGTCAACTTTAAAAATTTTCATTTTCAGCATTAAGCCACCAAAACTGGCTCTCCTGCTTCACCCTATCTCTTCGGTCCCTATCAGACACAGTCCTACTGAACCGAAGTGTCTCAGCTCCACCTTGTGCGATGACGTCTCGACTATAAAGAAGTCGCCTATCCACAGTTCTACGGCAGACGTGGTAGATTAGCGGAACCGCCTCTCTATCCTGTATCAGCCCCCGACTGTCTAAATAGAAGAATGCGTTAGGTGGAATATAACCGCTCAAACGCACACTCTCAAAGTATTCGTTGTTGGGGTAGTAAGCCCCAAAAATTAAGCTATTAGCCGAGGACATCGCTCTTGCAATGTGACCCCGAATCAGCTTGAGTATAAAATTATCGATTCTGTTAATGTTGGCTCCATTGTATAGAACCTCGTTGGAATAATAATGTTTGTACTCCGACTCTGGTGTTCTGTGTAATCCAAGGCAGCGTCGAAGACACTGTCTCTCAAACACCCGAATCTTTTCTATTTGAGATGGGGCAACGTTGAACCACACCGGGCATCCATAGGCAATCATTGGCCGGATAAGGGCCAAATCACCTTAACCCTGCTATCAAGACGGCTGCTAAAAAACAACCGTTTTGTCAGGGCGAAAGCTCCCCTGGCTCTGGTCAAAGCAGCATTTATATGTCTATCGAAATACAAATACTGATCCATCCAGATGCCATGGTACTTTTCTACACTTTTATTCGCCAGTGGATGTCCATGTGGCCCTACGATCACCAGCTTGCGCCAGTTCTTTCTTGTATCCCTAGGGGCTCCACGCAATGAAGTCCTGAACAGAATGGTTTCGGATTTCTGAAAGTTGATTTTCAACTTCCAGTCATCGCAATATCGCTGAATCTTGTCGAAGTCACGCTGCAAGAGAATTCTGATGACCTCAACTGTTGGAGCTGTTCTGTACGCAATTAGATCGTCGGCATACGCTATGGCATGGGCTAGACTACCTATCAGATCGCTGGTGTAAATACTGAATAGAATCGGTGAGTTCACCGCTCCCTGTTGAAGACCATTTTTAATTTCGAAGGTTGTGGTAGAAGTTACATTGCCAATTTTGACAACAAACTTTCTACCATTGAGCATATCATAAAGCATATATAAAAGCGGTTTACTTATGCCCAGTCTGGCTAGCTTTAGATATAGACCTTCTAACCATACGGTGTCGAAAGCTTTCTCCAAGTCAACCAGACAAGCACCCGTACACTGTCTTTTAGATTTGTTCCATTGGACATCAGAAACGAGCTTAGACGCGGCATGAATGGTGTCATGTCCCGCCTTAAAACCGAACTGATTATCCGGTATGATATTGTTGTCCTCTGCCCACTTGGACAGAGCTCTATTTACAACTTTCTCAAATACCTTACTGATACTTGGAAGAAGACTTATCGACCGGAGATTCGCCGGATTGGAGTTGTCCTTTCCCTTTTTCGGGAGAGGATGAACCACAGCTGTTTTCCACCACCCTGGATAATATGCATTATTCAGAGCGTTGTTAAACAGTGTGGCATAAATGTCAACTGCTTCCTGAGGCAGATGTCGCAGTACAACGTTGGATATACCATCGATTCCTGCTGACTTCTTTTTCTTTAATGAAGCGAAGATGAGCTGGAGCTCAACTTTCGAAATTAACAGGGAATTAGCCCCGTTTCGCTCGGCGATGGTGGCGTTTGCTAAGTATTCTTCATTGAACCCGGTGAAACCGAGATTCTCTGATCGCCATTGCGTCATTTCATTTCGAAGGTAGAAGTGGTGAAGCAAGGCTCTGTTCTCCAGGTCATGGTTCGGGCGAATGCTAGCATTCACCTTATACACTTGCTGGAAAGCAGCCCCCACAGCCTCCACTTTCTCACGAGGATCTTCGATTATAAAGAGGTCATCGTCCAAGACGGCTTCCTCTGGATCTATGCCTGCTATCAGAAGTACGTCTCTGTTCTCTGTCGTTCTCTGAAGCTTAAGACACGGAAGTTCGTTCTGATCATTCCGTCTAAATATTTTATTAATTTGAGGAAACATACTCGGGTCACTTGAATTAACGGCCCGAATTTTGTTGTCCCAGTACAAATTAATAGACAACCGGTAGTTTTCTTTGATCAGTTGGTTGATGTTTTTGATAGACGACTTCAGTGTCCTAATCTCCAGATCGTGTCGGTCAGTAAATCGTCTGAACAAGAGTTTCAGTCTTGTCAAAAGTCCACTTTTTTGTCTGTGTAGTGCGTCGATAGTTGCGTTGCGGTACATGTCGGTGGCTTCTCGTTCTTCGTATTTCGGTATTGTTTTTTCCATTGTTCGTTGGATTGTACTGTCCATTTTTTCCAGATAATCGTCAATTTCCGTATTTGTTAAATTCCTGTCATTTGGTGGGGATATATTGTTAGTACCTAGTTCGCTCGATAAAGCGCTGGTGAAGCGTGGCCAGCGAATCTTACTGTAGTTGTAAGAATGCACTGGCACATACTCTTCCAACTCCACGAGCTCGTTCGGAAGTTGAATTACGGCAGCAAGTCCGCAGTGGTCACTGTCGTACTCTATCGTTCGTAAACAGTTTCTAGGTCGTTGACCCACAGTGTCAATAATAGTCAGTCTTGAGTCCTTAAGCAAAACATCCAGATAGGACCCGCTTCTTGGAAACGAAGGCCTATCAGTAGCCAGAAGGTCGAGCATATACTCAACGTTGTATTGATTCATCCAATTAAATAGATGGCTACCTCTCGGATTTTGTATTTGATTTCCCCAATCTACATGTTTGGCATTCAAATCACCGGCCATGAGATAGTAATTCTCTTCCGAGTTCAGTTGTAAGCATTGAAAAAGTTTTTCGAGCTCTGTTAAAAATTCAGTTGGCTGAGGTGATTCCGGTGCATAAGCCGCAATCGCATACATCCGCTTCCCATGTTTGAGAGGAATGCATACGATACACGCCTCAAGCAACCGAAATCTGCGTACTTCACTATTATATATAACTTTATAATTAATGCCTTTTCGTACAAAGATTGCGACACCTCCCCCAAAAGTGGAGTTGGGCCGATCTCTTCGTACGATATTGTAATTATTGTTAGTCATTTTATGTTTCTGGTTCAGCTTAGTTTCGCTGGCCATAAACACATCTGAACTTTGATCTTTCAACAGTTGGAATAAATTTGCTCTACGTTCGGTCCTTACCAGTGAATTTACATTCACAGCAAGGATCCTAAAGGGCCTCTCCGGCAGCGCGCCCTTACCCTATAAATTGCGTTAAGCTAGGCAAATAAGAGTAGAGATGGTCTACCCGCTTTGCCTGCTCCCCGATCTGTTTTTGAAGACCTGTTAATTGGCCCTGAATGGCCACCAACAAGGTCATAATATCCGCCTGTGCCGCCGGAGCCTTAGGCACGGGGGCCTGTGGGGCTGCCTTTGGCGTAGGCTGTACCGTTGTTCCCCTCCCTGACGCCATTTGGGCGTACGAGATTTGGGGGTTAACGGACATTGTTGTGGGAGCACGCGTTAATGGGCGTTTCTCTACTTCTATTTGCCTTACATTTTTATTTTTCAGTTCCTGAAAGATCGGACATCCCCGATAGCTAGCGGGGTGTCCGTCTTTCCGGCAGAGTGCACATTTGAGCAGGGCCTTGTCCTCGACCCTTTCCTCACCTAGCTTATATTCTCCTTTTATGTGGTTCTCACCACACTTACCGCAGCGTGACTGCATTTCGCAGTTTGCTGCAGCGTGGCCGAACCTTTGGCAGCGCATGCATTGAAGCATGTCACCGCGCCTCTTTAATCTATCCCAGGTTACACACTGGTAGTTGAGGACGGAGATACTCCTCAAACTATCCAGTTTGCTATTGGGTGAGAGCTGCACTAGGAAGATGGACAAATTCCTCTTCTCCCGTCTTGCTCGGACTGTGGTAAACGGCTTGACCTCGATAAAGTCGAGATCGTCACTCGCTTTTTGGCGGAGCTCATTTAAGAGGTCCTTCGGATCCGTGCAGGAATCTATGCCCTTCAAGAGGACCGTTTGTAATTTATCAACTTTCGGCGTGAAGCTGAAGAATTCAGTTGTGGAGACTTTTAATAAATTTTTAATTATTTTGTGCTGTTCCACAGTCATGCAGTGGATAGCATGCCTATCTATACTTAAACGTTTAATATAAAAGTTCTGGCCTATGGCCGACTTACATAATTCTATGGTCTCTTTAAGGTCCATCTTATAAACATTAATGGGCGGCACTTTCTCTTTCTTGGTTATCTGCGGCTGTGGCTGCTGCTGTTGACTCTGCTGCTGTTGATTCTACTGCTGCTGGTTCTGCTGCGGTTGTCTCTGCTGCTGCTGGTTCTGCTGTTGTTGTGTCTGCTGCTGTTGGTTTTGTTGCTGCTGCTCGTTTGATTTTTTGTTCGCCTGCTGTAGTTGTTTGCTTGTCAGCAGCGGCTCTTTTTTGTGCTGCTGTGCTTCATGGCGCTGCAGCTCCGCATCACCACTTTTTGACTGGGCCTCCTTTAGTGGGGCCTGTCTTGCTTTTTTAGCTTGCCGCTCCTGTCGTTCTCTCTCTCGACGAGCTTGCTGCTTTTCTTTTAATCCTTGCCTTAATGACAGTGGCGTAAAATTTAAAACAACCTATTGTTAAGGGCTTAGCATTTTACTAGTCAGCAATTTCCTAGTTAATTAGCAATTTGCTAAGATATTCCAACATTTTAAATCTTTTTCTAACTAGTAAATTGCTAATTAAGCACATGGCTTAACATTTTTAGGTTTAAATTTGATGAACACAATTATTGTTTTTATGCGTTGTAAATTAATTACACATAAAGTTGAATATGTGCTCTAAAAAAGTATTCGATGTTAATATTTTTATCATTTTAACTTCATTAGTTACAAAAAAAAAAAAAAAAAAAAAAGAATCTGTGTACCAGCAGGAATCGAACCTGGACCTCGGTCCATCGGTGCGATGTACCATCAGATGCCATATAGTCCAATCAAATTATCAAAAATATCTACAAAAATTCGGTAGAAATGAAGGGCTACATGAAATTTGGACCCAATGAAATTTGGCCCCAAACATAAAATGAAAAATGGTCCAAAAATTTATATGGGAAACAACAAAAAAATTTAAGAATTTGTAAATTGGGGCCATTTTTCATGGTTTTGGGGCCTTTTTGCATTTTAAAATTTCATTACGAAAAATGGCCCCAAACTTTTAATCTTCAACGAAAATACTTTTTGAAAAAAAAACTTCGATAGCAAACCGACGGAAAACATAGGCGCCTGCAAGGCGACTGAGCATACCCTAAGCGGAGCGACGGAGTCGCGTGAGCGGGACAGAGGACCCGAAAAGGGAGTTTAAATCCTTGAACCCGCGAAGCGGTGCAGGCAAGGTACTTTAAAGGCTCTCCCAAACCGACGCAAAATTTTTCATTCTTTGTTTGGGGCCATTTTACATAAGATTGGGGTCATTTTTCCATTTTGAAAATGGGGCCATTTTTCATTATGAAAAAGAGCCCCAAATTCGGGGCCATTTCTCATGTTTAGTTTGGGGCCATTTTTCATGGGGGCCCAATTTCATGTAGCCGAAATGAAGTTAAGATTTTTAAAAAAGGAAAAAAAGCCGGTTAGATAAAATTGATTTTTATATTTGTTTTTTTTTTTTTAATGTTATTTTATATAATTTTTTCTAATCAGCTTTTTTTCCTTTTGAAAAATCCTTACTTCATTTCTGCTGGTCAGATTTTTTAAATTAAGATCTCAAAATTTAGCTTGCAAATGTGGATAAATTCTTAAATAAAAATTATTGGGGAGGGGCAAAAAATGTTTTACTAAAAGGTTGTGTTAATGTCCCGTCAACTTTATATATACTATTTTACATTCAAAATATGATGAAAAATTTTAAATTTTCAAGAAACAAATTATACACAATTTGAGGTATAACCTTTTTCTACAGGTATGTTAGAAATTTTATATTTGTTAATCTAACGGGGAACAACTAGGGGCAGTTTAATAAAATAAATCGACACTTTAATATATAATATTAGAATTTTTGTCGTGCTATATCTTGAAAGTTTTTTGACTTACATGAAATCTAAATAAACAGAAATTTTGGAAACTTAATGTTCTATAAAAAGTAGCAAAAGTGATTTTTGGTTCGGATGGACTTTGGGTGAGATAAACTTGAAAAACCATTTTTAAAATCGAAAATTTGCTTGTTTTTCAACAATAAATTTGTATAGGAAGGAGTTATCAAAAAAAAAACTAGGCAAAAATTGTAAAAAACATGTTTACCTACAAAAGTCAACAAAAATAGCTACTGTACGACCAATAGCGGTTGAGAAAATTGAGTAAACACCTTTTTCAAAATGGCGGATTACGCAGAGGGTTTTTTTATTGGAAAATTGTGGTTTTAGAATCCCCAAGAGATACTCTTTAAAATAAAACAATAAAATTCTCTTCCCAAATTTTTGTAGATATTTTCTATATTTTTGGAATAATTTGATTGGACTAATATGGATTTAGTAAATTGCTAAAAAGTTAAAGTAACCATTTTGTGGTTTTAACTTTAGCTAATTGTTAAGAGATAGTAAGATGTTAAGAAAGTTTAAAATTGGGAAAATCTTCTTTTTACCTTACCAAGATAGTAAAATGGCTTGAACAATTTACTAAATCGTTTAAAATTGTGCGGGAATAATTTTTAGCGATACCAAGTACATTGTTTTTTTTTATTATAATCCATTTTAGTTGGTAAACAATTGATGACCAAATTTAGCTTCACTCTTGTTGAATTTATCATAATACAATTATAGCAAATGTTTTTAATAAGGTTAAGAGCAATCATGGATGCATTTGTTTTTTGAAATTATAGCAAAAATTAATCAAGTGAATTTTTTACACAATCACATTTTTAGTATGAATTTTTTAAACATTTGCAATAATTTTTCAAGTTTTAATTGTTTAATTTTATCGATCTTAACTTGATGGAAATTCATTTTATAAATTGATAAACAAAATTAAAATTGTTTAAAATTTCCACATTTTATTTTTAATTATAAATCTGTGACAGTTGTTTGCGCCGAAACATTTTTCACAATTTTTTTTTCATATTAATATATTTTTCGTAATGAAAATTGATTTTTCCGCAAAAAATGTGATTAAAGTACCCTCAATACTTTTCCTTTAATGCGTACGACCTGAAACATATTTATAAAGGAGTTTTTCGCCATTAATCATATGTAACTATATTTTTTTTAAATTGACCAATTTTATTTTATAGAATTTTGAATACACTATTGATATAAAAATCAAACTGATTGCTCACTCACACAATAATTTTTCCATTTTTCGGCTTTTTTTAAAGAGCTTGACCATGAAAATCCGAGTATTAGAACTGAAGTTATGATTTTTTGAAAGAAAAAATATCGGTTCAAATTATTTTTTTTAAACAGGATCACAAAGCCCACTGGTGGCCGAGGGTTGGTAATGATCGAACCTGGCAGTTTTAATTTCTTTTTGTTTTCAATCAATATAAAAAAATCAATTTTGAAATTGTGATAATAATATAGCAGGTAGAGCAACAAAAAAGATATGAAAATAATAGTTTTTTTTTATTGGTTTGAATGAATCGTTAAGCGCACTCAAGAGCAATGAGTCGATATCTAGAGGCACTCTAATATTTTACCTTAGCTCTAGTTAACTATAAGCGAGCAAACCCACCCTTTAAAAAGAAAAAAATCAAAGAAGTATAAAAGCGGTATACCTGGTGAACCATATTATTATATCTCGGTGGAAATGAACTGTCAAACATTGCATGGGAAAAATAATGTGCAAAACAGATAATATTATCTCATGAGTTTGATGCGGAAAGCTTAGAGAAAAGCCTGATACACTGGGATAAGTCATTTGTGACGTTTCATTTAATTTTGAAAGGGGTGTTCATGTAAACATCTTACGGAAAGTTATAATATTTTTCTGGAAAACAGAAAATTATCTCGTAATATGAATACCCTTAATAATCATAAGGAGTTACATGCTAATTATAAAATTTTTCATTTTCTAGAAATAAACCCCTTCCGTGTTTTTGGTTTTTATAATATTGTATGTCCTATAACCTTTTATTTGATACCTCATTTTTAAATATCAACAAATAATTACAGTGTTTTTTTTTCCAAAAAAGAACAATTTGCTTTATTTACAAATTTGTAGAAGAAGGTTATATCTATAATTGTTTTTTTAATTTTTAGATTTTTCATTAATTTTTACCAATTTTCAATATGTATTTAACGCTAAAAGGTATGCAGTTTTCGCTTTATGGCAAACTCTTTCTCTTTTAACAACTTATTATGTCATGAAAGTGAATAGTTTTTTTTTTCTTATATCTTTTCATTTGATACCACATTTATATGTATCTGTATATCAAAAAATAATTGCTTAGGTTTTTTTAAAAAAACAAACAATTTGATCGACCAATAGACTGTATTTTTGATGAATTTTTCCTGCGATTATGCTTAAAAATCCATTTTAAAGCTTCTGGTTGTCGTAGAAATATGTTTAATATGCCAAGATAATTGTTGATTGGTATATATTATTAGAAAATTTAAGTTTTGATAATCGGTGCGGAAACAGTTAAGATATTCAATATTTAATCAAAATAATGCTATTTTATCTGCCCAAGTGTATTAGTCTTTAAAAATTTTGAGTCGCTTATACATTTTATATATGTATTTAAATGGTGAGGAAATAAGCTTTCTAAATTTTGAATTTCGGATAAGTACTTTTTCTGTTTAGCCAATGTAATACAGAGAAATCAGCAATTTCACATTTTTGTCTGGATTTTATCTGTATAAAGTATTTAGCACAGTTATATTTTGTATATCAAATTTTTAAATAAAAAGATATGATATTCACTATTAAGTCAAAATAATGCTATTTTATCTTCTTAGACGTATTTGTCTTTAAAATTGAATGGTTGTCTATTAAGATTTTGTATGTGGTTAAATGGTGGAAAAATGACCTTACTATAGACATCTAAATTTTGAAATTCGGATAAGTACTTTTCGATGTATAGCCGACTTTGAGCAGACAAATTGACAATATTAAAATTTTCTCTGGATTTTATCCGTAAAAATATAAAAATATTTAGAATGTAAAATTTTTTTATTTGAAATTATTTTGTGAAGGAAGCTTGTGAGCAACGGACGGTTATGTTTTATATATAATTTTTTTTTTTTTTAGATTTTAAAAACTTATATTTTTTAAATTTGGAAATATTTGCTGGGTGTGGTGAAAATATAAAAATAAAATTTGTTGTAAAATAAACGATCCGTTTTTCATTTTTTTTGTTAAAAAATCGATATAACCAATATTAACGCCGCTCCTGTTAAAATAATAGGATTAGAGTAATAGGTGTGTTGGTTTTGTTTTTCAAAATGTATCAATTTTTCATTAACTTTTGAATTTTAATTACCAAAAATCGAAATGATTTTTAATTAGATCACATTTTAAGTATGAGTTTTTATTTTTAAATTGCAAACAATCTTACAAAGAAATTCAGGTTATAAATTTCTACTTAAACAACATGTCTCAAACAAAGAAAATTATTAAATTTTACTCAAGTTTGAAGGCTCTAAAGTTGGCTAAATGGAGCTTTTTTGTGATTTATTTTATTGAATTGCCCCTACTTTTTTTCCCGTTAGATAAACAAATAAATAATTCTTTACACATTTCTAGAAAAGGGTTAAAACTATAATTTTGTATCATTAGTTCATTATACAAATTTCATCAAGTTTTGAATTTAAAAGAGCTAATATAAATTTGACGCGTCATTTACACACCCTTTCAGTATGAAATTTTTCACACCTTCTCAATAATTTTTATATTCAAATTTTAACGTGTTTTTATGCTCAACCAGATGGTCTTGAACCATTTTTTTTTCGAATTATCCCCTGGCGAGAACATTTATTACAAGTTAAACACAAAAAAAAATATAAGTATATTAAAAAAAAGAAGAAAATCACGAGGTTCGAACATGTGACCCCTGGCACCATAGGCGGTAACACATTTTTTTTTTTTTTTAAATTCATTTTTATTTTCATTTAAATTATAACTACCTTAATGCTAGACAAAAATTCATAAAAACTAGCCTTCTTATCAATATCTTACAGCTAACTTACTGGCCCTAGGCGGGCGCTCTAAGTTAAACAATATCCTAATACTAATGCCTTTCGGCCTAAGAACTAATTATATACTAATATCTTTCTAGTTTTATTTTTTTATTGGTATCCATATCATTTTCTTTTATTTTTTATATAAAACTTACATACTACCTAAAAATATTTTAAAACTAATTAAAACTACTTAGACTACTTAAAAACTACTATAAAACTACTTATAACTACCTTAAAAACTAGAACAGCCACAGCAGGCTTTTTTGATTTTGTATTTTTTTTTTTTTGTTTGATTTTGTTGTTTTATAATTTTTTTTTTTTTTTTTTTTTTTTTGTGCCACCCTGACTGTCCCTACTTAAATCTAATAAACCTTAAACTATGTAAGTCGACCAAGACCAGAACTATATCTGAGTTAACTTTAAAAATTATTATTTCCAGCATTACGCCACCAAAACTGGCTCTCCTGCTTCACCCTATCTCTTCGGTCCCTATCAGACACAGTTCTACTGAACCGAAGTCGCTCGGCTCCACCTTGTGCGATGACGTCTCGACTATAAAGAAGTCGCCTATCCACAGTTCTACGGCAGACGTGGTAGATTAGCGGAACCGACTCTCTTTCCTGTATCAGCCCCCGACTGTCTAAATAGAAGAATGCGTTAGGTGGAATATAACCGCTCAAACGCACACTCTCAAAGTATTCGTTGTTGGGGTAGTAAGCCCCAAAAATTAAGCTATTAGCCGAGGACATCGCTCTTGCAATGTGACCCCGAATCAGCTTGATTATAAAATTATCGATTCTGTTAATGTTGGCTCCATTGTATAGAACCTCGTTGGAATAATAATGTTTGTACTCCGACTCTAGTGTTCTGTGTAATCCAAGGCAGCGTCGAAGACACTGTCTCTCAAACACCCGAATCTTTTCCATTTGAGATGGGGCAACGTTGAACCACATCGGGCATCCATAGGCAATCATTGGCCGGATAAGGGCCAAATCACCTTAACCCTGCTATCAAGACGGCTGCTAAAAAACAACCGTTTTGTCAGGGCGAAAGCTCCCCTGGCTCTGGTCAGAGCAGCATTTATATGTCTGTCGAAATACAAATACTGATCCATCCAGATGCCAAGGTACTTTACTACACTTTTATTCGCCAGTGGATGTCCATGTGGCCCTACGATCACCAGCTTGCGCCAGTGCTTTCTTGTATCCCAAGGGGCACCATGCAATGGAGTCCTGAACAGAATAGTTTCTGATTTCTGGACGTTGATTTTCAACTTCCAGTCATCGCAATATCGCTGAATCTTGTCGAAGTCACGCTGTAAGAGAATTCTGATGACCTCAACTGTTGGAGCTGTTCTGTACGCAATTAGATCGTCGGCATACGCTATGGCATGGGCTAGACTACCTATCAGATCGCTGGTGTAAATACTGAAGAGAATCGGTGAGTTAACCGCTCCCTGCTGAAGACCATTTTTAATTTCGAAGGTTGCGGTAGAAGTTACACTGCCACTTTTGACAACAAACTTTCTACCATTGAGCATATCATAAAGCATATATAAAAGGGGTTTACTTATGCCAAGTCTGGCTAACTTTAGATAGAGACCTTCTAACCATACGGTGTCGAAAGCTTTCTCCAAGTCAACCAGACAAGCACCCGTACACTGTCTTTTAGATTTGTTCCATTGGACATCAGAAACGAGCTTAGACGCGGCATGAATGGTGTCATGTCCCGTCTAAAGCCGAACTGATTGTCCGGTATGATATTGTTGTCCTCCGCCCACTTGGACAGAGCTCTATTTATAATTCTCTCAAATACCTTACTGATACTCGGAAGAAGACTTATCGACCGGAGATTGGCCGGATTGGAGTTGTCCTTTCCCTTCTTCGGGAGAGGATGAACCACAGCTGTTTTCCACCACCCTGGATAATATGCATTATTTAGAGCGTTGTTAAACAGTGTGGCATAAATGTCAGCTGCTTCCTGAAGCAGATGTCGCAGTACAACGTTGGATATACCATCGATTCCTGCTGACTTCTTTTTCTTTAATGAAGCGAAGATGAGCTGGAGCTCAACTTTCGAAATTAACAGGGAATTAGCCCCGTTTCGCTCGGCGATGGTGGCGTTTGCCAAGTGTTCTTCATTGAACCCGGTGAAACCGAGATTCTCTGATCGCCATTGCGTCATTTCATTTCGAAGGTAGAAGTGGTGAAGCAAGGCTCTGTTCTCCAGGTCATGGTTCGGGCGAATGCTAGCATTCACCTTATACACTTGCTGGAAAGCAGCCCCCACAGCCTCCACTTTCTCACGAGGATCTTCGATTATAAAGAGGTCATCGTCCAAGACGGCTTCCTCTGGATCTATACCTGCTATCAGAAGTACGTCTCTGTTCTCTGTCGTTCTCTGAAGCTTAAGACACGGAAGTTCGTTCTGATCATTCCGTCTAAATATTTTATTAATTTGAGGAAACATACTCGGGTCACTAGAATTAACGGCCCGAATTTTGTTGTCCCAGTACAAATTAATAGACAACCGGTAGTTTTCTTTGATCAGTTGGTTGATGTTTTTGATATACGACTTCAGTGTCCTAATCGCCAGATCGTGTCTGTCAGTAAATCGTCTGTACAAGAGTTTCAGTCTTGTCAAAAGTCCACTTTTTTGTCTGTGTAGTGCGTCGATAGTTGCGTTGCGGTAAATGTCGGTGGCTTCGCGTTCTTTGTATTTCGGTATTGTTTTTTCCATTGTTCGTTGGATTGTACTGTCAATTTTTTCCAGGTAATCGTCAATTTCCGTATTTGTTAAATTCCTGTCATTTGGTGGGGATATATTGTTAGCACCTAGTTCGCTCGATAAAGCGCTGGTGAAGCGTGGCAAGCGAGTCTTGCTGTAGGTGTAAGAATGCACTGGCACATACTCTTCCAACTCCACGAGCTCGTTCGGAAGTTGAACTACGGCAGCAAGTCCGCAGTGGTCACTGTCGTACTCTATCGTTCGTAAACAGTTTCTAGGTCGTCAACCCACAGGTCAGTAATAGTCAGTCTTGAGTCCTTAAGCAATAGATCCAGATAGGAACCGCTTCTTGGAAACGAAGGCCTATCAGTAGCCAGAAGGTCGAGCATATACTCAACGTTGTATTGATTCATCCAATTAAATAGATGGCTACCTCTCGGATTTTGTATTTGATTTCCCCAATCTACATGTTTGGCATTCAAATCACCGGCCATGAGATAGTAATTCTCTTCCGAGTTCAGTTGTAAGCATTGAAAAAGTTTTTCGAGCTCTGTTAAAAAATTCAGTTGGCTGAGGTGATTCCGGTGCATAAGCCGCAATCGCATACATCCGCTTCCCATGTTTGAGAGGAATGCATACGATACACGCCTCAAGCAACCGAAATCTGCGTACTTCACTATTATATATAACTTTATAATTAATGCCTTTTCGTACAAAGATTGCGACACCTCCCCCAAAAGTGGAGTTGGGCCGATCTCTTCGTACGATATTGTAAGTATTGTGAGTCAATTTATGTTTCTGGTTCAGCTTAGTTTCGCTGGCCATAAACACATCTGGACTTTGATCTTTCAACAATTGGAATAAATTTGCTCTACGTTCGGTCCTAACCAGTGAATTTACATTCACAGCAAGGATCATAAAGGGCCTCTCCGGCAGCGCGCCCTTAACCTATAAATTGCGTTAAGCTAGGCAAATAAGAGTACAGATGGTCTACCCGCTTTGCCTGCTCCCCGATCTGTTTTTGCCCTGAATGGCCACCAACAAGGTCATAATATCCGCCTGTTCCGCCGGAGCCTTAGAGACGTGGGCCTGTGGGGCTGCCTTTGGCGTAGGCTGTACCGTTGTACCCCTCCCTGACGCCATTTGGGCGTAAGAGATTTGGGGGTTAACGGGCATTGTTGTGGGAGCACGCGTTAATGGGCGTTTCTCTACTTCTATTTGCCTTACTTTTTTATTTTTCAGTTCCTGAAAGATCGGACATCCCCGATAGCATGCAGGGTGCCCGTCTTTCCGGCAGAGTGCACATTTGAGCAGGGCCTTGTCTTCGACCCTTTCCTCACCTGACTTACATTCCCCTTTAATTTGGTTCTCGCCACACTTAACACAGCGTGACTGCATTTCGCAATTTGCTGCGGCGTGTCCGAACCTTTGGCAGCGCATGCATTGAAGCATGTCACCGCGCCTTTTTAATTTATCCCATGTCACATATTGTTAGTTGAGGACGGAGATACTCCTCAAACTATCCAATTTGCTGTTGGGTGAGAGCTGGACAAGGAAGATGGACAAATTCCGCTTCTCCCGTCTTGCTCGGACTGGGGTAAATGGCTTGACCTCGATAAAGTCGAGATCGCCGTTCGCTTTTTGGCGGAGCTCATTTAAGAGGTCCTGCGGTTCCGTGCAGGAATCTATGCCCTTCAAGAGGACCGTTTGCAATTTTTCAACTTTCGGCGTGAAGCTGAAGAACTCAGTTGTGGAAGCTTTTAGTAAATTTTTAACAATTTTATGCTGCTCCACTGTGGAGCAGTGGATAGCATGTCTATCTACGCTTAGTTTTTTAATAATAAAGTTTTGGCCTATGGCCGACTTACATAGATCAATGGTCTCTTTTAGGTCCATCTTATATACGTTAATGGGCGGCACCTTTTCTTTTTTATTATTCGGCGGCTGTGGCTGCTGCTGGTGTTCCCTCTGCTGCTGCTGCTGTTGTTGTTGCTGCTTCTTGATCGGCTGCTGTTGTTTTTGTTGCTGATTCTTATTCTGTTGTATTTGCTGCTGATGTGGCTGTTCTAGTTGCAGCTGTTTTTGAGGCTGCTTTTGTTGCTGTTGCTGTTGTGCTACTTTTTGTGTAGCCTGTAGTGACTTTATTTTTTCCTGCTCCTGCCTTTCCCTTTCACGACGAGCTTCTTGCTTCTCCTTCAGCGCTTGTATCATGGGGTCAAGCTCGGCGCTGAGGTGCATTATCTGCTCCTGTACTTCAGTGATTTTTCTGTGGAGGACTTGTTCCTCTCTATCATCATCTTCTGCTGCTGACATCTCTGGCGATGTGAGGTTCACGAAGTGATTCTTTTCGCCGCTAGTGTAGAGCCCTTCTCCACCCTCCGACATATATTGAATTTCCTCGTCATCATCAATGGCTTTTGATGACGATGAATTTAATTGCTTGTTGTCATTTGCTGCTATTTCTTCTTTGTCTCTATGCGCCCTCTCCCCCCATCCAGCTGGCAGCTGAGCTATGGTGATGGAGCGGCGCTTTACATTGAGGTTGGGTACACTCCTTACCCTCCTTCTCCTCTTTTTCGGCTGGTCGGCTGGCGGTACCGTACCGGCATCGGATGATGCTGTTTCCAGGGCATCTTTCGATGTCCCCGGTTTTGATGCCGTTGCTGACTTGCTTGTTGCAGATGTTGTTGTTGGAACAGCTTTGGCTGCCTCTTCTGACTTTGCCGTTGTCGGCTTTTTCATCTTTGCTGGGCCATCTTTCGGTGCCCCCGCACCTTTTCCACCTTCCATTCGTTGATTGTCCAATGCAATAATCGTTTGAGCTTCTCGATTATGTAAAAAAGCAGATAAAAGTTGAGACCCAGACTGGGGCTCGAACCTGCTACCTTCCACACCGCGGTCGGCCACTCTTTTTTTTTTTTTTTTTTTAAATTCATTTTTATTTTTCATTTTTCTTATAAATATCTTAAAGCTAGACAAAAATTCACAAAAAACTAGCCTACTTATCAATATCTTAAAAATAACTTACTGGCCCTAAGCGGGCGCTCTAAATTAAACAATAACTTAATGCTAACGCCTTTCGGCCTACGAACTACTTAAATTAATATCTTATCCTGGTTTTATTTTTCCCAAGAAAGATTTAAAAAAAACTTGGAAATAATATCATTTTTTATTTTTATTTAAGAGCTAAATAAAACTAATTAAAACTACTTAAAACTACTTAAAACTATTCTTAAACTACTATAAAACTACTTACAACTACCTTAAATCTAGAACAGCCACAGCAAGCATTTTCAATTTTGTTATTTTTTTGGTTTGATATTTGGATTTTATAATTTTTTTGTTTTGATTTTGATGGTTTTTTTTTTTTTTTTTTTTTTTTTTTTTTGTGCCACCCTGACTGTCCCTACTTAATTTAGATACTTAAAACTATGTAAGTCGGCCAAGACGAGAAAACTAAGTCAACTATCTAGTATCTACTTCATGATTTAACCACCAAAACTGGTTCTCTTGTTTTACCCTGTCTCGCCGGTCCCGATCGGACAC
Organism: Melangyna quadrimaculata; assembly: GCA_949320155.1. Taxonomy (NCBI): domain Eukaryota; kingdom Metazoa; phylum Arthropoda; class Insecta; order Diptera; family Syrphidae; genus Melangyna; species Melangyna quadrimaculata. The sequence goes on from OX439486.1 coordinate 37,081,651, forward strand.
AGTCCTACTGAACCGAAGGCGCTCTGCTCCGCCCTGTGCGAGGACGTCTCGACTGTAAAGGAGTCGCCTATCTACAGTTCTCCGGCCGACGTGGTAGATTAGCGGAACCGCCGCTCTATCCTGTATCAGCCCTCGACTGTCTAAATAGAGGAAAGCATCGGGTGGGATAAATCCACTTAAACGCACACTCTCGTAGTAATCAGTGTTGGGGTAGTAAGCCCCAAAAATTAAGCTATTGGCTGGGGACATCGCTCTTGCAATGTGACCCCGAATCAGCTTGATTATAAAATTATCGATTCTGTTAATGTTGGCTCCATTGTATAGAACCTCGTTGGAATAATAATGTTTGTACTCCGACTCTGGTGTTCTGTGTAATCCAAGGCAGCGTCGAAGACACTGCCTCTCAAACACCCGAATCTTTTCCATTTGAGATGGGGCAACGTTGAACCACACCGGACATCCATAGGCAATCATTGGCCGGATAAGGGCCATGTAGCAAATCACCTTAACCCTGCTGTCAAGACGGCTGCTATAAAACAACCGTTTTGTCAGGGCAAAAGCTCCCCTGGCTCTGGTCAGAGCAGCATTCATATGACAACCGGTAATTTTCCTTGATCAATTGGTTGATGTTTTTAATTGACGACTTCAGTGTCCTAATCTCCAGATGGTGTATGTCAGTAAAACGTCTGTACAAGAGTTTCAGTCTTGTCAAAAGTCCACTTTTTTGTCTGTGTAGTGCGTCGATGGTCGCGTTGCGGTACATGTCTGTGGCTTCGCGTTCTTTGTATTTTGGTATTGTTTTTTGCATTGTTCGTTGGATTGTACTGTCCATCTTTTCTAAGTAATCGTCAATTTCGGTATTTGTTAAATTTCTGTCATTTGGTGGGGATATGTTGTTCATTCGTAGTTCACTCGATAAAGCGCTGGTGAAGCGTGGCCAGCGAGTCTTACTGTAATTGAAAGAATGCACTGGCACATACTCCTCCAAATCCACGAGCTCGTTTGGAAGTTGAATTACGGCAGCAAGTCCGCAGTGATCACTGTCGTACTCGATCGTTCGTAAACAGTTTCTTGGTTGTTGACCCACAGTGTCAGTAATTGTCAATCTTGAGTCTTTCAACAATAGATCCAGATAGGAACCGCTCCTTGGAAACGAAGGCCTATCAGTAGCCAGAAGGTCGAGCATATACTCAACGTTGTATTGACACATCCAATTAAATAGATGGCTACCTCTCGGGTTTTGTATTTGATTTCCCCAATCTACATGTTTGGCATTCAAGTCACCGGCCATGAGATAGTAATTCTCTTCCGAGTTCAGTTGTAAGCATTGAAAAAGTTTTTCGAGCTCTGTTAAAAATTCAGTTGGCTGAGGTGATTCCGGTGCATAAACCGCAATCGCATACATCCGCTTCCCATGTTTGAGAGGAATGCATACGATGCACGCCTCAAGCAACCGAAATCTGCGTACCTCACTATCATATATTACTTTATAATGTATGCCTTTTCGTACGAAGATTGCGACTCCTACCCCCAAAGTGGAGTTGGGCCGATCTCTTCGCACGATATTGTAATTATTGTTAGTCAACTTATGTTTCTGGTTCAGCTTAGTTTCGCTGGCCATAAACACATCTGGACTTTGATCTTTCAACAATTGGAAAAGATTTGCTCTACGTTCGGTCCTTATCAATGAATTTACATTCACAGCAAGGATCTTAAAGGGCCTCTCCGACAGCGCGCCCTTAACCTATAAAGTGCGTTAAGCTAGGCAAAGCAGAGTAGATATTGTCCACCCTTTTCGCCTGCTCACTTATCTGGTTTTGAAGTCCTGCTATTTGACTCTGAATGGCCAGTAGCAAACCTCTTATTTCGGCCTGTGCGTCCGGAGCCTTAGGCACGAGGGCCGGTGGGGCTGCCTTTGGCGCAGGCTGTACCGTGTTTCCCTTTCCTGACGCCATTTGGTCGTAGGAAATTTGGGGATTAACGGAAATTGTTGTTTGAGGACGCGTTGGTGGGCGTCTCTCTACCTCTGCTTGCCTTGCCGCTTTGTTATGTTTCAATTGCTGAAACGTTGGACATCCCCGATAGTTTGCAGGGTGCCCGCCGCCTCGGCAAAGTGCACATTTAAGTTGGGTCAATTCGACCCGTTCCTGCCCGAGCTTACACTCTCCTACAATGTGGTTCTCACCACACTTGACGCAGCGTGACTGCATTTCGCAGTTTGCTGCAGCGTGGCCGAACCTTTGGCAGCGCATGCATTGAAGCATGTCGCCGCGCCTCTTTAATTTATCCCATGTGACAACCTGGTAGTTGAGGACGGAGATACTCCTCAAACTATCCAGTTTGCTGCTGGGTGAAAGCTGTACTAGGAAAAACGGAAGGTTCCGTTTCGCCCGTCTGGCTCTAACTGTAGCGAACGGCTTAACCCCGATAAACTCGAGATCGTCGCTCGCTTTTCGACGGAGCTCATTTAAGAGCACTTGAGGTTCCGTGCAGGAATCTATGCCCTTTAGAAGGACCGTTTGAAACTTTTCTATTTTCGGAGTAAAACTGAAGAACTCAGTTGTTGTTTCTTTCAATAAATCTTTTATTTTTTTATATTGTTCCAAAGTGGAACATTGAATAGAATGTCTGTCTTTACTTATTCTTTTAATAAAAAAGTTTTCGCCTATGGCCGACTTACATAATTTTATGGTATCCTCTAACTCCATCTTGTATGCGTTGATGGGTGGCACCTTTTCTTTTTTGTTTTTGGGTAGCTGTGGCTGTTGCTGTTGACTCTGCTGCTGTTGTATCTGCTGCTGTTGATTCTGCTGCTGTTGATTCTGCTGCTGCGGCTGCTGCTGCTGATTCTGCTGCTGTTGTTTCTGCTTCTGTTGTTGTTGCCTTTGCTGTTTAGGCTGATGCTGTGGCTGTTGTTGTTGCAGCATATTTTGTTACTGCTCTGGTTGTTGTTTCTGTTGTTGGGGCTGCTTGTTTGTCGGTTGCAACTCCGCATTTTTAATTTGCTGTTGCGCTACTTTTGGTGGAGCCTGTAGCGACTTTTTTATTTCCCGCTCCTGCTTTTCACGCTCTCGTCGAGCTATTTGTTTGTATTTGAGGGCCTTTACTATTTCATGCACCTCTGCTCTTAGCTGCTCGATCTGTCGTTGCTTTTCCTCAACGATGCTATTGAGAGCATGCTCCTCTCTTTCCTCCTCTTCAGATGCCTGGTCTGTTGCATTTCTGTCATCGTTGGTGTGGTGCTCTTCTCCACCCTCAGACATGTATTCTATTTCCTCGTCATCGATGACTTTGGATGACGAGGAATTAACTTTCTGATGCTTTGTTTGGCTTTCCTCTTGCACCGTCTTCCTAACATCAGCTGGCAGCTGTGCTGAAGGGGCAGTGGGACGTGCAGTGCGCTTCACCAAATTCGGAACATATTGTTGTTTTTTCCTTTTGAAGCTGCTTGTTGCTAGGGCATATTTTGATGTCCCCGCTTTGGCTGCCGTTGCTGGCTTTGCTGTTTTTGCCGTTGTCGGCTTTATTGTTGTTGTTGCCTTATTATCCACTGGGACATCTTTCGGTGCTCCAGTTGCTGGTGCCGTTGCTGGCATTGTTGTTGGTGCTGGTGCACCACCTTTCGATGGCCCCGCACTCTTTTTTTCTTCACGCAAATGAGTTTTTTCCCACTTTATGAAGTTTTCGACTTCTCTGTTGTGGAAAAAAGCCGATAAAATATTTGACCCCGACTGGGGATTGAACCGGCTATCTTCGGCTTCGGGATCGGCCACTCTACTTCTGTGCTATTGCACTATATGAAAAAGGCTTGTCTCAAGCTAAGCTCCTACTGTTGCACACACGACTCTAATTTAAAATTCTGCGAAAGCCAATAACGTCTACACTGCTTCACAGATCGATATCGACTGAGGTCGGCCACTCTACTTTTGTGCTATTGCACTATATGAAATTGGCTTGGGTAAACTTGTACTAATACGTCACTCGCGATTTGATTTAGAAAACTGTGAAAGCCGATAACGTTGTGCACACTTCCACAGATCGAGATCGACTGAGGCGGTAACACATCCATCAAGCTACGTTCGGTATTATATTTTCATGGCTGATTTTTATGATAACATATGTATGTATAGTTAACTTTTCGGTTGGTTAAGATTTATATTATTGATTTATTAACAAATTACGATTATCCCCTGGCGATCAAATTTTTGGATAACCCATTTAAACGCTTTAGAGTCACTTAATAAAAGGCCCTTCGCATTTGGAATTCAATTTGGTTACCGAGTTATATGCATTTAAAAGCCCCATACAAAGTGCAACTTGTTTATACTTAAAAAAAAAAAAAAACAGTGGGAGTGACCCATTATTTTTTTGCAGAAATGGTATGACCTAAAAGAGGTCTATTGCCTGACATTTTTTTTTTAATTTGACCGAACGCAATAGCAAATATACAATTCAATTTGAATGCCGAAACGAAAAGGACACCTCATATTCCTTGTCATCGAGTACTTAACAAGTTTCAACTGATATCGAGCCCTTAACACTTCTGTCATTTTAGAAGAATAGATTTCTTTCTTTCTAAAGAAAGAGACAACTATTCTTACAACATTGCGCGCGCATGGATCTCATCCTTCACTTTGGTTAGAGGTTATGTTGATTCGGCGCCGCCATTGGCTTAATAGTAGTACAAAAGAAAAGTTCTAGAAAATTATCTATTTCGTTGCTCAAGGCAAATTGTAATTTTTTCATTATATGGATATACCAATTGTAAGCATTAATTTATAGTTAATTAAAGTTATTGAATTATTGTTATCCTTTCAGGAAATAAAATTAAGTTTTTAACTCAGAAAGAATTGTTCTTTATTCGAGTTATCTGGTGGATGCTTAATTTTATAATTTGGGAGTTTCATTTGTGCTTGGAGCAACATAATTTTATTTCAATTGTGGAATTTTCATCAATTAATTCCTGCCAATCACCATGGATCGAGGAGAAGTCCGTAATTGCACTTCGTCGAAGTGTTCCAGGCCAGATGATGATCTGATGGTGGCTTGCGAAAAATGCAAACGCTGGTGGCACTTTGATTGTCATAATTTTGATGCCGAAAAATACGACACGATAACTCCATGGTTTTGCGAGGAGAGGGATTGTGTTTTTCGGGAAGGCAGCGCTTCTCCAGATGGGCATTCGAGAAGCAAAGATTCTTTGGCGCCATTAGCAGCAGATGATGAAGTTGATCAAAATGTTGATTTGATAATTGAAGCTGCTGCAGTGGCACAGGCTGCTGTAGCCCAAAGGGACAAAGAGTTAATGGATCTGCGAGCTGAACTTGCGGAGACGAAGTTGAAACTGTCCAAGGTTTCTATGGGTAAGGAACAGTTACTTCCCTCCTGCACGAAAGCTCCGACTCTAAGTTCAAACGCTATGAATTCAACTAAGCTGGAAATAATAAAGAAAATTCAAGCTAACCATCAGGCACTGTTGAGCAGTACCCTGAAACAAAATGATCAACGTCCAAGTCAGTCTACACCGTTACGGGAGTTTCCCGAAAGGGATGAAGAAACTCGTATTAGTTCTTTCCGAGACCCAGACATGGATACGCTTCTTACGATTCTTAATCGTAACAATGTGGAAGAGTTACCATATTTCTCAGGCGAGAACAAAAGAGAATGGCCCTATTTTGAGGAGGTCTTCAAATCAACAACAATTGAGGGAAGGTACAGCGGCAAGGAAAACGTCGCTCGATTGCGCAAAGCATTAAAGGGCGAGGCATATCATATGGTGAGTGATCGCCTGAAATATTCTTCAGACGCTGGCGCGATTATGGACTCGCTTCGAATAATGTTTGGACGCTCAGATGTACTTGTTCATGACTTAACCTCAGAGTTGTTAAGCCTTCCAAAACTCTCATCAAAGTGTGATCCGAAGCTCCGCATGTGGGCGGTAAAAATAAATGGATTTGTAGAAGACCTGAAATCGATGAACAGGGACGAAGACCTTACAAATGGGTATGTTTTAACTAATCTGGCTTCCAGAATAGGAGCAGGGCTCTATCAAGATTGGCAAAAGAGGAAGTCAGGTTTGTCAAATGTTAGTTTGCAACAGTTTGCCGAGTTCCTTACAGAGAAAGTTATCGATCTACCACCTGAGCTGTTAAAACTTGGAGCTGAACAGAAGAAACAAACAACTGGTGTCAACAAAACTTCTAGAGTGCTCTTACATCAACCTGTTGCCGTGTCGTCGAATGATTTGTGCTGCAAGTGCAATAAGTATCAGCATACTTTACACCAATGTAAAGAGTTTTTGGCGTTGTCACCGGTTCAAAGGCAAACGTTTGCCCAAGAGAGGTCGATTTGTTTTTCTTGTCTGGACCCGTCTCGACACCAGTGGAAATCGTGTGCTAAGAAACGTTCATGTGGTACAGATGGTTGCAGTAGACGTCATCATCCCTTGCTGCACACGTCAGAAAACAAAAACAAGTCGGAATTGAATTTATCAGCAGTGCCTTTCGAGCCGCAACCACATGTTCACTCTTCTCACGTCGGCGCCGACGTCTCCATAATGTTTAAGATAGTTCCTATCCGGATCTATGGCAATGGCGACTTGTTTGCGGACACTTATGCCTTTTTGGATGACGGGTCTTCGCTGTCCATGATTGATGAGGAGTTGTTTAATGGACTTGGGTTGTACGGGCAATCTGAAAAACTTACATTGCAATGGACAAAGGGTGTTTCTCGTGTAGAGGATTGCAAGAAAACTTCTTTTTCAGTATCTGGAAAAAACAATCGCAACAGGTATGTTTTGCAGAACGTGTACACCATCAAGAACATAGGTTTGGCTAACCAGTCTGTTAATGTCCAGCACCTGAAAAGTTTGTACCCTCATCTCCGAGGACTTCCACTTGTTGATTTGGTGGACGCTCGACCGAAAATCTTGCTTGGTCTGGATCAGGCGAAATTTTTTTTAGGGCATGGCCAACGACATGGCAAGGATGAGGAACCACACGCGTTGAAGACACTTTTAGGTTGGATAGTGTATGGTAAATCAGCTCCGTCAATGAGTGTGTCCTGCTTGGATCCGGTATCGAAACCTTCTATGAAGCTGATGTTCCACGAAGCCATTAGGAAGGAAGTAGACCTGCACGAGCTCGTTCGACAGCATTTCACCACGGAGGAATTTGGGGTTATGCCTCCAAAAGGTGAACTTGTTAGCCGGGAAGTAAGTCGTTCCTTCGATATTATGGAACGGTCGTTAAAATTAGTGGATAGACAATACGAGATTGGTCTGTTGTGGTCTTCAGATGACGTCAAACTTCCCGACAGTTTTAGTATGGCTTTCAAACGCCTTATTGCCTTAGAGAAGTCCTTAAAGAAGAATTCTCAACTTTTGGAGTGGCAGAACAACTATTTTCGGGATTTGATTGCAAAAGGCTATGCCAGAATCGCGTCGCAAGACGAGTTGGAAAGGGACTGGCCAAGGGTTTGGTACGCACCAACTTTCATCATCATTAACCCTAACAAGTTTCCTCCAAAACCAAGATGTGTGACAGACGTGGCGGCTGAAGTCAACGGGGTCTCTCTGAATTCTTATTTGCTGAAGGGACCGGACAATCTAGTTCCACTTCATGCGGGTTTGTTTAAGTTCCGGGAGCGTCAAGTAGCTGTGAATGGTGATGTTAGAGAAATGTTTCACCGGATTCGCATTAAGTCTGAAGATCAGCAATGCCAACGCATTCTATGGAGGGACGGAATAACAACTAGGCAGCCAACGGTGTATATCATGGAAGTAATGATGTTTGGCCCAAGGTGCTCTCCGTCATGCGCGCAATACGTCAAGAATCATCATGCCACCCTTTTCAAAGAGAAGTGCCCCGAAGCTGTAGATGGGTTAACGAAGCGCACCTATGTCGATGACTATTTTAATAGCCATAACTCAGTCCAAGACGCCGTCAAGGTTACCAGAGATGTTCTCCAAATTTGTCAGTCGATGAACTTCGATCTAGTTGGCTTACAGTCAAACAGTCGGGACTTTATGCATGAGATGCCGGAGGCTAATGTCAACTCCAAGTTGGTATGTATAAACCCTAATGAAAGCGAAAGTTTGGTTTCCAAAATTTTAGGCATGTATTGGCACCCCATCTCTGATAACTTTGCATTCAAGATTTCATATGATGAAGTCCTAAAAGAAATGTTGGCCGAGGATGCAATTATTACCAAAAGAAAAATGCTCAAAACAATCATGAAGATTTTTGATCCTCTAGGACTGATCTCACAATTCATAATTCGTGGTCGTATAATATTGCAAGACGTATGGAGAGAAGGATTCGATTGGGACGAGCCGGTGTCATCCCACTTAAGTAGTGCGTGGCTGGACTTTATCAAAGATTTAAAACATGTGGAAAATATCAAGATCCCTCGCCGTTATTCAATGAGTAACCCGGATGTCTGCAAAGTTAACTTGATTGTGTTCGTCGATGCGTCGGAAAAGGCATTTGCTGCTGTAACGTATTTTCGTTTTGATTGCAATGATGAGGTTGAAGTTACGCAAGTTATGGCGAAGGCTAGGGTTGCGCCTGTCAAGCAACTATCCATACCGAGGTTAGAGTTGCAAGCTGCTGTACTAGGTGTTCGATTGGCTGCGACGATCAAGGCGTCACACACTATTAGAATCGATGATACTATGTTCTTGTCGGACTCGAAAACAGTGCTGGCTTGGATCAACTCCTCTAATTATAAATTACCCTCTTTCGTGGCTTCAAGGATAGGTGAGATTCTGGACTCGACTTCACCTCGTGAATGGTTTCACGTTGGCTCCATCGATAATGTGGCTGATGATGGCACAAAACGTTTCGACATTTCGATGGGAAATCAAAACACGCGTTGGTTCAAAGGCCCTGAATTTTTAAAACGTCCTTTTAATGATTGGCCCGTTACTACTTGTATTGCTTCTAGAGTCTTAGAAAGGGTAGATACTAAGACTTGTAAAATTTTTCTTCATGATGGTCATAAACAAAAACATTATTACGGTGCGTTCGAGTTTTTAGCGGCAAGATTTCAAGCAAGGTGGGCTTCATCTGTTCGAGCTATAGCGTTTTTACTTCGATTAAAACACATCCTTCAGAGCAGGCCCACCGATAAAGAGATTTACATTACACCTTTGGAGTTTACCAAAGCCGAAGAATGGATGTTTCGAAAAATACAGGAAGAGTCTTTTTCATCCGATATAGCTTCATTGAGATCCAGTGGTAAGGTCAGTTCGTCGAGTTCAATCTTGAGCCTTTCACCGTTCCTTGACGAAGACGGAACGTTGCGGCTAAGTTCAAGAGCGCAAAAGGCCAATTCTTCTTACTCTTCCCGTAATCCAGCGATACTTCCGAACAGACATCCTTTGGTTGATCTTTTTATCGAATACCATCATCAGAAAAATTCTCACATAGGAACTGCTACGGTAATCTCTGACATTCGTGAATCAGCTTGGATAATAAGCATACGTGGAGCTGTTGAGCGAGTTCGAAAAGGCTGTTTTTTGTGCAAATATCTCAGGGCTAAACCGATTATGCCGATAATGGGTCAACTACCTGAAGCTCGCTTGGCCTGTGATTGCAGACCTTTTACTCATGTTGGAGTAGATTGCTTCGGGCCTATGTTGGTGAAATTTGGCCGAGGAACAGTAAAACGGTACGGGATGATATTTACGTGTCTAACGTTCAGAGCGGTGCAAATAGAGCTGTTGAATGATTTAAGTTTAGATCAGTGCACCATGGCTGTCAGGCGTTTCATAATCAACCGTGTTGTGACTAGATGCTTCTACAGTGACAATGGACTTAACTTCGTCGGAACAAAAAACTTATTGGAGAAAGATGCGAAGGAGATGGAGACTTCCCTCTGCGAGTATTCGTCAAGGTACGAGGGCATCTTATGGCGCTTTATACCTGCTTATTCTCCATGGATGGGAGGAGCGTGGGAGCGCCTCATCCAATCCGTAAAAAACAGCATCGACTTTGTTCTTAAGGGTATCGTTCCTACGGAGGATGTCTTAAGGAATGCCCTTATAGAGGCTCAGGGCCAAATAAATAGACGCCCACTCACTCACATCCCGGTTGACCCTGAAGATCCAAAGCCTTTAACCCCTAATTCAATGCTTTTCGGAGAGGACAATCGAGATGTTACAGCCCCTGGAGTTTTTTCAGAAAGCGATTTTTGCAGCAAATTGCATTGCCGCCGATCTCAACATTTGATGGCCGAACTTACAAAAAGATGGTACAAAGAGTATTTGCCTACTATAACGAGAAGATCAAAATGGTTTACGAAAACAAGAGCAGTTCAAGTGGATGATATCGTCATTGTCGTTGAACCCAACGAAATACGCTCATCCTGGCATTTGGGACGTGTCATGCAAGTTTACCCTGGTCCTGATGGAGTCGTGCGGATGGCCGATGTAAAGCTACCAAACGGTTCTATAAAGATGAAAAGATCAATTGGAAGACTCGCTGTGTTAGACCTTAAGTCTTCGCCTACTTCTCAGACGGCCCCCGGAATGTCATCGAGTACTTAACAAGTTTCAACTGATATCGAGCCCTTAACACTTCTGTCATTTTAGAAGAATAGATTTCTTTCTTTCTAAAGAAAGAGACAACTATTCTTACAACATTGCGCGCGCATGGATCTCATCCTTCACTTTGGTTAGAGGTTATGTTGATTCGGCGCCGCCATTGGCTTAATAGTAGTACAAAAGAAAAGTTCTAGAAAATTATCTATTTCGTTGATCAAGGCAAATTGTAATTTTTTCATTATATGGATATACCAATTGTAAGCATTAATTTATAGTTAATTAAAGTTATTGAATTATTGTTATCCTTTCAGGAAATAAAATTAAGTTTTTAACTCAGAAAGAATTGTTCTTTATTCGAGTTATCTGGTGGATGCTTAATTTTATAATTTGGGAGTTTCATTTGTGCTTGGAGCAACATTCCTTCTTTAGGCCATCACGAATCCATCAATCCCAAAATCTTAAAAATCAAACTATGTTCCGCGATTACCAATTTTCCTAAAAATGTTTGAAGATTTTCCTCCAGTGTCCTATGTCCTTCCTTGAGCCAATACGAATTCATCAAGCCCAAAATCGTAAATATCTAAGCAACCGTTTTCGAGTTAGGCATTCCAAACTGGATGTTCCCCGTTTTCCAATTTTCCTGGAAATTTTCCGGCATTTTCCTCCAGTGTCCTACGTCCTTCTTTGAGCCAAAACGACTTCATCAAGCCCAAAATCGTGAAAATCGAACGATCCATTCTCGAGTTATACGCACACACGGACGACATTTCTCTTTTATAGTAATAAAATAAACATTGTAATAATTTTCAAATTTTAACATTTTCTATGCTCAACCAGACGCTCTTAAGCCATTTTTTCGAATTACCCCCTGCCGAGAACATTTGTTAAAAGTTAAACACATAAAAAAAAAAACATAAGTATATTTTAAAAAAAAAGTAGGTCGTGAGGTTTGAACTTGCGACCCCTGGCACCATAGGCGGTAACACATCCATCAAGCTAAGTTCAACTTTGTATTTTCATGGCCGATTCATTATAATAATATAAGTATGTATGGTAAACTTTTCGGTTGGTTAAGATTTTAATTATTGATTTACTAACAAATTACGAGGTTTTCTAATCAAATTTTTGGATGACCATTTCAATCTTTTTAGAGTCACTAAATAAAAGTCCTTTTGCATTTGGTATTCAATTTGGTTACCGAGTTATAGGCATTTAAAAGCTCCATACAAAGTGCAAATTGTTTATATTTTAAAAAAAAAGTTTGGGAGTGACCCATTGTTTTTTTGCAGAAATGGTATGACTGTAAAGAGGTCTATCGCCTGACATTTTTATTTTTTTTCGAAAATCGAAAGTCGGTCGGCTAACTTCGCGGTGGTTATAAAATTGTTTTCTTTTTAAACACTTTATTTGTTCGTATGGTATTTGAATAAAATGCTTTAGAAAATCAAACGCTTTTTTGAGTTTCTTTTTATTTACTTAACAAATATTATTTGAGGTATTATAGGTAGCTACATTGGGTAAGGATGTTCCACAATATTTCCTTTATTCCTTGGTTTCTTACTGACCAATTGAACTTTTTTGTTATTTCTCGTGGTTGGCATAGAAACTTTGTATATACAATATATAGGTACTCCAAATACCTATATATTGTATATACAAACAATACTGTTCACTTATATGCTGGTACCAAAACCTTTTTTTGTTAACAATGAAGTTAAATCGAAATGAATCAACATCAATAGTTATTCCCGGCGACTCATGGTTAAATTTCCACGAAATACAAATTAATTTACAACGCAAAAAAGTATTACAGGTAGGGTACATTATGTACATAATATATATGTACATTGTTTGCATCAAATTCAAAACGTATAAATGCTGTTGTGGTTCCATATACATTTGTATAAGACCGCTATTTAAAAAAAAAATGCAAAAGAAAATCTTGTAGTAGTTTGCTACATACAAATCCACGTGGTATGATTTGTATAAGAACAAAATGCAGAAGCTATAGCTTGTAGTAACTTGCTATATATACAAATCAACGTCGTATGTATTCTAGCTCGCACCTGCAAAGTAAACCATTTTTTTTTTTTGCCAGTTTCGATATGTTTTACGCTTGTTTTACGACTCACATGTTTAAATATTCCTTTGCAATAATTGTAATGAATACCCGTTTATATAAAAATAATAAGAAAATGCTATTGGAAATACATTCAATGCAAGGCTTACTCGCTTAAAAGGTGAAATGTTACACATAATTGGCGATTACTAGTAGACTCACTCGCTTTTTTTTATTATTTAATGTGACCCGATTTTTTTTTTTTCAATACGAGCATCTACTTCTTTTTTCATATTGTGATTTCTGGTCGAAATTTTTAAATTTTGTGCTCAATTATTATTTTTCCATCGATGCGTTTGGATCAAACCGAATGGTCCTGTGTCCAAATCCTGCTGGTAACCAAAACTTTTTTTTTAGGATGAAGTTAAAACAAAATTAATATTAACATCCAATACTTATTCAATACTTATTCAATAATGGTGTAATTTCCATGAAATATAAATTAATATACAACGCACAATAGTATTAAGGCTATATTGTTTTCATGAAATTCAAAACGTACGGCTATTAACAAAATGCAAAAGAAATTGCTATAGGTACCTATTCAAATCCACGTGGTATCGCTTTTATTAGTTGGCCTTATACAAAACGCAAAAAAACTACACATTTGCATAAGAAGGAAATGTAAAAGCTATAGCTTGTAGTAGCTTGCGATATAGAAGTCCACGTGGTATGATTTGCATAAGAACAAAATGCAAAAGCTATAGCTTGTAGAAGTTGGCTATATGCAAATCCACGTGGTATGATTTGTATTAGTTTTTTTTTTTTTTTTTTATATTCCACGCGCGCAAAAGGGGTTATGGCTACCCTTAAAATGTTTTTAACACAGCATGAGCGATTAGGTAAGTAGGAGAGGATTTAGAAGGAGATACCGATGCACATTGGTTTTGAACGTTTGCACATCGAAATGGGAGGGGAAAGTCGAGTCAGGTAAAGCATTCCACATTCGTGTGGTGCGACTGAAGAAAGAATCTCTGTACATTACAGTACGTCCGAAGTTGGGCTCGAGGGTGAACTGATGGGCATTCCTAGAAGCGCGAGTATTACGGTTGAATATACGGTTGGCTATATACAAACCGAAAAAAAACAAACATTTGCATAAGAACAAAATGCAAAAGCTATAGCTTGTAGTAGTTGGCTATATGCAAATCCACGTGGTATGATTTGTATTAATTGGCTATATACAAACCGAACAAAACCAAACATTTGCATAAGAACAAAATGCAAAAAGTAATAGCTTGTAGTAGTTGGCTATATGCAAATCCACGTGATATGATTTGTATTAGTTGGCTATATACAAACCGAAAAAACCACACATTTGCATAAGAACAAAATGCAAAAGCTATAGCTTGTAGTAGTTGGCTATATACAAATCCTTTGGGCATGATTTGTATTAGGCTCTCAGCTGAATGCTATATACAAACTATTTATTTTCGAGCAGATCTTTAAAAGGTCTTATGCAAGTTAAATCTTATTGGCTGCTATATGACTTATTTTAAAAGGCCTTAAGCAGATTGTTTTTGGAAAAAATACCAAAAAAATATGTGTTTTGCATTAACAAGCCTTGTACAAATTATATGCAAGCAATAGCTTCCCAAATTATGAAAATCGGACCTACTACAAGCTAAATTGTTAGTTGGGCTGGCAGGTAGAAATCCATCCAGAAGATCGCGAGAAGACAGCTTTCTCTACAGGAAATGGTCTGTGGCAGTTTAAAGTTATGCCATTCGGACTTTGCAATGCTCCGGCAACATTTGAGCGCCTAATGGAGTGTGTTCTACAAGGACTTACCTGGAAATCATGCCTTGTGTATTTGGACGATGTCATCGTTTATGGCAAAACTTTTGACGAACATTGTAAGAACCTTAAGGCCGTATTCCAGAGGCTTCGAGAAGCACACTTAAAATTAAATCCAGAGAAATGTGCGCTTTTCAAGACCGAAGTTAAATACTTGGCACATATCATCTCATCTTAAGGAGTAAAGACTGATCCGGAAAAAGTTGACGCTGTGAAGAATTGGCCAACACCACAGGATAAACACCAACTCCGTAGCTTTCTTGGTCTAGCCACATATTATCGGCACTTTGTGAAGGACTTTGCTGGAATCGCTAAGAGCTTGCATCAACTTACTGAAAAGGGGAAGCCGTTCAAATGGTCAGGTGAGTGCGAGAAAAGTTTTCAGGAACTCAAGCTACGTTTGTGAAATGCTCCTGTGCTGACCTATCCGACTCCTGGAAAACCTTTCATCATCGACGCCGATGCGAGTAACGTTGGAATTGGAGCTGTACTGTCGCAAGTCCATGACGGAGAAGAAAAAAGTCGTCGCCTACTACAGTAAGGTACTCTCGAGGCCAGAGCGCAATTACTGCGTGACCAGAAGGGAACTTCTAGCTTTGATTTTGGCAACAAAGCACTTCCATAAGTACATCTATGGACAGAAGTTCCTTCTTCGAACAGATCATGGTGCGCTGAATTGGATTCTGAACTTCAAAAATCCCGAAGGTCAAGTAGCTAGGTGGATCGAGAGACTACAGACATACGACTACCAAATTTAACATCGGAAAGGAAAGCTGCACACAAACGCAGATGCATTGTCTCGACGACCGTGTAAACAGGACTGTAAGCATTGCACGCGTCAACAAGAAAAGGAAACAGTTGCCATCCAGCGAGTAAGAGCCGATCCCATTTACGGTTAGAGCAACGAAGAACTGAGAACTGCCCAACAAGAAGACACAGATATAGAGCCAATTCTTGCATGGAAAGAGCACGAAGAAAAACCAGAATGGGGTGAAATCTCCAATAGAAGTCCAGCTCTCAAAGCGTATTGGGCACAGTGGGACTCTCTTCAAGTCCAAAAAGGAGTACTAAGGCGTAAATGGGAGTCTGCAGATGGTAAATCGTATGTGATGCAGTTAATAGTGCCCAGGTCAAAGGTTAATGATTTTCTTCGAGAGATGCATGATATAGCATCTGGAGGTCATTTGGGAGTCAACAAAACGCTGGAAAAGATACGACAACGGTTCTACTGGCTACGTGCAAGCGATGATGTCGAAAAGTGGTGCCGAAAATGTGATACTTGTGCTGCTACAAAGGGTCCAGGTAGAAAACTTCAAAGTAAAATGCAGCAGTACAATGTGGGCACGCCTTTCGAGAGAATAGCTGTAGATGTCGCAGGTCCGTTTCCGGAGACCAACAGTGGAAACCGTCACATCCTTGTAGTCATGGATTACTTCAGCAAGTGGCCTGAGGTATTTGCCATCCCAAACCAAGAAGCCAAAACAGTGGTTGATCAGATTGTATTCAATTGGGTGGGCAGGTTCGGTGTTCCTTTGGAATTGCATTCTGACCAAGGAAGGAACTGAGAATCTAACATCTTCCAGGAGGTTTGCTCTCTCCTTGGTATCAAGAAGACGAGGACAACACCGCTTCATCCACAATCTGACGGAATGGTCGAACGATTCAACAGGACGCTTAAGGAACATCTGTCCAAGGTTGTAGGTGACTACCAACGAGACTGGGATCGCCATATTCCATTGTTTTTGATGGCCTACCGAAGTGCGGTTCATAGTTCAACAGAACATACTCCACCGGAGATCCTGTTCAGCACAACAATACGGCTGCCTAGTGAAGTAAAATTTGGATGCCGTACTATGGAAACGGAAAAGCCAGATGAATATGTGGATAACCTCAAAGATAGACTCATTGACATTCATCAACGGACAAGGAAAACCATAAAAATAGCCAGTGATAGGATGAAAACACGGTACGACGCTCGTGCAACAACGATTGGATTCCAAGAAGGAGACCTGGTATGGTTTTACAATCCCCATCGACAAAAAGGATTGTCACCAAAACTTCAACAAAACTGGGAAGGACCATACACCGTTGTGAAGCGAATCAATGATGTGGTTTACCGCATTAAGAGAGGGTTGAGAGGCAAGCTTAAGGTAGTTCACTGTGACCGTTTACATCGCTATAACGGTAATGACAGGAGTAATGGATTTAATCGGGACGATCAATCCTAAGAGGGGTGCAATGTGGTGAATATGCCCATTTATGCAAGCAACGACATCTTTTATTCTTCTATAACAGAATAATTTATTCGCGCCATCTTTGAACAAAAGATTAACTAATGTTATCCAATACATAAACCACACTAATGTTATCCAATACATAAACCACTGAAAACTGCTATAATTAACTGAACGAAAGATTTTGAGAGCTTTTGATCTACTTGTGGAGACTTGTGGAGGGGAAGCTTATTCCAGCAAATTCCAGCACATTCCAGGACCTTAGAAGATTCTAGTAGCTTTTTTTCGGATATAAATACAGGGCCACCAGTCCGAAGACCTCAGTTTGATTTTGAAAGTGAACGAATAAACATCGGTGTAAAATAGCTTGTTATAATAAAAGTATTGGAAGTGAAATAAAGGTGTTTTATTTTTGTAAAGTAATTATTTTTCAGTTTGAATAAAAAGAAATAAGTTTTATTGGCAAACCCTTGGCAAAATATTACAGTATATATTTCATATTACTTATGATATTTAAGTGTTCGAAACTAAATTCGAAAATACCCATCTCACTTAAATAGCTTAATCGCTTTTGCGATTGAAGTGAGATCACTCGATTCGCTGAAATAGCTAAATCTCAGCACTGGACTACCAAATGAAAATGAAATTAATACACAATTTAATATCTTGTTCATATGTTAAGTTGCCATACATTTTTACATTTCTACATTAAGTAGAGTTAGGCCTATTCTGCCATTTCTGTTATTCTGCTATGAATTGTTTGTTATTTGGCATAACAGATCTCCACCATAAAAGATTCTTATAACTTGTATTCAGGAGTTCAATCTTTTATAAAAGTCTGTTATGGAACTTTGAAAAAGAAACATTTATACGAACAGACCTAAAAATTTGCTGTCAGCTCTAGTAAATAAATAAAATCGACACTGACTGGTGCCCAAAATAAAATTAACCCGTGGAATGGTCATGTTTTGTTTCGCGTAGATAAATTATTGTTCTATTTTATTTCTCTATAACAGTTTGTGAATTAAATATGTTGCAAGTAAAAATTAATTATCATTTTGAACAAGTGGAAACACTTTTTACTTTAAGTAAATTGGCAACATTTTTTATCTTTTAAATACAACTTCAACTGAATAAAACGAATTGTACTTCACTTCGAAAAAACTTCCAGAATATTAAAAACGTGTTTTTATTTTCTCTCCGGAATTTTTTCAGTTTTCTTGGTCAAATTACAACAGGTTATGGGCCCAGTATCCCATTAAAATGGAAAAATTCATTGAAATCGAAAAACTTACGGGTAGAGATAACTACCATACGTGGAAATTTGGAGTGAAGCATGCTATGAAGCTCTTAGGTTATTGGAAGGCTGTCGAAGGCACTGAGACGAAACCTGAAATCATCGAGAAGGCAACATCATGACTGGTGTTGTATATTTCATCCACTCTATACGTCCATATCCAAGGAATATCAACAGCAAGTGAAATTTAGAACAAGTTAAAAGCAACATACGATGACTCCGGATTGCCTCGACGGTGTGGTCTGCTAAGGCAGCTGACAACAACGCAGTTAGTAAATTGCAAAGATATCTGTGAGTATGTTGACATGATAGTTGATTCCTCACAAAAATTAAATCAAATAGGGTTCGCTGTAAATGATGAGTGGATTGGAAGTTTGATGTTGAGTGATCTGCCTGAACATTTCGCACCGATGATAATGGCTATTGAGAATAGCAATGTTAAAATATCTTCAGACAGCATCAAAACAAAATTGCTGCAAGATTTTGAAAGCTACAATTCACTAGGAGTAGGCTCACAGTCAGAATTGGCGATGTACGCGAAGCAGAAAGGAAAACGATCATCTTACACAAGGGACAGGACTAATGAACAGGGCAACAAGTTTTCCTGCTTTAATTGCGGAAAAGATGGTCACATCGCAAGACTTGCAGAGAGAATAAGAAGTCATCATCGACGTGTAACCAAAAGACGTTGGCAGCTTGTTTTGCAGCTAATTTTGATTGCGCTGACAATGGATGGATAGTTGACTCAGGTGCTAGAACACACATGGCCAAGAGCAGGTACGATTTCATAGATTTGTATCCATCTATAAATGATCAATACGTCGTAGTTGAAAATAATAGTAGACTGACGGTAGTAGGTAGAGGTGATATTTGCATAAATATTAATCAAGATAATGTTGTTGAGAAAATAATAATAAAAGATGTTTTGTATGTGCCAGAGGTGTGCACAAACTTATTATCAGTCAGTCAAATGACAAAAAAGGGTTGCGAAGTGAGATTTTTGGAAGATAATTGCATCATTCTTCGTAACAACAACATTCTTGTGAGTTGCTACCTTCAGAATAATATGTACAAGTTAGGCATCGATACGGAACCGAAGACTTTTGCTGTTGGAAGCAAAACACTGTGGCACCAGCGCATGGGTCATGCAGCAGATGCAAGTATTCAAGAACTATGTCACCAAGATGTCTTAGAAGTCGAAACGAATGCGGGGCCATCGAGTAGTAAATGCATTTCCTGCCTGAAAGGAAAACAGGCTAAGATTCCGTTTAAATCTTCGATCAGTAAAACTACTGACATGCTGCAGTTGGTGCACAGCGATGTTTGCGGGCCAATGGAAAAGAGTTCCATGGGTGGAGCAGCATATTTCGTATCGTTTCTTGATGATTATTCGAACAAACTATTTATTTATACAATAAAGCATAAATCTGAGGTGAAAAATTAATTCCAAGTTTTTAAAAATCCTGTTGAGAATCAAACAGGAGTTTTGCAATGAGGCCATTAGAAAAATTTGTAAAGAGAGCGGTATCAAGTATCATCCATCAAAAATCGGCGCCATATAATCCTCAACAGAATGGCAAAGCGGAGCGTATGAATAGAACTCTCGTGGAAAAGGCCAGGTCGATGATGATGGATGCTTATCTTCTCAATAGAACACCAAATAAAAAGCTGAGTAATAAAACACCAGAAGAAATGTGGATTGGTGTGAAGCAAAACCTGTCGCATCTACGAGTTTTCGGTTGTGTGGCAATGAAAATGGTTCCCAAAGAAAGACGACAAAAGTGGGATGCAAAGTCGGTGAAATGCATTATGCTTGGCTATTGTGAGAATATCAAAGCTTATAGATTATACGATCCTATTGAACGAAAAATATACAATAGTCGAGATGTTGTTTTTATTGAAGAGCAAATGTATATCACCAACAATGAGCACAAAAAAATATTGTTTTACCCAAGAATGACGATGAGGTCAAGCAAATGTCGAACGATCAGAATTTAGTGAGGATTCATCAAGATACAAATTCTAATGATACGAATTAACAAGAACTAGTAGAAAACGAAACCGAAAATGATGACACAGAGAACGAAGATCCATCCACATATGAATCGATGAGCAATGCAGACGATAGTGAGGATTTGGAAGAACCAGAAAATAATGTTCAAGCAGAATGCCGAAACAACGTGATATGAGCGATTAAATTACATACTTCGCATCTGGAAACGCAGACGAACCAAGCAGTTATCAAGAAGCCATCGGTGGCGATGAAGGGGATGATTGGATGAAAGCAATAAAGGGCGAAAATAAATCCCTTATGGAGAACGAAACATGGTCTGTGGTGGAACTACCGGAAAACAAGAAAATATTGACGATGAAGTGGATTTTCAAGAACAAAATCAATGAAGAAGGAAACGTTATCCGTCATAAAGCCAGGTTGGTGGCCAGAGGATGCGCGCAGAGAAGCAGTGATGACTACAATGAAACTTATTCACCGGTGATGAGATATAATTCTTTTCGATACTTACTATCACTAGCTCTCGATTTAGATTAAGGGATAAATCATTTGGATGTCTGCACTGCATTTCTACAAGGAAATTTAGATGAAGACATTTATATTTCTCCACCAGAAGGCATCGAGGTCCTTAAAAGAAAAGTTTTAAAACTTAATCGACCAATATACGGCCTGAATTAATCATCGAGGATGTGGAATACCAAACTAAGCGACACATTGAAGACACTTGGCATGCGACAATTAAAAACAGATCAATGCATTTATATTGTGGTGAATATGTCCATTTACGCAAGCAACGACATCTTTTATTCTTCTATAACAGAATAAATTAGTACAAATTGAACAAAAGATTAACTAATATTATCCAATACCTAAACCACACTAATGTTATCCAATACATAAACCACTGAAAACTGCTATAATTAACTGAACGAAAGCTTTTGAGAGCTTTTGATCTACTTGTGGAGACTTGTGGAGGGGAAGCTTATTCCAGCAAATTCCAGCACATTCCAGGCCTTTAGAAGATTCTAGTAGCTTTTTTTCGGATATAAATACAGGGCCACCAGTCCGAAGACCTCAGTTTGATTTTGAAAGTGAACAAATAAACATCGGTGTAAAACAGTGAATTGTGCTTGTTATAATAAAAGTATTGGAAGTAAAGTATTTGAAGTGAAATAAAGGTGTTTTATTTGTTTTTTTGTTTGAATAAAAAGAAATAAGTTTTATTGGCGAACCCTTGGCAAAAATATTACATTGGTGTCAGTAAAGTGGAATAAAACTTATTTTATCTGTGCATTCAGATAATAAATGGTAAAAAGTGATAAAGTGTGTAAATAAATAAACAGTAAAAGTGACATACAAAATCATAAGAACAAAAATAGAAACAAAATTCGAAAAAGAAGAATTGTGTTGAACTTAAGGCAGAACTGAACAGACGAGGTCTTCCTACTGCTGGAACGAAAAATGACCTCATTATTCGTCTGCAGGAAGATTTAAGGCAACACGGTGAAAATCCAGACACGTTTCTATTTGAAATAGAAATGCCGGAAGAGCATGTTAGTACAACCTTAGACATGACCAATATGATGGCTCAGCTGCTTGCCCAGTTTGAAGACCAACGAAAGGAGCAAAAGAATCTTCTAGAAGACCAACGAAATGAACAAAAGAATCTTCTTGAAGAACAACGCAACGAGCAAAGGAACCTTCTAGACGACCAGAAAAACCTAATTGAAAGTAAGCTAAATTCATTTGAAAATAAATTCATGG
Organism: Melangyna quadrimaculata; assembly: GCA_949320155.1. Classification (NCBI taxonomy): domain Eukaryota; kingdom Metazoa; phylum Arthropoda; class Insecta; order Diptera; family Syrphidae; genus Melangyna; species Melangyna quadrimaculata. The sequence goes on from OX439486.1 coordinate 37,103,419, forward strand.
CTCTTGATGAACATGTTGAAAACGTCGAAAAACAGTTCGAGAAAATTGAAGACAAAATGCAGAAATTTGCCAACGAATTAGATAAGGTTAGGAAAATGAAGGTAAGAGAGGGCAGTTGCGATTATCCTAAGAAGAAAGAAATGCATCCACCAACCTTTGACGGACAATCTTCTTGGTCAATCTACAAGAAGCAGTTTGAGGCAGCCGCAACAACAAATGGCTGGGATGACGAAGACAAGTTTATTGCCCCGACGATTGCCCTTAGAGGTTCTGCTGCTGAATTATTGCAAACCTTACCAGCAGACAAGAACGGCAACTTCAGTGCTCTTGTTCAGGCCATTGACAAGCGATTTGGGGATGGCCATATGCAAGAAGTCTTCCGCGTCCAACTTAATACCAGAGTCCAGAAAAGAGGAGAAAGTCTACAACAACTCCAAGCAGACATTGAACGGTTGGCGCATCTAGCATACCCGACTGCAGGAGATGAAATTACCAACCAGCTAGCAACAGAGGCTTTTGTCCTTGCAGTTTCCGATATCAATCTCCAGTGAGCAATTCGAACTGCTGGAAAACGCACGCTTTCTGAAGCATTGGCCTTCGCGCTCACTATGGAAGCATTGGAACAGGCTTCTTTAGGAATTCATCGGGTAAGAGAACTGGAAGTTGAGGAATGTTCTTGCCAGAAAGCTGAATTCCAAAGAAGGCAGCGAGAAGGACCTGCTCGATGCTGGAATTGCAACAAAATCGGACATCTCCAGCGCCAGTGCAGATTGCCACCAAGAAGAGTCACCTGTCAACCTTGTGGAAGCAAAAATAATACCCGCGAACAGGTAAGCAATAAAATCAACGCTCCTGCTCGCCTTGGTATCGATTTGCCCAGAAACATAATCCAAGTGTCGCAGACTAAACGAAAAAATAAGAGTCTGACAGTGGACGCAACAGTATATGGTAAGAAACACGTGGCTACAACTGATACCGGTGCCACATCCTCCATTGTGCGAAGAGACTTGGTCAAAATGACGTGGCTACACAACACCAATAGCTACCGTCTTTACACTGCGACAGGTGAGCGACTTAAGGCAGCAAGAGTGTATGGAGAAGTTCGTCTCAAAATCCGTTTGGCAGAACTAGAGTTTTCGCATCTATTTTTGGATATGTGACGGGTGTATAATTGGAATTGACTTTATGAAAGTGCACGGATTGATTCTGGATCTCGGTAAGCAAGTTCTCAAGTACCAAAATGTAGAGATTCCTATGGTGTATGGCAAGGAAAACTCATCAACTCTAAGAACTGTCATCAAAGAAGACATATGCTTGCCTCCCTCTTCGGAAGTGTTTGTGTGGACAAAAATAGAAGGCGATTTAGGTAGCCATCGATACCTCATGGTGGAACCAGAGTCTGAGCAATCTTCCCAAAACATCATCTTAGGGAAGACTCTTGTGGAACCAAAGAACAACATGGTACCCGTACGGATACTGAACATCAAACCGTACGAAGTCAAGAAAGGAGAAATAGTTGGAAAATGTGAATCTGTGTCCGCAATAACCAATATCACAGAAATGAACACAGACAAATCTATGGACCCCGAAAAATTCAGCTCAATGAAAGCCAAAATTCTGAAGCCATCCAATCTAAGTCAACATCAGCTTAGTGTTGCTGGAAGCCTTCTTCATGAATAGGCTGATATATTTTCTTCACCGAGTGGGCAGTTTGGTCGAACACAACTGGTTCAGCATCGAATCGACACAGGTGACGCTAGACCGATTCGACAGCCAGCAAGACGTCTCCCATTAGCCAAACAAGCCGAAGTTGAAGAGATGATATCGACAATGAAGAAAGATGGGCTAATCGAAAATTCCAAAAGCCCTTGGGCATCACCAGTAGTTCTTGTCAAAAAGAAGAATGGAAGCACCCGGTTTTGTGTGGACTACCGTAGGCTGAGCGATGTGACAAAGAAAGACAGCTACCCTTTGCCCAGAATCGGCGATACTTTGGATGCAATGGAAGGAGCTCAATGGTTCTCGACGCTGGACTTTAAGAGTGGCTACTGGCAGGTAGAAATCTCTACAGGAAACGGTCTGTGGCAGTTTAAAGTTATGCCATTCGGACTTTGCAACGCTCCGGCAACATTTGAGCGTCTAATGGAGTGTGTTCTACAAGGACTTACCTGGAAATCATGCCTTGTGTATTTGGACGATGTCATCGTTTATGGCAAAACTTTTGACGAACATTGTAAGAACCTTAAGGCCGTATTCCAGAGGCTTCGAGAAGCACACTTAAAATTAAATCCAGAGAAATGTGCGCTTTTCAAGACCGAAGTTAAATACTTGGCACATATCATCTCATCTTAAGGAGTAAAGACTGATCCGGAAAAAGTTGACGCTGTGAAGAATTGGCCAACACCACAGGATAAACACCAACTCCGTAGCTTTCTTGGTCTAGCCACATATTATCGGCACTTTGTGAAGGACTTTGCTGGAATCGCTAAGAGCTTGCATCAACTTACTGAAAAGGGGAAGCCGTTCAAATGGTCAGGTGAGTGCGAGAAAAGTTTTCAGGAACTCAAGCTACGTTTGTGAAATGCTCCTGTGCTGACCTATCCGACTCCTGGAAAACCTTTCATCATCGACGCCGATGCGAGTAACGTTGGAATTGGAGCTGTACTGTCGCAAGTCTATTACGGAGAAGAAAAAGTCGTCGCCTACTACAGTAAGGTACTCTCAAGGCCAGAACGCAATTACTGCGTGACCAGAAGGGAACTTCTAGCTTTGAGTTTGGCAACAAAGCACTTCCATATGTACATCTATGGACAGAAGTTCCTTCTTCGAACAGATCATGGTGCGCTTAATTGGCTTCTGAACTTCAAAAATCCCGAAGGTCAAGTAGCTAGGTGGATCGAGAGACTACAGACATACGACTACCAAATTCAACATCGGAAAGGAAAGCTGCACACAAACGCAGATGCATTGTCTCGACGACCGTGTTAACAGGACTGTAAGCAATGCACGCGTCAACAAGAAAAGGAAACAGTTGCCATCCAGCGAGTAAGAGCCGATCCCATTTACGGTTGGAGCAACGAAGAACTGAGAACTGCCCAACAAGAAGACACAGATATAGAGCCAATTCTTGCATGGAAAGAGCACGAAGAAAAACCAGGATGGGGTGAAATCTCCGATAGAAGTCCAGCTCTCAAAGCGTATTGGGCACAGTGGGACTCTCTTCATGTCCAAGAAGGGGTACTAAGGCGTAAAAGGGAGTCTGCAGATGGTAAATCGTATGTGATGCAGTTAATCGTGCCCAGGTCAAAGGTTAATGATGTTCTTCGAGAGATGCATGATGGAGCATCTGGAGGTCATTTGGGAGTCAACAAAACGCTGGAAAAGATACGACAACGGTTCTACTGGCTAAATGCAAGAGATGGTGTCGAAAAGTGGTGCCGAAAATGTGATACTTGTGCTGCTACAAAGGGTCCAGGTAGAAAACTTCAAAGTAAAATGCAGCAGTACAATGTGCGCACGCCTTTCGAGAGAATAGCTGTAGATGTCGCAGGTCCGTTTTCGGAGACCAACAGTGGAAACCGTCACATCCTTGTAGTCATGAATTACTTCAGCAAGTGGCCTGAGGCATTTGCCATCCCAAACCAAGAAGCCAAAACAAAACAGTGGTTGATCAGATTGTATTCAATTGGGTGAGCAGGTTCGGTGTTCCTTTAGAATTGCATTCTGACCAAGGAAGGAACTTCGAATCTATTATCTTCCAGGAGGTTTGCACTCTTCTTGGCATCAAGAAGACGAGGACAACACCGCTTCATCCACAATCTGACGGAATGGTCGAACGATTCAACAGGACGCTTAAGGAACATCTGTTTAAGGTGGTGGGTGACTACCAACGAGACTGGGATCGCCATATTCCATTGTTTTTGATGGCCTACCGAAGTGCGGTTCATAGTTCAACAGGGCATACACTATCGGAGATCCTGTTTGGCACAACAATACGGCTGCCTAGTGAAGTAAAATTTGGATGCCGTACTATGGAACCGGAAAAGCCAGATGAATATGTGGATAACCTCAAAGATAGACTCATTGACATTCATCAACGGACAAGGAAAACCATAAAAATAGCCAGTGATAGGATGAAAACACGGTACGACGCTCGTGCAACAACGATTGGATTCCAAGAAGGAGACCTGGTGTGGTTTTACAATCCCCATCGACAAAAAGGATTGTCACCAAAACTTCAACAAAACTGGGAAGGACCATACATCGTTGTGAAGCGAATCAATGATGTGGTTTACCGCATTCAGAGGGAGTTGAGAGGCAAGCTTAAGGTAGTTCACTGTGACCGTTTACATCGCTATAACGGTGATGACGGGAGTAATGGATTTAATCGGGACGATCAATCCTAAGAGGGGTGCAATGTGGTGAATATGCCCATTTATGCAAGCAACGACATCTTTTATTCTTCTATAACAGAATAATTTATTCGCGCCATCTTTGAACAAAAGATTAACTAATGTTATCCAATACCTAAACCACACTAATGTTATCCATACATAAACCACTGAAAACTGCTATAATTAACTGAACGAAAGCTTTTGAGAGCTTTTGATCTACTTGTGGAGACTTGTGGAGGGGAAGCTTATTCCAGCAAATTCCAGCGCATTCCAGGACTTTAGAAGATTCTAGTAGCTTTTTCTCGGATATAAATATAGGGCCACCAGAACGAAGACCTCAGTTTGATTTTGAAAGTGAACAAATAAACATAGGTGTAAAATAGTGAATTGTGCTTGTTATAATAAAAGTATTGGAAGTAAAGTATTTGAACTGAAATAAAGGTGTTTTATTTTTGTAAAGTAATTGTTGTTCAGTTTGAATAAAAAGAAATAAGTTTTATTGGCGAACCCTTGGCAAAAATATTACAATATGATGAATGGTGATAAAAGCATTGTACTTATCCTAGCTGTTTACGTGGACGACTTGCTTCTTTTTTGGAAAAATGAAAAACAAAAAGACATCTTTGTAAATAAAATGAGAGAAGTTTTTAAACTTAAAGATATGGGAACTGCAAAATCTTTCCTAGGATTACAGATGAAATACCAGCGAGGACAATTTGTATCAATCAATCAGAAGGCTTACATAACGAAAATGTTGGGTATCTGTCATTCTAAGTAAATTCATTTTTAGTGAGGATGTTGCAAGTAAAAATTAATTATCATTTTGTACAAGTGGAAACATTTTTTACTTTAAATAAATTGGCAACATTTTTTATCTTTTAAATACAACTTCAACTGAATAAAACGAATTGTACTTCACTTCGAAGAAACTTCCAGAAGATTAAAAGCGTGTTTTTATTTTCTCTCCGGAATTTTTTAGTTTTTTTGGACAAATTACAACAAAATAAATCCAATTTTACGAAACGCACACCGGCAAGATAAAGCGACTACCTACTTTTTTTACATTTCATCCATCAACAACTGTTTTCTGTGCTTTTGTGTATACAAATAATTTAGTTTGAAATCACTAATTTTTGTGTTTGTAATTATGCATTTTAATATTATTTTGTTATATCTGTCTTCTTTTAAGATTAATTCATTAAAAAAATAAAAGTTTTTACTTCATGTATTAAAATATTTTATGATAAAAGTCAAACAAATCTGTCTTTTATTCTTTTATGGTTTATAACAGATTTCAAAACAGAATTCGATATGCAGAATACCAATTAATAAAAGAGTAAGGAATTGTTTGAAAGTTCGAAAATTTGTATGGAAATTGATAAAAGAATAAAGCCTACTTTTGTACAAAAGTGAGAAATAAAAATCTTTTCTGAAGACACCTGATTGCAAAAAAAAAAACAAAGAAAAATTGTACATGGTGGTTAAATTTATGTGTCAGAACAATTTTCGTATGGTAAGCGAGCATTTTAATTTCTCACTTTTGTACTTTTGTACAAAAGTAGGTCTATGTAGTTAAGGTTTAACAGAATAAAAGATTCAGTCGAATAGGCCCAAGTGAAGACTTTTAGTGCAAATTTGCGCATTTTCTTTTGGAGTTAGAACGCATCGGTTTTATTACTTTTCGCCATAATCTTGGGGTTTTCTCTTGTATTTTATATCTTGCCCCTAACTACCAAGTGTCAAAGTGAAAGGTATGATTTTTGGGACCATCAACAACTGTCAAAGTGTCGAGTGGATTTTTTTCAGTTTCCACTGCGCTTAGATTGCTGGCCGTGATAGTAGGTAAGATCCACCAGCTAAATCGATTGGCGCCCTCGGATTTTGATATTTCGACACTTGTCAAATTGAAAAGTGAAATTTCTAGGTTTCTGTTGGTGCTATAGCGCTGGCTGAAAAACTAGGTAATACCACCCTTCTAAATCGATTGTCATCCTCAGATTCTTACATTTCGACACTCGACACGAAACCCACAGAAGAGAGGAGTTTTTATATTAATTTTTTTTTTATTATAGGGGATACAACATTTATATGGTGGATTTACATGTTTCTTTATCTGCAAAACGAAGAAAAGTAGAGCAGGATAGATGTTAACAAAAAAATCCGAGCGAGTGAAAGAGAACCATCAAGAAGATGAACATGTTCGTCTTCATTTCTGCATTATGGGACTTTCCTATAATGCAGAAACGAAGTTCTTCTGCATTTTGATATTTTCTCTCTATCTAACAAATATACATTTTGTATTTGGCATCCTTTTTTTTGTGCAGAAACCAAATGCAGATACATGTAAATCCACCAATATTTTCTTTTCGCGTGACCGCTTAAGTGCATCTACCACAATTCTTCTTCTTCTTTTACTGAAAAAATATGTAAAAATAATATTTCATCTAAATCCATGGGTTACTCTAGTTCCCTAAAAGCCCTTGCCTCTATTCACATGATATCATTTTGAGGGTGACATTCATTCATTTTAGAAAACAACAACAACAACACCACTGATCTCTATAATACACTTTCTTGTATTAATACATTAACTTAACCCAAAAAAAAGTGTGATAGAATGTGGGATAGAATTAGAACCATTCATAAAATTATTCATGTATTAACACATGTCAAATCGTGTGGGATAGAATGTGGGGTTGTGTAGGCTAGGCTTTCATATTTTGTTTCCACACTTCCCTACATGATTTGTTCCTACTTTTTTGACATGTATTTTATACACAGTGGGCTAGTGTGGAAGGCCTTTTACAAATATAACAGTTTTGTTTGACTCCAATTGAAGATGACAAGTACGCGCCGAGTCAACTATTTGACGTCTTCTAGTCGCAAAAAAAAAGTATTGGTCTCGTTCACTAACCAATGGCCGCGTTCGGATACGTAAACAAAGGTATCTGGATTTGTTCGTGATGTTCTAATGCCTAATACTACGTTTTCACTGGTCCAAATGAGGTAATTTCGTTGGAAATTTCCAAATCATATCCGAAATAACCTCATTTCCCCTACAAATTCTCGTTTCATTATGGTGGACTTACATGTGTCTTCTGGTGGACTTACATGTATCTTCTGGTGGAGTCGAGTCGAAATTGTTGATAAAAAACCTGGGTCAAAGAGTCGGTCTTGAGGATGTGTTCATCACAGTGTTTTTGCACATGTGCGCGTAAAATTATGTATTCATTTTGATAGCTATGTGAAGTATTTACTAAAATTCATTAAACTTGCACTGTTTTTGTGTAAAATAAATATATTGTTGCCATTCCATTAAATGTGATCTCAACACCATATCAACTCAACTTCAAATGGGGCTCTCAACTCACGTGACGAAACACCTGGGTCGAAAATCCGACCCTAATCCAACTCGAGCTTTCGATTCTGTTTGTAAACGGGGTATATCTAACAAATATACATTTTGTATTTGGCATCCCTTTTTTTGTGCAGAAACCAAATGCAGATACATGTAAATCCACCATTAATCTGCAAAATGCAGAAAAGTAGATTAGGACAGATGTATACAAAAAATCCGAGCGAGTGAAAGAGATCCATCAAGAAGATGAACATATGTAATAAGGTAGAGGAGAGATTTTTGGAAAAAAATAAAAAAATGAAAACTGTTTGCTTGGGTTTCTTGAGCGTGGCATGCTTGTCGGCGCTCGGCTAGAGCTCGCCGGAAATCGACCCAATCTCACCTACTACTTTAACATAGATCATGCCGAAAGATATTAATATTTAAATAGAAACTTGTAAGGATGCGGACGGACGTTACCATTTAAAGGGGGCTGAGGTGTTACCAGCCTTGGTCTTACCCACCCTACCTTGGAAGTTAGCGACCAATTTTTAACTTCCCCTTTTCCGCTTACCATCATTCTGCTCAGTTCATCTGCACCGTTCTACTATGTCACCGTCAGCATCCCCGGAAATTTAAACCTTTAGCAATCCATCAAGCTATGTGCTTGAATGAAACTCGAGAATTCAACCATGTTGGTGGAATTTACAAAACATTAATTTTTTTTATTTAAGAATAAGTATACAATTTAAGTGAAAGTTTTTTTTTTATAATTAAATTTAATTTTAACAAAAATAAATAATAAATGGGGGTGGTAACCCTGAATATAAACATTAATATACAAATAAAAATTTAAAATATATAATGAATTAATCCTTTAATTATCCAGAGAAAATTATTTAGAAATTGTTAGTAATTAGGAATTTTATACTTCTAGGTGTTTACCCAGCTTCCGACGTCACTTATAATTTTATATATATTTTGCTGACTTTGTTTCTTCAGGTTTCCCTACATGTATTGAGCTCAATGAGGGTAGTATTCTCTGGGCATAAATCAAAAAAAAAAATTAAACGTACAGAAAACAAAAATCGACGGAAACCAAATTAAGACTCGAAGTAGGTATGTGAGTCAAAATTCTCTGAAAATTCCTACTCACCAAACTAATCTCACAAAATAATCAAGGTATCTATTCAAGAAATTAACAATTTAACAAGATAAAAAAAATCCGCTTATTGCACCAGAACAAACATTTTTTACAACTAATAAATCCCCTTGAACTGGACTCCAACTCTTATCTTTGTCAAAGAACAATTATAAGTATATATATAATTTTAAATATATAAATTGTATATATTAATAAATATATATATAAAGATATGAAATCCTGTTTTATCCTTTTTTTTTTCTTTTTTTTTTTTATACATAAACTTATCTATCGCATAATATACATATGTTTTTTTTATATTAATATAAGTTAATAAAAAAAATATGCGGCAAGCGTCGATCTTCAAGTAACCTTGGCACCATATATCTCAACAAAAAAAATGGGCGGGCGATCAGGACTGATTGCTAGGTTCGTGACTCCGTGATCGGCAAAATGCAGCAGCAATCCTATCAACGGATAATAATATTCACTTTTTATTTTGAACACAATAATGATTTTAAAAAGCAATAAGGTCTAATCATATATTTTTTTACAGGTAAGTTATAAGTTGTAGGGATAGAAAAAAATCACTCACCAATTAGGTTTGGCCCCTTTATTTTCAAGATTTTCCTCGTTTGGGGTACTACTCCCACTTTTAATTACCTCGTTGTAGGTCGATGTTGTAACACACTAGCAGATATATTGTAGGTACCCCTGTAATGAATTTATGGAATCCTTTCATTTTATTTTTCTTAAACACTTTATTGGATTTACTTTTTTTCACTTCTCTTTGTATAGGTATAAACTTACTAGGATTTGATTCTTTAGTTTTTAGTTTGTACGTTAAGTACACTTAACAAAAATAGCACCGTTTTAACTTTTATTTAATTTTAAATAATTAGTTTGTGTACTATGCACATTTAAATACTTAACAGAAAAAAAAAAAAACTATACCGACTTAACTAAGTGGATACTAATTTGAACTATCCAAGCGGTTATAACTATCCGTCTACTACGAGCGGTGGATAAAGTACGAGTCATGGTAATATTAATATGGTTCGAGTCAACAGCTATTCAAAATCTTCCCGTTCCGCAAACCCAACGGCTAAATCGTTTGATTTTAACCACCAATCAAAGAAAGCCAGTACCATACATTTGAAAATTTACCCCCCTCTTCACTAAGAACAGAAAAGTTGATTTCTGTGTGTGAAAATCTGTTTAAGTTTAGTGCAAGCTTAAACGACATCTACCCTTGAAAATTTTAAACAAAATTTACGGGGGCCATCATAATTTTCTTCCGCGAAACAAGATCAGCTCTATAAATCAAAGCGAGACGGAGAACAATTAACAACGAGGGAAACGTCAAAACTAAAACAAAATATAGAGAAATGTTTGGGTTTTCAGAAGCTAGCTCAGCATTTCTTTTTATTTCATTATTAAACCCAGACAAAAACCAAAAAAAAAAAAACATCGTCTTAAATTATTCCTGGTAAGTACTTTATAGTAAATAAATAAAACATCCATCATATCATTTGCTTTTCCTTTAGATAGCGAAAAGAAATTGCCTGAGACATCAGCCGACAGCACGATATGTGAGCAACAAAATGTGAGTATAAGCAAAACTTTATATGAACTTGTTATTACTTGTTTTCCAATTTTATTAATTGATTATCATTATCTAACATAACAGTCAAAACCAATTGAACAAAATTTCCACTTCGTTTGGATGGCGCCAACAACAGTACCACAAAACAGAGAAGGTAGGTCACTAACCAAATGCATTATGAATTATTTCTTAATTAGTGTGTTTAATTATAATTATATCTTAACAAAATAAATCGAGAAACGGAGGTACCGGGAGTAACTCACAGAAAGCAGAAACATCGATGTAAATGTTTCACAGTGAGTGTGGTGAAGTATCTTCTTTGGACTACCTGCTAATTTTCTTCTTGCTTTTTTCAATTTTGATCGCAGGTACTTCCAACACAAAACATCGCATGCAGCCTAAATTAGAAGATACAGCTGATGAGAAACTCGTTTATGCACCGATGGAGATTATATAGTATGTGTGCTACGGTGGAAGCAGGTTTCCACAACACATGTTCGTCTTCATTTCTGCATTATGGCACTTTCCTATAATGCAGAATCGAAGTTCTTCTGCATTTTGATCTTTTCTCTCTATCTAACAAATATACATTTTATATTTGGCATTCCTTTTTTGTGCAGAAACCATATGCAGATACATGTAAATCCGCCACTATGTTCATTTGACAGCAGGCAGCTAGGGATGAGCTTTGTTCATCAATGTTGGGAAAATATCGATGTTAGACGAAAAAACATATCGATGTTAAAACATGTGTGAAACATCGCAACATCGATGTTAAGATTGAGCACATCGACTTTAAAACAGCTATGAAATTGCAAAATATTTCATGATTATACTTTTTGTTTGCCTTTAAGCACTCGTTACATTTGAAATCTTTTGTCTATGACCTCGCATGCTTATAAAAAAAGAAAAACATTACAACCGCTATAATTGCTTTCATCAAATTTTTTTGATCTTCGATATGGTCATGTACACAAAACAAAAATTAAAAATAAAAAAGAAATGTATGGCCTTCTTTATCTTTTTCGTAAATGAGTAGCCTCGTGGCGGACAATTTTTATATAATATATTATATGGTTGCTCTGCTTTTGCTCATAAGCATTTGATTGAATCGTAGTTTCATATACAAATATACAGTATACAATATACCTATACTAACTTACAAACTAAAAATATAATACATACAAATAATGCGCCAGTGCATTGCGAATGGATAATTCTATCCTTTTCATGTTATTATAGAGCCTTAGAAGAAGAAATAGAGGAGCGCCCTTCTTATGAGAAAATTATTTTTTGTTATTAAATCGATTTTGTACGTTTTAAGTTAGTAAAAAAATATCTATTTGTTCCGTCGCCAATTTATAAGTTCATATTTCAATGTTAATTTGTCTGTTCAGTAAGGTGTCTATCAGTTCATATTTGGTTGTTCATGGTTCATGGTTCATGTTTAAAGTTTAATCCATTATAAATAATATGTTCTTCGATAGTTAATTAATCTACATAAATACAAACAGTTAACAGCACTTGCTTTGAGAAAAATATAATAAAACTCACTGTTTTTTTGTTGATTGCTAAATAACTACAATGTCTATTTTATACACTTGAAAAGGTTTGTCTTTTCAAAGTTTTTTTTATATATATGTGTCTTAATTTGTAACACTTTTTTATTGTTCTGTTTTAAAATCAAACTAGCGATTTGACATTTCAGATTGACAAATTGCTGCACGCACGTACTCTTTCTTTTTTTTAGAACATTCCACTAAAACAACTACGGAAAATAACAAAAATTACTATTCTGATGGCGCCCTTGTGAGTTGCCTTCAAAGAGCACTCCGTCCCTGCTGTAATGCATTTGTGTTTGTGAGACCTCACACCATTTTAAAAACTGCTTCACTTTTTTCCAACAAGGGCAGTTCCTTTATTTCTTATTCTAAGTATAGAGCGAAAGCGCTATAGTTTAAAGTTAAAATTAACAAACATACAGTTACAATCACAGTATACTCTTGTGTGTGAGCGTATTAAAGTAAATGACTATGTTGATTTTTTTTAGATAAATGAGTAGAAGACTCGGTATACATATATTTGAGGTATAGCTACAATTGTAGTATACATAGGTTTTTCTCTTTCTTATTGAGCGCGGCTCTATATTTGTCATGTTTAAATACATTTAGATTTAGACACATTTGATAGATGAATGTTTAATGTGCTCTACACTTATTGTACAAAAATACAAGATAAAATCACATATGTTATAAAATGGTACGACAAAGCATAGGAACATTGCATAGTTACTAACATTAAAACAAATAAAATGGAATTTGAACTGGCGTTATGTTTTAATATGATGATATTTAGGATAATAAAACTTAACCAATGGGTGTAAGTACCGTACTTCTAACTATGAAAAACGTATTTCATTTCTTTTTAAATTTTATGATTGAGATCTTTTAGATACATTTATAGTTTATGTGTGGTATATAAATGTGGCAGCTAAGGCAGGATATGCAATTAAAAATTGATACAGATCAGCCACGATTTGTATTCGGTGTGGCTGTAATGTAAAATTGTGGAGGACTGATATCGAGTGAATCAAGATCCCTTCAGGAAATTCCGATAGGCGATAGATAATTGACGTTGTCCCAAGAGGACCCAGCCTGAGATATGATGATTTGTTCCATCAAGTCATTGTCTGAAAGATCAAGTCTAGATAAGGTCTTTTTCATAAGAAGAAGAGCATATCTTAGAAACGGAATGGTGCTGGTTTCGTTATGTAAGTGTGAATTAGAAAACCTCTTTGTCCGGTGTTCGAAGTTAATACTGGCACAGTGCCTCAAAATCTTTCTCTCTAGCAGCTCCATTTCAAGTGCGGCCGAGGGGGAAATAGAGAACCAAATAGGAAATGCGTATGACATTATTGGTCTGATCAGGGTCTTGTAAAAAAGTAATTTGGATTTTTTGCTCATTTATTTGTTTTTATTTTTTGCTCATATTGGTAATTTTTCTGGATTTTTCTTTGTTGGATCTGGCGTGTTTCTTGAACTTGAATAAGTTATTAAAGTTAACCCCGAGATACTTAATACTGTTTTTAGGTCGAATGATGTTGCCATTGAGTCTAATGATAATGTTTTTACTTTCTCTGACTACTCCTAAAGGGCCCCTCCCACTCGCGTTTCTGAAGCAAATCATCGCAGTCTTTGGAGCATTCAGATTAATACCCCAGGTTTTGTAGTAGTCATTAATAACTTTAAGGTGTTTTTCTCGTTGGCGCGAAGCAATTGGAAATTCGTGGCACGAATACGCTATGGTGTCATCCGCGTACAGCAGACCAGTTGATGAGAAGTTGCTATCAGAGAAATAATGAGGGAAGTCGTATAAAAAGATGTTGAATAGCTGCGGCCCTACGATCGAGCCTTGTGGCACGCCGCTGGTTCACTCGCATAATTGAGATTTAGTGCCCTGGACTCATGTTCTGCAACTTGCGAAGCGATAAAACTTGTCGAGAAACGGTGAGAATTGGAACGAAACTCACTTTATCGCATCATCGGGTTTCTGTAACTTTGACAGGCGATAACTTTATCGACTGGAACAAACGGAATAAAAATACTGGAAAAATGCGATAAATGGGTTTCTGTATCTCTGAAGGTCGATAAGTTTATAATTTTAAACGTCAAAACTTATCGCTGGCCTAAGAGATGGCGAGTAAACATAAATATAGAGAAAAATGGTAATAAATTAAATTATTTTACAAAAAAGGCCTTTAAAACTAAATTCAAACTTACTTTTATTTTTTTGTTGCTTATTGACGATGAAGAAGACGCTGATAATGTTAAATAAATTCGAAAATAAAAGGAACTCTTAAATGAAACCGGTTGATAAGAAAAGAGCAAAAATTGTTGCGAAACATTCAAAATTACATTAATATATTCTTCGATCTGCAAGACGATGGCTAAAGGAACCTTAACACGGTGATTTAATAAGTTGTTTTGCTATTGAAGCTCCCAAGGATACTATTGGCGTTCGAGTTAATACTACTCTTAGTTACTTTGCTATGAGTCGAAAGGTAAATTTTGTTACTTTTGCTAAGAAACCTAAGATATTGTATGAAATATTTCCAGCTTCCTTCAGTATGGACAGAACTCTTCAAAGACAACAATACCTTTTTACTTATCTCCCCAATGGCTGTAGTCAATTTAGCACAAAGAAGACATCGTTGATTGTGATAATGCTAAACTATCAGGGAAAACCTCACTCAATTCCAGTGTTTTTGGTCCTAACTGCGTTATTTATCCAAAATATATTGTAACCAATTCGATTACGGCAAAAAAGAAAAATCTTTAAATTCTTTTTTTTTCTTTTTCGTGAATTTGATGAAAAAAACTCTTTACATCTAACTGAACTATCATAAGAAACATCCAAAAAATATGAATCAATAATGTAGCTTTAACAGTACATAAATGAATAAATATTTACATTGTATCTATATATATCTGATTAAGAAATTAAAAATTTAATCATTAAAAACTTTCGTTTGTTTTTTTTTATTTTAATTCAATTTCCTAAATACAAGCCAATAATGACGGTGGTTAGCATGTAACACTTAAAAGAATTTTGAGCTTAATTCTTGTGTTACATACAAACAACCTTCATTTCAAAAATTATTGAAATGGTGCTAAGTTTCAACTTATGTCACGTAAGTGTTTTTTACAACCATTTTCAATTTAAGGAATGATTTCAAAAAATTCCCATGTAGAACTTTTTTTTCATTTTTTAAATTTCAAAAATAAATGTTGAAACGTTTTTTAGATGGAGTTTTTTTTTTATATTTTTTTAAATTAAAAACGCTTTCCGGAATTAGTTAGGAAACATAAATAAGAACTCAGAGCAGTTTCAATCATCCCAATGAAACACGTAGTTTTGAAATGACAGTGGTTTGTATGTAACACTTACAAGAATTTCGAGAGAAAATCATACGAAATTCTTGTAAGTGGTACATGTAAATCAGCATCATTCGAAAAATACGATCTTGATTTGGATTATTGAAATTGTTCTGAGTTTCCATTTATGTCGCCTAAGTGTTCCCTACAACCATTTTCAATTTTAGGAATTTTAAAAAATAATTCCCATGTAAAAGTATTTTCAACATTTTTAATTTTCAAACAGAAATGTTGAAAACGTTTTTTATATGGAATTTTGTTGATATAATTTTTTGAATTAAAAATGCTTTCCGGAACTAGTTAGGAGACACAAATTAGAACTCAGAGCAGTTTCAATCATCCCAATGAAGCACGTAGTTTTGAAATGACAGTGGTTTGTGTGTATCACTTACAAGAATTTCGTATGAAATTAGAGAGAAATTCTTCTAAGTGATACATACAAACTACTGTCATTTCAAAATTACGTGCTTCATTGGGATGATTGAAACTGCTCTGAGATCTAATTTATGTCTCCTTACTAGTTGCCAAAAGCATTTTTAATTCAAAAAATTATCTCAAAAAATGTCCATATAAAAAACGTTTCAACATTTTTTATTGAAAATTAAAAATATTGAAAATACTTTTACATGGGAATTATTTTTTAAAATTCCTTAAATTGAAAGTGGTTGTAAGGAACACTTAGAACTAATAGCAGTTTCAATCATCACAATGAAGCACGTAGTTTTGAAATGACAATAGTTTGTATGTAACACTTACAAGAATTTCGAGAGAAAATCATGCTACATACAAACCACTGTCATTTCAAAACTACGTGCTTCATTGGGATGATTGGAACAGTTCTGAGTTCTAATTTATGTCTCCTAACTAGCTCCGGAAAGCATTTTTTATTCAAAAAATTAATTGGCAAAAAATCAAACGAAATAGATAAATTATTCTTTCAAGAAAAAGGCGAGATTCAATACAATTTTGAGGAAGTTAAATTAAAACGCAAGTTTAGCTTAAATGTGTATAATTTATGTAAATTAAGCACATTAGTGTATTTCTGAGTGCTTTCCACATCTAGTACAGTAATATTAATATGCATACAAGCTATGTTCATGGTTTCTCAACATCGTTTCCTTCCCATTATTTACTGCTCGATAAATATTCCAATTAAGTCAAGACAATCAAAGGCACATGGTCTTCCAACAAACTTTTTCCTCTAAATAATGAATAGTAGTGCTGCACTCCAATTCGATTTCTTGATTTGCACTAAAAAAATGTCATCATTAAAACAACGCTACAAACAAAATGTAAAATAAATCACCTTAAATTAGTTTCCACCAAATAAGACATTTCTGTAGCGCTTGCCATTCTTCTCACTCGGTGAAACATGTTAGTCAGGGACTTGATGCTGGGCAATATTATTTGGAGCTGTTGCTGCATTCGAATTTGCAATTAGGTATGTCTACAAGTTTCTCTTTAACTTCGTCAGACTTCAGTTGGCCGCCGAAAGCTTATCACTTGTTGACTGATTCAGGGACATTGGACATTGCGTCTGACTTTGTGGGCGGAGTTCATTTGGGTGGTGGAATTTTTCAAACAGACACTTCTGCGGCTCGTGGTCCTTATAGTCGTGCTATTGAATGAGCAGAGGGAAAACGTGAAAAATATTGCCCTTGGCGATGCATCCCTTCGGAATGTAGGTGTCTATGATGGCTTCGAAGAGATTGTAGGTGTCGGATTATTTCAGTTTCAACGAAAGCAGAGGTAACAGCAACTCGATACATCCGTTGACACACTCAAATGGAAGATTTCTGTTTTGATTCCAATTCCGAAATGACAGACACCTTGTCCTCGATATCGTTGCAATTGCGTTCGACCATGCTGTTGCATTCCCCGCGGAGTTTATTTTGAAATGGTAAATTTAAGATTTCATTAAACAGCGTCATCTGATCGGATTTGTTTCTCACATTAAGACACACTTACCAAACGTCCGGCCGGAGAGACTCGGGTATGGCCTTGCCACCGCATATGGCATTAATGTCGTTCAAATCGTAATCGTCCAGCTAGGCTGATTCCAATCCAATTAACCACAAATCATCGTCCATCGTTTTTGTTTGAGATAGATAAGTGAAGATACAAATTTGAGAGATAAATTTTGCAAAAGTTTTTCTTTTGTTTGCTTGAATGTTTACATAATTCATTTGGAATCTAGTTAGAGGTTTTTTTTATTATTTTGAATTTAGTTAAGGGTGATTCCTTGCATAGAAATTTTTTTTTCTCTGCGGAAAGAAAAAAAAAATAATTACTTTTTATTGTTTTGGTTTTAAATTTTGAAACGTCAAAATGACATCGGCTTATCGCCTTCCAATGGAAATTCCAGTAAAAAAAAACCCAGAAACTCGATTCTTTCCAGAAGCGATAAGTGAGGAATGATTCGTTTCCTTTTTTAACGATGCGAAAAGTTATCGCCTGAGTTACAGAACATGAGTCCTGTATTTGAACATAAAAAGTCCTATCCGCAAGAAAGCTTTCCAAAATGTTAGTGATATGACGTGGGAAGTTAAGAGACACTGTTTTAGAGAGGAGACCGTCTCTCCACTCGCGATCGAATGCTTTTTCTACGTCGAGGGAACAAGCCACTGTACAACGTTTGTTTCTGAGGTTCAAAACCACATCATATTGGAACTTGAGAAGCGCGAGGAGGGTCGAATGTCCTCTCCGGAATCCAAATTGGTAATCTGAGATTGGGTCAACGGGGTTCTCTAGGGGAGAGTTCATTTTGTCCAGGATAATTCGTTCCAAGATCTTACCCAGGTTTGATAGCAGGGATATGGGTCTGAAATTGTTTATATCACAAATATTCTGTTTTTTGATAATGGGTAGTATTCTCGCCTCCTTTCAAATTTTAGGAAAATGTCCATTATTAATACAGTTGTTAAAGATAACTGTTAGGAAATTGATGGCCGAACTCGATAGTTTTCTTAAGACAAAATTCGTGATCTCATCCGGACCAGCAGACTTTTTTGGTTTGATTAACGAGATGATATTCTTAACGCATTCTGCGTTAGTGAAGATCTCGGAGGCTAGTGGGTTCAGAGCTGTGTTTTCGGTACTAAACAGGAATATATGTTCAGGTTTAGATAGTCTTACCTCACAGGCGGAAGAGGAAGCAGTATCAGTTACTCTGGGATTGAAATTTATAAAATGTTGGTTTAGATATTTTGACGTTTCCAAACAAACTATTGATAGCAAAATGGTAATTCAATTTGGTAGTACTTTTTCTATCTGAGCTTAAGTTAAGAACCGAAAATTATCTGAACTTGGCTTAAATTGTTATGTTGTATTTACGTTAGTTAAGATGTCGTTTTTTGGTCCAATTCTATCTGGACCTGCAAAAAACAAGGCTATTAAAATCATCGATGTTCAGAAAGCTAACGGCATCGTTTACAAATGATATTTTGTATATAAGACTTTTTTAAGCCGGTGTGTTGTGGAGTCGTGTGTCGCTTTCAGTCCAAATAATATACACCACACAACCACACTACATACGAGACAAATGTGGTTGTATGGCCCAAGGTTCATATATTAAAGGAAATATCTTTAGCGTTTTTAATTTTCGTTCAGTTCTGCGCATGTGTCAAAATCAATAGTAAAAAAATTAGTCGCAATAAATTTGTTTTTGTTTACTGTGTATGGGCACAACGGACAGTCATCTTAATCTGCGCAATATAATACCTTAGATATGTGTACTGTGGTATGGACCCATGTTCTGTAACTTGCGAAGCGATACAAATTTTCGGAAAATGGTGAGAATTGGAACGAAACTCATTTTATCGCATCATCGGGTTTCTGTAACTTTGGTAGGCGATAACCTTATCGACTCGAACAAACGGAATAGAAATACTGGAAAAATACGATAAAATGGGTTTCTGTATCTCTGAAGGTCAATAAGCTTATCATTTTAAACGTCAAAACTTATCGCTGACCTAAGAGATGGTGAGTAAACAAAAATATACAGAAAAATGGTAACAAATTAATTTATTTTACAATTTTATTTTTTTAGGCCTTTGAAAATAAATATTTATAAAGTTGTTGCAATACTATCAACAAAATATAAAACAAAATGCTTTGCATTTTATGTGTAAATTTCCCAGAGCAAATACTCGATATTTAGTCAAGAAATGCTCTTTTGGTTGAAAAATATTGACATTTCACTTATCAACAGCAGATTTTCGGCACTGCGATTTGTCCAACGATTCCAGAATCCAAAAAGGTATAATCATCACCCAAACCGAATTTATGTTTGGAATTATCATTTCTGTACCTCCCCTATTCACAGGCAATTCACGCTCACTTCCGTGGTACCTTCATTGACAGTCTCTGTCTTACAGTCCATGGTGGACATAGCGGAAAAGGTGTTCCCAAATACGGGGGTATTGGCGGACAAGGTGGTTGTGTTTATTTCATTGCAAGGTGTGATACTAAATAGTCTGTCGAGAAGTTTGAGAGATAGAGGACAGTAGAAAGATACGAATCTTAGGCCGACGAGGCATGCACGAAAAAGTCGAAGTTCCAATTGGAGTATAAGTTATTGACGATAAAGGAAAAGTCTTAGCTGATTCAAATGAAGAAGGATCAACTTGCATTGCAGCTGGTGGTGGAATGGGAGGATGTACCGGAACTGGCTTCATTGGCAAGGCTGGACAACTAAGAGCTATTAATTTAGATCTGAAGCTTATATAGCTGATGTGGTCTTAGTTGGATTTCCAATGCCGGCATGAGTACGTTGTTAAAAGCAATTTCCAATGCTAAACCAAAGATTGCTTCATAACCTTGGAAGATCCTCTATAATTCAAGATTTGTCTTTACATGTTTATTAAGTTACCTACTATTATTTTTTTTCGGTCACAACGATTCGCCCACATATTGGCATTGTCGAATATCCAGACCTTCGTACCATCTCTATTGCCGATCTGCCCGGTTTGATTAAAGGCGCTCATGACAACTTCGGCATGGGTCACAAGTTCCTCAAACACATGGAACGCACCCGTCTTCTGCTCGTGGTTGTGGACATATTTGGCTTTCAGCTTAGTCCTTCGCATAAAAAAACGTGGATTCTTAGAAAATATTTATTCCCTCAATAAAGAACTCGAACTCTATGACGAAACACTTCTCCAGAAACCATATGTTTTGCTTGTGAAAAAAAATGGACATGGATGGAGCAACTAAATTACTTGAAAACTACCACCCGACTATTGTTGATCTGGAGAAAGGTCTGCCAGAATGCCCAAAAGAGATTCGCCCAACAAACCTTATCAATTTTGAAAGGGTCATTCCGGTTTCCGCAATTACTTCAGCTCGCATTAATGAAGTCAAATTGAATTTGCGGGATGTGAACGTGAACTGCCTCTAGATAAATTTCGGGAGGATTTGGAGCTTAAACTTGGTGAAAGAGATCCTCGTGTGACGTGAAGAACTTATTCTTTCAAATAAATTTGAAGACGTTACCGATGTATTTGCTAATTTGTTACTTAATACCAAGAAAATAAATTCAAAAAAAAAAAACATGTTTATGTAAAGAAAGTATATAAAAATGCGATGCAATACTTTATTTTCGAACAATTTCTCACTTAAAAAACTAATTAATGGCATACATGAGGAAAATGAAAAAAACAAAATTTCACTTAAATTAAATTAAAAAAAAAAAAACATTCATTCAAACGGCATTATGGTGATGGGTTCACTCTTAATTGTTTGTTTAACGACCTTCTTAGTCTGATTAGGACAATTTTTAAAGTAATCCAAATATACGATTCCAAGCAAGTTTTCGGCACTTTTGCTAGCCTTGCATTGTATATTGGTTGGAGTTCAAATATAACATTACCCTTGATAACACGTACTCGTGGACCGACTGCACGTGCATTGAGTTCAACGCGACCACATGTCTCTGGACGCACTGATCTGTGTGTTTTGAGCCCAGAAATGCAGGAAAAGAATTGATCACAGCCATAAAATTTGTAGCGTTTCATGTCGATGTGACGTGAGAGATGAGCAATTAGAGTTTCACGATGGCTTAGCATCACCACCCTGAGTGATCATTTGGTACATTTCCTTGAGCTGTCTTCGTTCCAAGATCTTACCCAGGTTTGATAGCGGGGATATGGGTCTGAAATTGTTTATATCACAAATATTCTGTTTTTTGATAATGGGTAGTATTCCCTCCTCCTTCCAAATTTTAGGAAAATGTCCATTATTAATACAGTTGTTAAAGATAACTGTTAGGAAATTGATGGCCGAACTCGATAGTTTTCTTAAGACAGAATACGTCATCTCATCCAGACCAGCAGACTATTTTGGTTTGATTAACGAGATGATATTCTTAACGCATTCTGCGTTAGTGAAGATCTCGGAGGCTAGTGGGTTCAGAGCTGTGTTTTCGGTACTAAACAGGAATATATGTTCAGGTTTAGATAGTCTTACCTCACAGGCGGAAGAGGTAGCAGTATCAGTTACTCTGGGATTGAAATTTATAAAATGTTGGTTTAGATATTTTGACGTTTCCGAACAAACTATTGATAGCAAAATGGTAATTCAATTTGGTAGTACTTTTTCTATCTGAACTTAAGTTAAGAACCGAAAATTATCTGAACTTGGCTTTATTTGTTATGTTGTATTTACGTTAGTTAAGATGTCGTTTTTTGGTCCAATTCTATCCGGACCTGCAAAAAACAAGGCTATTAAAATCATCGATGTTTAGAAAGCTAAAGGCATCGTTTACAAATGATATTTTGTATATAAGACTTTTTAAGCCGATGCGTTGTGGAGTCATGAGTCGCTTTCAGTCCAAATAATATACACCACACAACCACACTACATACGAGACAAATGTGGTTGTATGGACCCAAGGTACATATATTAAAGGTAATATCTTTAGCGTTTTCATTTTCGTTCAGTTCTGCGCATGTGTCAAAATCAATAGTAAAAAAAATTTGTCACAATAAATTTGTTTTTGTTTACTGTGTATGGGCACAACGGACAGTCTTCTTAATCTGCGCAATATAATACCTTAGATATGTGTACTGTGGTATGGACCCATGTTCTGTAACTTGCGAAGCGATCAAAATTTTCGGGAAATGGTGAGAATTGGAACGAAACTCATTTTATCGCATAATCGGGTTTCTGTAACTTTGACAGGCGATAACCTTATCGACTGGAACAAACGGAATAGAAATACTGGAAAAATGCGATAAAATGGGTTTCTATATCTCTGAAGGTCAATAAGCTTATCATTTTAAACGCAAAAACTTATCGCTGACCTAAGAGATGGTGAGTAAACATAAATATACAGAAAAATGGTAACAAATTAATTTATTTTACAATTTTATATTTTAAGGCCTTTGAAAATAAATATTTATAAAGTTATTGCAATACTATCAACAAAATATAAAACAAAATGCTTTGCATTTTATGTGTAAATTTCCCAGAGCAAATACTCGATATTTAGTCAAGAAATGCTCTTTTTGTTGAAAAATATTGACATTTCACTTATCAACAGCAGATTTTCGGCACTGCGATTTGTCCAACGATTCCAGAATCCAAAAAGGTATAATCATCACCCAAACCGAATTTATTTATTGCAGCTGGTGGTGGAATGGGAGGATGTACCGGAACTGGCAAGGCTGGACAACTAAGAGCTATTAATTTAGATCTGAAGCTTATATAGCTGATGTGGTCTTAGTTGGATTTCCAATGCCGGCATGGGTACGTTGTTAAAAGCAATTTCCAATGCTAAACCAAAGATTGCTTCAAAACCTTTTAAGATCCTCTATAATTCAAGTTTTGTCTTTACACGTTTATTAAGTTACCTACTATTATTTTTTTTCGGTCACAACGATTCGCCCACAAATTGGCATTGTCGAATATCCAGACCTTCGTACCATCTCTATTGCCGATCTGCCCGGTTTGATTAAAGGCGCTCATGACAACTTCGGCATGGGTCACAAGTTCCTCAAACACATGGAACGCACCCGTCTTCTGCTCGTGGTTGTGGACATATTTGGCTTTCAGCTTAGTCCTTCGCATAAAAAAACGTGGATTCTTAGAAAATATTTATTCCCTCAATAAAGAACTCGAACTCTATGACGAAACACTTCTCCAGAAACCATATGTTTTGCTTGTGAAAAAAATGGACATGGATGGAGCAACTAAATTACTTGAAAACTACCACCCGACTATTGTTGATCTGGAGAAAGGTCTGCCAGAATGCCCAGAAGAGATTCGCCCAACAAACCTTATCAATTTTGAAAGGGTCATTCCGGTTTCCGCAATTACTTCAGCTCGCATTAATGAAGTCAAATTGAATTTGCGGGATGTGAACGTGAATTGCCTCTAGATAAATTTCGGGAGGATTTGGAGCTTAAACTTGGTGAAAGAGATCCTCGTGTGACGTGAAGAACTTATTCTTTCAAATAAATTTGAAGACGTTACCGATGTATTTGCTAATTTGTTACTTAATACCAAGAAAATAAATTCAAAAAAAAAAAACATGTTTATGTAAAGAAAGTATATAAAAACGCGATGCAATACTTTATTTTCGAACAATTTCTCACTTAAAAACTAATTAATGGCATACATGAGGAAAATGAAAAAAACAAAATTTCACTTAAATTAAATTAAAAAAAAAAAACATTCATTCAAACGGCATTATGGTGATGGGTTCACTCTTAATTGTTTGTTTAAAGACCTTCTTAGTCTGATTAGGACAATTTTTAAAGTAATCCAAATATACGAT
Source organism: Melangyna quadrimaculata (assembly GCA_949320155.1). Taxonomy (NCBI): domain Eukaryota; kingdom Metazoa; phylum Arthropoda; class Insecta; order Diptera; family Syrphidae; genus Melangyna; species Melangyna quadrimaculata. The sequence goes on from OX439486.1 coordinate 37,127,610, forward strand.
TCCAAGCAAGTTTTCGGCACTTTTGCTAGCCTTGCATTGTATATTGGTTGGAGTTCAAATATAACATTACCCTTGATAACACGTACTCGTGGACCGACTGCACGTGCATTGAGTTCAACGCGACCACATGTCTCTGGACGCACTGATCTGTGTGTTTTGAGCCCAGAAATGCAGGAAAAGAATTGATCACAGCCATAAAATTTGTAGCGTTTCATGTCGATGTGACGTGAGAGATGAGCAATTAGAGTTTCACGATGGCTCAGCATCACCACCCTGAGTGATCATTTGGTACATTTCCTTGAGCTGTCTTCGTTCCAAGATCTTACCCAGGTTTGATAGCGGGAATATGGGTCTGAAATTGTTTATATCACAAATATTCTGTTTTTTGATAATGGGTAGTATTCCCTCCTCCTTCCAAATTTTAGGAAAATGTCCATTATTAATACAGTTGTTAAAGATAACTGTTAGGAAATTGATGGCCGAACTCGATAGTTTTCTTAAGACAGAATACGTCATCTCATCCAGACCAGCAGACTTTTTTGGTTTGATTAACGAGATGATATTCTTAACGCATTCTGCGTTAGTGAAGATCTCGGAGGCTAGTGGGTTCAGAGCTGTGTTTTCGGTACTAAACAGGAATATATGTTCAGGTTTAGATAGTCTTACCTCACAGGCGGAAGAGGTAGCAGTATCAGTTACTCTGGGATTGAAATTTATAAAATGTTGGTTTAGATATTTTGACGTTTCCAAACAAACTATTGATAGCAAAATGGTAATTCAATTTGGTAGTACTTTTTCTATCTGAACTTAAGTTAAGAACCGAAAATTATCTGAACTTGGCTTTATTTGTTATGTTGTATTTACGTTAGTTAAGATGTCGTTTTTTGGTCCAATTCTATCTGGACCTGCAAAAAACAAGGCTATTAAAATCATCGATGTTTAGAAAGCTAAAGGCATCGTTTACAAATGATATTTTGTATATAAGACTTTTTAAGCCGATGCGTTGTGGAGTCATGAGTCGCTTTCAGTCCAAATAATATACACCACACAACCACACTACATACGAGACAAATGTGGTTGTATGGACCCAAGGTACATATATTAAAGGTAATATCTTTAGCGTTTTCATTTTCGTTCAGTTCTGCGCATGTGTCAAAATCAATAGTAAAAAAAATTTGTCACAATAAATTTGTTTTTGTTTACTGTGTATGGGCACAACGGACAGTCTTCTTAATCTGCGCAATATAATACCTTAGATATGTGTACTGTGGTATGGACCCATGTTCTGTAACTTGCGAAGCGATCAAAATTTTCGGGAAATGGTGAGAATTGGAACGAAACTCATTTTATCGCATAATCGGGTTTCTGTAACTTTGACAGGCGATAACCTTATCGACTGGAACAAACGGAATAGAAATACTGGAAAAATGCGATAAAATGGGTTTCTATATCTCTGAAGGTCAATAAGCTTATCATTTTAAACGCAAAAACTTATCGCTGACCTAAGAGATGGTGAGTAAACATAAATATACAGAAAAATGGTAACAAATTAATTTATTTTACAATTTTATATTTTAAGGCCTTTGAAAATAAATATTTATAAAGTTATTGCAATACTATCAACAAAATATAAAACAAAATGCTTTGCATTTTATGTGTAAATTTCCCAGAGCAAATACTCGATATTTAGTCAAGAAATGCTCTTTTGGTTGAAAAATATTGACATTTCACTTATCAACAGCAGATTTTCGGCACTGCGATTTGTCCAACGATTCCAGAATCCAAAAAGGTATAATCATCACCCAAACCGAATTTATTTATTGCAGCTGGTGGTGGAATGGGAGGATGTACCGGAACTGGCAAGGCTGGACAACTAAGAGCTATTAATTTAGATCTGAAGCTTATATAGCTGATGTGGTCTTAGTTGGATTTCCAATGCCGGCATGAGTACGTTGTTAAAAGCAATTTCCAATGCTAAACCAAAGATTGCTTCAAAACCTTTTAAGATCCTCTATAATTCAAGTTTTGTCTTTACACGTTTATTAAGTTACCTACTATTATTTTTTTTCGGTCACAACGATTCGCCCACAAATTGGCATTGTCGAATATCCAGACCTTCGTACCATCTCTATTGCCGATCTGCCCGGTTTGATTAAAGGCGCTCATGACAACTTCGGCATGGGTCACAAGTTCCTCAAACACATGGAACGCACCCGTCTTCTGCTCGTGGTTGTGGACATATTTAGCTTTCAGCTTAGTCCTTCGCATAAAAAAACGTGGATTCTTAGAAAATATTTATTCCCTCAATAAAGAACTCGAACTCTATGACGAAACACTTCTCCAGAAACCATATGTTTTGCTTGTGAAAAAAATGGACATGGATGGAGCAACTAAATTACTTGAAAACTACCACCCGACTATTGTTGATCTGGAGAAAGGTCTGCCAGAATGCCCAAAAGAGATTCGCCCAACAAACCTTATCAATTTTGAAAGGGTCATTCCGGTTTCCGCAATTACTTCAGCTCGCATTAATGAAGTCAAATTGAATTTGCGGGATGTGAACGTGAATTGCCTCTAGATACATTTCGGGAGGATTTGGAGCTTAAACTTGGCGAAAGAGATCCTCGTGTGACGTGAAGAACTTATTCTTTCAAATAAATTTGAAGACGTTACCGATGTATTTGCTAATTTGTTACTTAATACCAAGAAAATAAATTCAAAAAAAAAAAAACATGTTTATGTAAAGAAAGTATATAAAAACGCGATGCAATACTTTATTTTCGAACAATTTCTCACTTAAAAAACTAATCAATGGCATACATGAGGAAAATGAAAAAAAACAAAATTTCACTCAAATTAAATTAAAAAAAAAACATTCATTCAAACGGCATTATGGTGATGGGTTCACTCTTAATTGTTTGTTTAACGACCTTCTTAGTCTGATTAGGATCCTTTTTAAAGTAATCCAAATATACGATTCCAAGCAAGTTTTCGGCACTTTTGCTAGCCTTGCATTGTATATTGGTTGGAGTTCAAATATAACATTACCCTTGATAACACGTACTCGTGGACTGACTGCACGTGCATTGAGTTCAACGCGACCACATGTCTCTGGACGCACTGATCTGTGTGTTTTGAGCCCAGAAATGCAGGAAAAGAATTGATCACAGCCATAAAATTTGTAGCGTTTCATGTCGATGTGACGTGAGAGATGAGCAATCAGAGTTTCACGATGGCTCAGCAACACCACCCTGAGTAATCATTTGGTACATTTCCTTGAGCTTTCTAGTTATTATGTGGAAGCCCTGCATGAACTCGTTGTACCGCTTCTTTCGCACATCATCATACAACTGTCGCATCTCATTACGTTTAGTGGTGATGTCTTCTAGAACTTTTATCCGCTCTTGATAAACCTCTCGTTTGTTTATAATATATTTTTGAATGCGTGATAGATTTGGTATCTTTGACTCTAGTTTTTGTTCCTGCACCGAGTACATGTCTTGCAATTTGTGAATGGCAAGCTCTTCTTCGGTGAAAGTTTTCAATGGCTCAACGGGTTCTGTTTCGCCTGGTATTTCGTGCAATTTCAACAGTTTGAGTTTGTTTCGCCAATGAGGCAGTTTCCGTTTAATGTCGGAGATTTTCTTTTCACTACCCTGAGTGATCATTTGGTACATTTCCTTGAGCTTTCTAGCTATAATGTGGAAGCCCTGCATGAATTCGTTGTACCGCTTCTTTCGCACATCATCATACAACTGTCGCATCTCATTACGTTTAGTGGTGATGTCTTCTAGAACTTTTACCCGCTCTAGATAAACCTCTCGTTTGTTTATAATATATTTTTGAATGCATGATAGATTTGGTATCTTTGACTCTAGTTTTTGTTCCTGCACCGAGTACATGTCTTGCAATTTGTGAGTGGCAAGCTCTTCTTCGGTGAAAGTTTTCAATGGCTCAACGGGTTCTGTTTCGCCTGGTATTTCGTGCAATTTCAACAGTTTGAGTTTGTTTCGCCAATGAGGCAGTTTCCGTTTAATATCGGAGATTTTCTTTTCGATTGTTTGTAAATTTTGCTCAATTTCCACCCGCTTTAAAGCCAACGCACTTTCCTTTTTCAGAATTTCAATTATTTCTTTACTCGCGTTCGATGATTCGCTGTTCAAATTTGTTTTGCTTTTGCTGCCTCAAATTTTTCCAGCAATTCAGCTACAAGCAAATTTAACTTCTCCCGGTCAACGCTTAGAGCACGAATTTCATTTTCCGCTGTTTTAATTTCGAGCTTAAGGCTCTCAATTTTATTTTCGGTTTTATTGCAATTCCTCTCGTATGTGGTAATTTCTACATTAAATTTAGTCACATTATTGGTAAGTGTCTTAATTTGCTTGATGTAGTTATTAATTTTGGTTTGAACTGCTTTAACTTTTTCCCCGTGGATGTCTTCAATTCTTTTTTTAATTTGGTCAATTTTAACTGATATCTTATTTGCAGCCTTCTCGAATTTCTCAAATGATTTGCGTTTAGATTCTATCTGTTCTTCGATCTGACTTACTTTGGCTGCATCGGAAGTTATTTTTTTCATGCGAGTTTTAAGTGCTTGCAACTGATCTCTGATTCTTGGCAAATTCCTCCTTTAAGCTGTTTATTGTGATGTTGAGTCTGTTGACTTCGGTTTCCAGGCTTTGCTTTTTGGAATTGACTTGATATAGTTCACGATCTAAGCGGCCTTGTTCTTTCGGACAAAAATTAATTCTGGACTGAATTTCTTCGGCCTGAAATTGCATGTCCTCGAGAGCTCTTGGTTATATTAGAGATGAGTTTGTATCTGATGGCTTGGTTTTAGTTTGAACTTTTGTTCCGATTCTGCCACGAATTTGTGTACGGCCACCATTTGACACCGATGTTTCAATTAAATCACCGTTTAGAGTGACAACACGGTATCGACGAGCTCTATATGCTATGAGGGAGCCCTGTTCTAAATCTGTTGTTACAAGAGTATTTCGCAGGGCAAAATAAAAAGCTGGTAGCACACGCTCATTTTCTACTCGAACCAGATCAAATAGTCGTGGGTTATTTTCAGGTCTATGAAGAAATTTATAAATTTAAATAAAACAGAAAAAGTTTATAATGATTTCCAAACTTTCGTATTTATTCTTTGCATTTGATTCTGAAGAAGACCAACTTTCTCTAAAGCAATAAATGATGCTCTACCTACATCATAACGCTGTAGATATTCAATACGTTGTTGAGCTGTATTTACCTACATAATCAACAATAATGTTGTCAAGTCATCCACATGCTGGTTGATACTGCTACATCGTACCTCGAATCGATGGCTCCCAAATCACCCTATTAAATAATATAAGGAGTTGATAATCTTTGAAAATACTAATAATCAGTTACTAGTCTTCCCAATATATGGGGAATGTTTCCTTCGTTCTTTTGCTTCATTAGAAAATCTAATACTAAACTTTCTTGTTTATCTGAAGCGAATTTAATATGAAAGTTAAATTTCTTTTTTCTGAATGTTTAAAATACTTACCTCGGCTTTGAGCGACATTAATCGAGCTTGTAGTGTCTCCCCTTCTTTGCGGTTTCTTTGCAATTCAATTTTCTTCTCAGACATTTGCTGTACAAGCTCGGGAATTGTTCGTTGCAATTCATCGAGTCTCCCTTGCTTCTGATCAAGTCCTACATGGGAATCATCAAAAGAAGTCTTAAGCGATTTATATTTTCGCTTCTCTTGCGTTTCGTCATGTTTTAAAATTTTAAGTTCTTGTTCGGACAGAGCCAATTCGGCTTTAGCCTCGTTAACATTTTTCTTTAAATCTATAAGCTCAGTTTCCACGACTTCACGTTGTTCCATAAGTGGTTTGGTTTGTTCTTCGAGTTCAGCATAGTTTCGCTGAAGTTGTTCTTCTAATGCTGCATTTACACAAATGGCAAAATGCCATTATATCTGTCAAATTATAGCCATTTTCCTTTTCATCATGTAAACGCTCTAAATACTGGCAATATTTTTGCCAAAATAAAATGGCAGATATAATTTGGCAAAAAATGCTGCCGTTAATATGACTATGTTTAAACACTTTACTGACGCCACTTTCCGAAATTATGCCATTCTAGATAAGAATGAACTTGCTCATTCTTTTATGGCATGTTGCCAGTATTTTGAAATCTGCCATTATTTGAACTCGTGTAAATGCATGTCATAAAAAATTATTTCTGCCATTATTTTACCATTTTTTGGCAGAAATATTGGCAATTTGCCAGTCGTGTAAATCCGGCATTATGCTGCATTTACACAAATGGCAAAATGCCATTATATCTGTCAAATTATAGCCATTTTTCTTTTCATCATGTAAACGCTCTAAATACTGGCAATATTTTTGCCAAAATAAAATGGCAGAGATAATTTGGCAAAAAATGCTGCCATTAATATGACTATGTGTAAACACTTTACTGACGCCATTTTCCGAAATTATGCCATTCTAGATAAGAATGAACTTGCTCATTCTTTTATGGCATGTTGCCAGTATTTTGAAATCTGCCATTATTTGAACTCGTGTAAATGCATGTCATAAAAAAATTATTTCTGCCATTTTTTTAACATTTTGTTGGCAGAAATATTGGCAACTTTACCATTCGTGTAAGTCCGGCATTACAGAAAGCCCCGGTCTACATTGAACCATTTTTCCAGTGCCGATCTTTTGTTCGATGGTGAAGGGAGTGAAAAGTGAGGGGTAGGGATCAAATCGTTTGTACCAGAAAACTTGAACGATTTTTCCAGTCTGTTTATGATCTCTTTTGCCTGCTTTCCATTTTTTTGTGTGTGTTCGGTGTCAGTGTGCCGTTCGTTTGAGTGTGAGGTGTGAGTGAATATCAATGAAAAATGAAGAGCACAGCAATAAAACAAGGAAGAAGAAAAAGAAAAAATCGTATGGAAAAAATCGTTCTGTGTGTACATTTCACACGATTTCTGGAAAAATCGTTGTGGAAAAATCGGGCAATGTAGATCGAGACAAACTCGATTCTTTCCAGAAGCGATAAGAGAGGAATGATTCTCTTCATTTTTACCGATGCGAAAAGTTATCGCCTGAGTTACAGAACATCGGTCCATGTATAACATTGTAGCGATAGCAACACTACACGATAGACAAGTGTGGTTGGCTTTAGACTTTCATTCATGGTGGATTTACATGTATCTGCATTTGGTTTCTGCCCAAAAAAGGGATGTCAAATACTTACAGACGTATTCATTATAATCCGCTGAACAGATGAATAGTTATGCACTGAATAAGGATTTATGTAGCCACTATACAACGTTACATAAATTGTTATGCATAAAATATTTTTCATCCCATTATAGTTATAATGAGCTTGTGCCAAAATTAGTACCATAAAGGAGAAATCTATTACGTTTTACTTTCAAAACTGATAAAGGAGACCCAGCTGTGTGTGTGCTGTGTGAAAAATCAATGGAAGTAATTCTACTGGCGATTGGATTCTTTTTGTTTTTTTATTAATTTCTTTTAATATTATTATAATTAGCCAGTTACTTTGTTGGTGTTTTGTGTTTGCAAATAAAATTAAAAATATTTGAAAAAAACGTCGTTTTTGATTTATTCCATGAATTGTTTCATTCACTCACATCGTGATGTTTTTGTTGAGGAGAAAAATAAAAGGGTGGTGCTTATTTTGTAATGCTTAAAATTTATTTGTATTTTCCCGTGAAAGTGATGAATGTGAATCTTTGTATAGTTTTATTTAAATCACGCATGCCGTCGAGCATTTGCAAAAGTTGTAAGATTTGATGGAAAATCTTTAAATCTTTTACATTTATTAAGTAGATTCTATAAAATAAAGTTTACAAAAAAATATTCTTAATTTTATTTAAACAATATCACAACAAAAATGTACAATAAATAAACGTGTAAATCTGGCATAAGAATGAACTAGCTCATTCTTTTATGGCATGTTGCCAGTATTTGGAAATCTGCCATTATTTGAACTCGTGTAAATGCATGTCATACAAAAACTATTTCTGCCATTATTTTACCATTTTTTTTGGCAAACATATTGGCAACTGCCATTCGTGCAAATCCGGCATAAATCGAAAAAAAAAAATTATATCACATACAGGTACTCTTCGTGACATGCAGACGGCGTTGAACATAACTTACCAAGTCTCAATATAAGGCTTATTAGAAAAAAAGCAATATTTCTCTGTCTCATAGCTTCAAAACGTCAAACGGAAATTTTGGGTTAATGACGTTTAGTGCTTGGTGTTATTTGTTTTAGTGGTGCGTTCTTTTTTGTTGCAATGTCAAAAGTTGCAAAATTAAAGTTAAAAAAGTTACTTTTTATTTAATAACGACCAAAATTAAAAAATTGGGAAGGGGTAAACAAAATTCGGAAAAATAAGAAATAATAAACAAAAGACAAAATTTCGATTGCGTTAATTTATTGATAAATAATTTACTACCAAAAATGCATGTTGTAAGAACCATGCTATCAACTTCATTTTTGCATGAAATGGGATCGTAATATAAAACATTTTTAATTTATTTTTGCTTAATTTTGTATGAGCCACACATTTCTTTATTAAAAAATTGACCCAAGAGGAAGAATAAAATTTTGATGCAAAGTGATATGACGAAAACATAAACGAAAAATTTCGTTGTGCTTTTCGTTTTGCAGTACGCTGTTCGACCAGCGAAATTGATGATTATACCAGATTGTTTTGACAACTCTCCACTCTCTTTTCGCACAGAATTAATTTACCGGACCATTTATTGTGTGCGGAAAAATGACATTTAGGTTTTTTCGTGTTTTTATTACTTTCATTACAGCATGTCTTGTTTGATTTTTTCGTTAAATTTTGATTTATTTATTTGCAAATTCTGAAACTCTCCATGAATATTTTTCCGCTGTGTTTTCGTAAGCATTTCGTTGTCTTTTTGGAGACCACACGAAAAACCGTTTCGCATCAGCAGCGTGCTAAGCTTTAATGGAAAGTCCCTTCAAGCAAGCGAGCTCGTTTTCGGTCCGCAAACGTATCAAACAACGTATGGACGACTTCGCATTCGTATCCAAATACGGATCGAAAAACTGCGTTTTGCGGCTCAAATTTGTATGGAAATTAGAATCACCACGGAGCCATTATGTGAATGTATTGTGAGAGAGAGAGTTTTTCAATTCACCATACTCGGAGAACCGAAACCAAATGGAATCTAAAACGGCTCCAAAATAATGAATGAATTGAGGCATACCCAAACCCAAATGTATTAAAGAAAAACTTCCCATCTAGTCCAGTTTCTCCATTGCCTACAAAAATAAAACAAATAAATTTATATTTCAAGAGTTTTTTTTTTATTTATCATTCATAAAAGGTTTTCTAAAGACTATTTTGCACTAATAACCATGACATATTTCCACAAATATAAATTTACATTTAATAAATAGAAACTTGCATTTCTGATTGGAAATTTTTCAAAGTTTTAACAGGAAAAAAGAGATAAAAAAGCAACCATCTTCGCCACGCTACCTACAAAACTGAATTAAAAAAAAAAGTGGAAATTAAGGCAAAATGATTGTATACTTTACTTCACCTATACTCTCTCTATTTCTCGGTGCTTAAAAAAATACTCTCGATTCTCGTTCTTTTTACATGCTTACACAGAAAATTTGTTATTGTGTTTTGCCACGCTACCTACAAAACTGAACTAAAAAAAGTGGTGGAAATTAAAACCAATTAACTCTATATACAGGTCAGGTGCAGGTGTGCGTGAGAGACTCATTTTTGCAATGATCCAAATGGAACCGAGGAAATGTTCAGTGAATTTGCTTGATAACCTCTGTAGGTATTTCCAAAAAAAAAAAATATTGGAATCAGAGAAAACACAAAGCCTCTGCGATTGGGATTCGAAAAGTTGTATTTTCACGTATATAAGTTTAAAAATAAAAGATTTTAAAATTAAGCAAAAGATAATAATTAAACAATTATAATATTGTATCAGGCAGACATATTTTCTCTTGCCAGAAATTTGCTGAAAATGGAATTGGGCTTGTGGACTTCGTTGTGCATTGTGGTCTCTATACTTTTCTTTCAACCTCTGGTGTCCGTTACCAGGGGTTTGTGGTACTAACGAACAAAAATTGAATAGTTGTTTGCAGGGTCTTTTAGTCACGATTTGTCTTCTCATTCAATTTAAGAATTCTTACGTCGCGTCGTTTATATCTACGCAATGGGATTTTCTTTTAACAAATATGGATTGATCGCCTTAAATTGATTTATTTATTAATGTGTTTATTTGTGACATTCGTAGGTACCTATTATGTTATTTACTACAACTTAATAAACAATATATGAATTAAACACAAAAATATAAATTAAAAAATGTGTGGTATTTACACACTATTTAATTTGATAACTAGTTCGAAACAATCATATGGGAAGACAATCATGTAGGTATTTTATAATAATTTGCCATGTGTTCGTTCTATTTCCAATATCATACTTTTTTGTTACAAAACAATAATGAATTTAATATAAAATGAAAATAGTTCAACAAATTTCTAACTAAGTGATGATGAAGTCGAAGATTTGAGAATTATTATCCATGTCGAAGTCGACAGAGTACACCAGTTTTGTCACCATCAACACCAACACGACTATCTGATGCTGAACATCGTCCGCCGTCCCAATGAAAACAACAACATTATGTATAATAATAAATAATATGAGCGAACGACAAGTTTGGCAGAGATTTTATAGTATTTATGGTGAGTAACTATATATTTGTTTTATACAATTAATAACAAGAATCATTTCCATAGAAAAATTTAGTGTAAACAATAGTTAAATATTTTGCATACGTATAAAAATCTCCCTCGTACCTCCTTGTCGATAATTGTGCTTTGATATTATACAGCTGCGCGTGGTATACATGTACATATAATAAATGTAGGTACCTACCTGAATCATATTCATATACCTATGAAACAACAAAAAATTAAGATAATCAACCGAACAATGATTTTAGTTTTTTTTTTTAAATAATCGCATCTATTGTTTTATTAGGATTATTTATTCAAAAGAGAAGACGTTTACATCTGACGAAAATCAATTAAAAATAAAATTTAATTTGAACAAAATTTTCTTTACAGAAACAATAAAAAAACTTATTTAATTAATAATATTGGAGTGTTTTCGTCTCCAATATGTATTGATAACACCCACTCTAAATCCAATAATCGTAATTGTTTCTGTAGTAATTGAAATCGTTATTTTCCAATCGACTTTGTAAAAATATCAGCAAATTGTTTTTCGGTACTCCGTTTTAAGACTCCGCTTGTATCGTGGTCTCTTATGAAATGATGCTTCACATCAATATATTTGAATCTTTTGCATTCAGAATTTCTTGACATAAAAATACATCCTTCTCCTCTGTAGATACTGTAAGTTGAATATATTATTTTCATATCAGTCAGTATTCCTGGCTATTTATGTGAAAATGTCATACTTGTAAATGAAGTTGTTGATCATAACTTAAGAAATAGTAATGATCTACGAATTGCTAGAACAAGAACTGTAAGATGCCAGCGAACTATATTTTATATAGGTTTTCAAGGTTTTAATAACCTGCAACAATAAACAAAAAAACTCAACTAATTTGAAGTTATTCAAACAAAAATTAACTGAATATGTACAAAGTAGTTATTAATTTCAATGTAATAATAAAATAATATAATATTTTAAAGAATTTTATAAACATAAGATCAAGAAAAATATACAATGCATTCAATTCAATTCTTTATCATATGGCTTCCGATGCGGCTGAGTGCTATGTATTCTGCTTCACTTTGCGATGCTTCCACAGAGGCTTGTTTTTTAATTAACCATGAAACAATGGGCCCTATTGCGGTTGTCGATCAGCGATCTCACTTTCAACGATCATCACCATCGACTGATTTCTCAATCGGTATTGCGTAACATGATCGACTAGTATATGAGTTATTAGGCGTGTACCATCAACTGAGCGCTCCGAGCGCTCAAGGATTTTTTTAGTGAGACAAAAAATCTCAACTGAGCACTGAGATTTTTTGCGGAGATTTCTGATCCAAAAATTTCTTGGATTCACTATTCAATTTTTTTTCTCAGTTGAAACAGCTGTTTGTTTGACAACCAAACTATAATTTTTTGAGGGTGTGCAAACAAGAAAGTGGTAAATAAATACAAAATAAAGACGGAATGTTGGTGAAAACTCAAACTAATTGAATAAGCTATAATCATTTTCATTAATTTCAAAAAGTGTTATGCTTTAACAGTTAAATATTTAAAGAAAAGTTGAAATCTTGTTTCCAAACTTGTATGAGAATAATAACACATGTTTTTTTTTTTTTAAAGAGAGCGGAGAATGTTGTCCCACCAAATGATTCTGCCTCCGTTCATCTGACATTGAGCGCTCAATGAGCGCTCAGTTTGTGGTACACGCCTATTGTGAATGAAAAAGTATAAATTGTCAATTCATACCTTGACGTTTGACAGAATATTTTTTTCAGACTGGATTGTTTATTTATTTATTTATTTCGTGTCGTGAAGTTTGCAATAAAATAGTTAATTTTTTATAAAAATATAACTTATAATAAAAAATGAATACAATCAAAGCGTGGTTAAGTGAAAAATATTCAGAAGAAGATCCAAGAAATTAAACTTAAGAGCCCATCAGAAAACGGCGCAATATAAGAGATTCATCTAACCCCTTCAAGTTAGATGATAAATTGTACTGATTTACTTGGTTCTTTAGTTTTATTTTTCTTTTCATTTATTTGTCTTTTGTAGCTTTGTTAACTATTTTTGATTATCTAAGCCAGCCTTCATGGATTTACTTTCTGAAATTGATGGAAAACTTAAGCTGGGAATAAGAAAATCATCGATTCCCAACATCCTTGAATTGTGTACCGCGTTACGACTCTGTGCCCAAGCATCAGTTAAGTCAGTTAAGTGTGGGAAATGATTTTTTTATTGGATTGGCTTAATCTACTGTATCCTTAATCTTAAAAGAAGTGCTAAATGTAAAAGAAACACACTATGTTTGTCCAAAATAAACGAAAGTAGATAGATAGATAAATTCTTTATTTTATAAAATAGGTTTTACAATATTTTTACTTAAGAATAAGGACATGGCAATTCTGCCGTCTGCCTGATATGACATTTCATTATAAAAAAAAGAAAATAAAGAAAAGTAAAATTTGAGTAATAATTAACAAATGAACATATGTACTCGTATATTGTATAGTAATTTTAAAAAATAAAGTGACAAATGCATAAATCATCTAAACTAGTTTGATAATTCTAGATACTGTATTTTAACAATTTTATAGTGATTTGAAACAGAAAATGTTAACAATTTTGAAATGATTTGAAACACAAAAAGTTTACAATTTTAAAGTGATTAGCAACACAAAAAAAATTGAAAGTTTTAAAATGATTTTAAACACAAAAAGTTTGCAATTTTAAAGTGATTTTAAAAAATAGTTTGAAACTACAATACCTGGTTTGACTTCATGATTTAAGTTAAGAAACTGTTACGAAAAATTAATGCATGTATAATGTAGACCATCCCATCGCTCCATTTAAAATTTAAAAACGAAAGTAAAATACGCCAAACAAAAATTTATTCCCAGGAGTTATTGGGTGCATTGGTGGCTTTTATCTGTTCTTTAATTGAAACTTGTTTCGAACTACTATAGACAACCGCAATAGGGCCCAATGTTATAGACAATTTTAAAAACAATCACTCGCGGACTTTCGATCCGAAATATATTAATCCCAGTCCCCATCCGATTATCCAATAAAAATCTGTACTATGTCCAATAAATCTGTACAGTAGATAGGACGTTTGTATCTCACTCTAACTGCAAAGGAATCCGTCTTAGTTGTGTGAAAGAAATAATTGTCAAGAGTTTCCGTACTACTATAAAATTGCAAAAAGCTCAGAAGGGCTGCCATCTATGCTTTATTATTTTAGTTTAAACAATGAAATACATTTTACAAAAATCATTAATTGAATTCTTAAAATGCAAATCCCAAAATCTAGAAACACAAATAATTATATCTCCGATAAGAAAATTACGAAATTCAACACCTTAAATGTGAAAATCTGGAAAATGTCAAGATTTTCTAGTTCAAAGTTTTTATATGTTAACTTAAATATATTGATCTTATCTTTTTCCACACCACCAAGCGGTAAGATAATAGGCGCGTTTTCTTAAGGGTATCCCCAGTAGGCCTAATCCCTTTAGGTACAAAAAATTGATTCTTCCAATAAACAAAATATTCATATGTATATCACAGCATTATAAATAAAAGTAAGGAACTTAGTTTCAATGTAAATCACACTGCACCATATGACATTATTTCACTTGACGACGAGTAACTGCTGTTGGTTTCGCCATTTAAGCTTATTATTAAATTTACCACTGCCTCCTCAGTGAATCGAACCTTAGGTTCGATCACCTCTTAAACGTCATTTCCGTTTCATTTCCATTTTTTTCAACTTTGGAAATTGACGTTTGAAGGAGAGATTTTACTTCCATCATTTTGAAGGACTTTTTCTCAGCTGCAACGTACCCCTTCACTAGAGCCCAAACCAATTCTATTGGATTGAGCTCGCACTGATAGGTGGTAACCGAAGAACTTGGTGCCCCCCGCAGCTTGGGCCAACTTTTCTACGGCGTACAGTGGGCATAAATCGTGGTTTTAGTGGTCAATAATATTTTTTTTTGTTTTCAAATATATATATTCAAATTATATTATTTCAGTAGTACGTGACTGTTTTTTAGCCAACATACTGAACCGATTTTAATAATTGAGGTGTCAAAACAATCGAAATTTCCCAAGGACTTTGAGAGTTATAGTTTTATTTTATAAATATTTATAATTTAATTAAAAACTAGCTTTAAACATATTAAAATAATGATATGAAAATGAACACTTCAAATTCCAATGAACTTTCAAATCAAAAATTCCAATTTCCAGTCTTGCAAATTAGGTCTGTTTAATATATTGTGGTGTGCATGGAATTAAAGGCAAGGAATCACTTGAAGTTGACGGAATAACAATAAGACCACGATTACACGATTCATTTTGTTCGGTTGTCCCGGTCTACATTGAACGATTTTTCCAGTGCCGATCTTTTGTTCGTTGGTGAAGGGAGTGAAAAGTGAGGGGTAGGGATCAAATCGTTTGTACCACAAAACTCAGACGATTTTTCCAGTCTGTTTATGTTCTCTTTCGCCCTCTTTCCAGTTTTTTGTGTGTGTTCGGTGTCAGTGTGCCATTGGGTTGATGGTGTGAGTGAATATCGATGCAAAATGAAGAGCACAGTAATAAAAAATGAAGAAGACAAGGAAAAAATCTCATGGAAAAAATCGTTCTGTGTGTACATTTCACACGATTTCTGGAAAAATCTTCGTGGAAATATCGGGCAATGTAGATCGGGACGTTGTTTCGTCTTTCGTTTTTTTTTTCACAGATTGGGTGAAGGGTGTAGAAATGTAGAGGGAAGGATGTAACGAAAGCAGAAAAGAAAATTTTAAGACTTTTTCTGGTTGAACTTTTACGTTTCTGATTTGGCAACCACCACAAGGCTTCTCGGTGGTAGCAAAAAATGATTTAAACAAAAATGATTGCATTGAAATTTTTTTTCGTAATTTCATATAAATAGGTACGTTGTGTACATATTTATATTTATTTGAGAAATAAGTGATTAAAAACATTTTTAATTATTTTTACTGATTATTTTTTTACAAAATAACCCCAAATTCCGTGAATGTCAAAATAACGAAAGGAAGTACGTACTTTTTTTCGTGAACAGTGTAATCATGAAGTAAGACATGAACAAAAGTGTTTATTTATATTTGGTCATAATCCTCTTTTTGTGCATTGGAAACACTAAATAAATCTCTTTACCTAAATCTCGGTTTAGTGTCTGGTGAAAACGTAGTATATGTCATCTTTAATAACTTATCTGGTTCTGGTCGTTCACAAATATGTATATACGGATATTCGAATATTCGAGATAGCATATCTCAGCGCAACGTGAACATGGCCACTGAAAAAATCGTGCATTGTAAAGCGTGGTACACACGCGGGCAACAGTTCTGACTGACAAATCATCAATCAGATTGTACACATTATCATTCGTGAGCAAAACTGTAATGCTGTAATTTGATGCGTCGTGTAGTTCCGCTTAAGGGAAGTTCCGTCGAAGTCAAGTGCGTTCTTACCTTTATTTCAACTCTCCATATATTGAACGGACCCATAAGAGAGTGCGGTCCAATACGATTGGAAAGTGGAAATTTTGACAATTCATTTCCATTGCAATTGGATGTGTTTATTTTACGAATTCATTGGCAGAGATCAAAAACCTATGGCCGCGTTCGGGTATGTAACCAAAGGTATCTGAATTTTGTTCGTGTTGTTGTAATGCCTAAGGAAAAACCAGCCGACGAACCAAACAGCTGATGTCAAAAAGAAATATAATGCTTTCCCAAAAATGTTCGGATCTCCTTGGATTTACGAATAGCTGATATCTTATCTGTTCATTTTCCTTTGTGCAGGGTCGTTTTCGTTTGGTTTGATTAGGCATTTGGTTTTGGTCGTTCGAAAACATATCAGATACCTATCTCAAATACCATATCTTCCTACCACCCGAATGTGGCCTATGAAGAGCTATCCGGATAGGTTCGTGTTGTGTAAAAAAAACAGCTGAGGACAAAACAGCTTTCGTTGTTGGATAGCTATCCAAGCCATCTGAAAATTTTTGGTATACATTTGTATCCCAAGTGAAATGTAAAAAACAACCAATCCGTTCCTACATATATGGATCCTAATCTATCTTAGATAGGCTATCGCAGAGATTTTTGAATGCAGCTATTTTCATCTTATGGGAAATTTGATCTGTTCGATGTATTGTGTGGGTGGAAATAAAGATAACGCACTGGACGTTGACGGAACTAAACGGCGCAGCAAAAAATAAAAATTATTATTGCACTAACTTGCAAGTGCTAATTGTGAATAACAGTATATAGGTTGTCCCTGCGTGACCGCTCGAATGTTTATAAAATCAAATATTTTAATGCATATATGTTGAATGATATGAATAAAAATTATATTGCTATTAACAATCTTCCCTTAATTTGGATTTCTTGTATATGTAAATTAACGGGGTTACTGTTATTTAATAATTCCCACTGGCTTGGGAGATCTTTCTTCCAAATTAAATAAGTCAAAAGGATAAAAAAGATCTTATATTTCACTATAATTAACTGCCAGACAAAATATTACAGGAACGTGCATTAAGAAGAGAAAGATGCATTTTACATAGAAACTTTGTTTTTTTTTTTATTGAAATAAACTTTAAAGAAATTAAAAATTAAAATATGTTTAAAATTAAAAAATCACTCGATAATAGAAAAGCTGCTGTAGGTACCCGAAGCCACTGGTGAAATTTCACTATCGGAATGTGATATTTGCACTTATGTTGGCAAAAGGTCTTCCTCATTTTCGAAGAGAGCGGACTCATCCGCTAATTCATTGCTGCATTCGTTAGCTTATTAACATTTAAAACAAATTTTTTTTTTACCTAGTTCTATATTTACATCTGCCTTTCAGATATAATATTTCTCATAAGGTTTTTCCAACACGATTGGAAAGTGGAAGTGTTTGTCCCGATCTACATTGAACGATTTTTCCAGTGCCTATTTTTTGTTTTGTTCCATGACGGTGGATAACGGATTTCAATTTTCAGAATTTTGTGCGAGAGGTCTCGCACGAGTAGGCTAGTAAATTTAATTTTAATTAGGTAAAGAAATATTTGTACGTAAAATTTGTACCTTTTTTTATGTATTTATGCTGAGGTTAAGAGAAAAATGAAGTCAAAGTGAGAAAAGCTTATAAATCGATGTATAAAGCATTTTTTTTTCATAATTTTAATTTCTCGATTTTCTTAAAAATACTTTTGGAAAGTAATCGAATTCAGTATATCTAGTTATTGCACATATTTCTGTTATAAACCGAAAAAAAAATAAAAATAAATGTTAAGTAGATAAGTACCGTTTGATTTTGAAACACCCATATTAATTTTACCCAATTTATCCAGTTTACCAACAAAAATTCACAACTTTTGACAACTTTAATTTATTTACGAATTTAATATGTGCTCTATCGAAACTCGATAGATTCATATCCGCATGTATCCGCATTAACGAGTTAGAGCGAAAAAAAACAATACATAGCGACTCTTCTGTATACAAAATTTGTTAGTTCCAATATTTTGCCAATAGGAAAGCTGTCTGAAGAGGCTCAAGAAACCAACCATAAGCTATACAGGGTGTCCCGTAAAGGATGGTCAAAACTGAATATGGTGATAGGCCAGGTCATGACCTTTCAGAATTTGGTAACTTATTCATACCGAATCATAACGGTTTTCGAGTAACGGCTATTTTCGAAATTTTCAAAAAACTATTTTGAACCAGTTTTTTGCTCACCCTGTCCATAATTGACTTGTTTTTTTACAATTTTTACACTAAAACTTTGGCTCATAGTTTGACTTATTTTACTGAATAAAAAAATGTTCATTTACTCCACCAAAATTCAGCTTTGTCGGAGTTATAATTGAAAAGATATTATATATATCATATGTACTTGAACAAAAATGTTTTATTTTGAACCAGTTTTATTGGATTCAAATGGTTGAAACTTTCTTTCTGAGCACCGCTTTAGCAAGTTTTATACCTTTTTAAAAATTACAGAAAAACGGGATATTTTTGGAAGATAAAACCTGTATTGTGTTATACGAATTTTATCCATGGAGCTCTTAAGAAGATTGAGGTCAAAAATTAAGTTTGCTCAAAGTTCAATTTCATCTTTTAGTTTGTAGGTAAATGGTGATGTAAATGAACAAGTTTTTATTCAGTAAAATAAGTCAAACTATTAGCCAAAGTTTTAGTGTAAAAATTGTAAAAAACAAAAGTCAATTATGGACAGTGACTGGTTCAAAGTAATTTTTTTTTTAAATTTCGAAAAATAGCCGTTACGCGAAAACCGTTATGATTCAGTATGAACAAGTAAACAAATTCTGAAAGGTCATGACCTGGCCTATCACCATATTCAGTTTTGATCATCCTTTACGGGACACCCTGTATATGAATTACAAGTCGTTATTTATTTTAAAATAAAAATAACACATATCTGATTAATTAATTATTGATAGGTACTTAAATATAGTTACAAATCAAAAAAAAAAAAAAAAATATAAAAAAAGTCAACTAGTTCAAAAGTTATGGATTTTTGACCACTAAACTAACTATTATTGCCCACTGTGCGGTGTAGGTTTCATATTGGCTTTTATAACGCTTAACTATACCCAACAGCTCGGCTTTTACCATGTCCTCTTCAAAACTTATTATATCATTCAATCTTAGCCACTTTTTGGTATCGTCTTTTTTGGTACAAGTAGACGGTGCCTTGTTCTCCTTCCTGGAACGATAAGAGTCGTTATCTAACACAATAACAAAATTGGGCTCGAGAAGCGTCAATATTTTTGAAAACCATTTTGTATACACCTCGGCATTCATGTCTTCGTGGTAATCGCCACTGTTTCCAGAAACGAAGCACAAAAGACCGTCCGCTAAGAAACCTGTTGAACTGCCTATATGCTTTATAATTAGCATTTTCCCCTTTCCAGCTTGAGAATGCAAACCTATAGAAAGTCCTTCATTGAAAGCTTGAAGTGGTGTTAGTACAGCTGGGTCTGTTCGAATTTTTTCTCGGGTGTGTCCCTCGTTTAGCCAAGTTACATCCCTGAAATAAATCTTTTTGTTTTGTTCTTTCAGGTTTCTTATCTCCCGCAAGTATTTTCTTATGATGTCTTCTCGTTCAATTAGGACGCTTTTTCGTTGATGTTTGGTGGAGTTGAAACCTAGACCTTTCATAAAGATGTTATGAAGGGTTGATCGACTTATTTGTGTGTGTTTGGATTAAGCTTAATCTCACACAAAATCTTGTCCAACGTAGGAAGGTTATTTGGGAAAAACCCGTGGAGACTACTTGCCTTATAGCGCATTTGTCAAAGTTGTCGACTTCAACCGCCTTAGAATTCTGTTTTTTTTTTTTGGTGTCGAGTTATGGCCTTTTGTCTTATTTTCCTTCAGCAATTTTGTGAAAACGGTTCGTTCTGAAACCGAATAAATATCGCACACTTGTCTAACAGCTTCTGTCTTGGTCTTTAAATGGGCATATAATTTATTTGTTGCCTCAACTATTTCTTTTTTTCCTCGGCGCTTAAATCCTTTGCCTTTGAACAACTTGAAGCCATTTTAATTATGTAACTTACACTACTATTCACAGTTTATATGTCAACATATATGTACATATGTGCACTAGACTGATTCAAAAATAATAAGAAGTCTCCGATTACGACTAGCTTATTACTTGGAGTTGAGCAAAATAATAAGCCTGTTAAAAATTCAGATTTTTAAATTAATTTTAAGAGGTCGCTCATCGCTATTTTCTATTTTCCATACGATTTCTATGGGACAAAACACATTTTTGTACTTGGAAATTTATAACTTTATAGTAGCAAGTATTTAAAAGAGTAGCATCACTTTTTTTTTATAAAATTGAACGCTCTACAAAAAAGGTCTTCACTTTTTATCTAATAAATGTACTTCCAAAGTTATTAAAGGTCAAAGCAGAACTTATGGTTAATTTCAGAGTTTTTTTTTATTATTATTGAGAATTCGAGCTATTATACAGAGTGATTCACCTAAGGTGTGACAAAAAGCTTGAGCATGTAGGTCTATTCGAGAAAAGCAAAAAATGGTGTGGAAGGGGGGATCTACTCCCCCCGTTTAGGTGGGAGGGGCAGTTTTCTAAAAAAATTGACAAAACAGAAACAAAATTATGTAATGTACATACAGACAGTGGTTATTTAAGGGGATTTGAGATATTTTTAAATGCAGCCAGGCATCCTTTGGAGAAGGAAAGCTCTCCCATAAGGCCTGTACTGCACATATTTATTGGACAGAGTATAACTGTTCGAACTTTGCTTGATTTCCAGTCTTAGATTTTTCGATCCTTTAAATTATCTTTAGATCCTTTTCAACGCGTTTCAGTGACTTTCAGTAGGCTTTTTTTGAAAGCGCCCAGTGTATCCAATGCTGTAACAAATATCTGGTCTTACGTATAACATTAAATACATACGACTACCAAGTAGTTCTCGATAAGATGGGTTTGTTATTTTACTTACTTTTATCCACTTTCCCCTCCCAACCGGTGAGTGGGGGGGGGGTCCTATTAATTATTTTTGTTATAACGATAATTTTTCATATTATAAATCTCATGTATTTGTTATTTCATTAGGCAGATGTATATTAATTGAGATAATGAATAAAAATTAATGAAAATGAATGAAAGGTTAGCGAGCGTAAGGAGCATTTGATTTGGCTAAAAAGCCATTTGGTTCATTAAACTTTAATATTTCTTATTAATTATCCATTTTCAAATATTTAACCACTTCTTTTTAAAATTAAAATATCTTCAGGAATTTGATTTCATTTCTCCATTGGTGTTCTAGCAGGGTTACAGTCTGTTATGTTAAATCTTTTCTGTATGGAATCAAAACGTTATCTAGAATGAAAAAATCTCGAATGTACAAAATCTAGAAAAAAAAACAAACAAAAAATATAGAATGACAAAAATCTTGGAAATACAAAATCTGGAAAAGTCGAGAAAAAATCTAGAAAAAATATAGAATTTTGTTTTATATAGGTATGCTCTCTTTACTTTTGGAAATATTTTAAATACTGATGATTATACAGAAAGGTAAAATAAACGACTTTTTTTTCAATTTTGAATGTACAAAATACATATTTTGTTGGGAATGAAGAGTTTTTAAAAAGAAGATGTGCAATGTTTATTGTCTAGCTTATGACAGTATTTTATTTATTAATTAATATGGAAAAAACATTATTGTGCAAACTGCTTTGTCAGCAGACATGTTATTTTTATTCTGAAATACATTTTGTTTCTTTTTATAATATGATACTATATTTGCGATTTAGGTTAAATTTAAAGTAAATGAATACAAATATAAAAAATGCGCGTGCATTAGGAAAATAATGAAAATGTGAATGAACTTGATTTCCGTGGGAAATCTTTCCGATCTTTTGTTCGTGGGTGAAGGCAGTAAAAAGTAAGGGGTAGGGATCAAATCGTTTGTACCAGAAAACTCGAACGATTTTAGGCAGGTTCTTCCTGTTGTAAGGCACGACAATAAAATAAATCGGGTGGCACAACGGCTCATGAAGAACCAGGGCCTAGTGACTAACAACTTGCAACCATTCCTGTGTGCGCCTATCGACAGGAATGGAAGGGACCTTCAACTTTATGCCGAATTCGAACGGCTAGACGAGAAGCACTTATTCGTGACAAGTGATACTCTTGGAGGATTTGTCAATTCCTCGCAAGAGGCACTAGCCCTGAAGGTTCATTTTCATCTTATGGGAAATTAGGTCTGTTCAATTTATGTTGTGGATGGAAATAAATTTAATGCACTGGACGTTGACGGAACTAAACGGTGCATAAAAAATAATCATATATATTATTTCAGTAGTACGTGACTGTTTTTATGAATATTTTTGCATAAATCTTATGATATACATGTCATAAATGAAGGCAACGTTTTGCAGTTACTTGATCGAGCAATTTTATGCCCCAAAAAGAAGATTGCGAGAAATCAAATGGCAAATGACAATTTAGTACAGCTATGAATCGATTCAATCTGATGATAGATCCGATGAAGAACTGTATTCTGTTGAGTTCCTAAATAGTGTTTGTCATTCTGGCCTTCCATCTCACAAATTAATGTAAACACGACTTTAAGAGCTGGGTTGCACTTGCCGGATACTGTATTTTCTTATGGTCAACTTTATGTGGCTTTCTCAAAAGTTTTTGAAATATTTTCATAACTATCAAAAAGATTGAATCATTAATTCCAATGTTATTTGTAAAGAAGTTCTATAACTTCACTCATCATTCTTTCATACACACATTCACATTCTTCATACACATACATACATGCATACAATAAAATTTTAGAAAATACAAAAATTAAGGATTGTTTATTGTAATATAGTTGTTATTCATTTCATTCGTCATTTTCATTCACAAAATAAAAACATAGAAAAGTCATCCAGACTAAGGAAATATTGTTTCTTTTTTCATTTATTTAATTTATATAAAATATGATTGAATAAATTCTACATATGAAATAATGAATACAAATTTAGTTCATATCTTATTATTATTTTTATACTAAGTGGTAGTTCATTCATCATCAAGTGCGATCTTACCTTTATTTACATCTACCTTTCAGATATTTGAACAGATTTAATTTCTCATAAATGTGGACAGGCACATAAGGTTCTTCCAACACGATTGGAAAGTGGAAGTGTTTGGCGGACAACGGCCAATGGCCGCGATCACAAACCTATGTATAACTATCCAGATAGTAATTTGTTTATGAGTATTACAAGAATTTAGTCTTAATTACAAAAAACGAATTTTTACACGAGGAAGAAAAAGAGATGGTTAACAACACAGTTCACTCCAACTAGTGTTTTTCCAGTAAAATCTTGTATTCTGTGGAAAATATTTCTTCTTTCTTTCCAAGTTGCTGAGCCGAAATTACAATTTGTGTTTGCAGTACAAAATTTTAACATCCAACTGGTGATTTGATCATGATTTAATGTGACTTGCAGGTTTTTACAAAGGATGTCTTAGTTTCCCCTGGAAGTTTTTTGAAATCCAATATTTGTATACCTAAATACCTTTGTTAGGTAGAAGAAACGCATCAGCATTGGGCAAAGCTTTAAGGACCCGCGATTGAAACAGTCGGAAAACAAGTCAACCGCGAGACAAGTCAATTCTTATCAAATCCAGGGAAAGGGGTTCGAACACGTTTTTAAGAATTGCCTCGCATTTAGTTCTGGTGCATGAGTATTTGTCTTCCAAGCATGATTTTAGTAATTAAGATGCGCGGTAATTTGATCTTAATAAGAAATTATATTGAACCAAATCATAAGCCTAAGTGCCTTCGATACAAACTAATTCTTTTTCATTGTTGTCAAATTGTCTACTCAGAAAAAAACTTATAATTTGTGAAGTGTTACAATTGTCTAACCGGCAACAATTTGCAAAGCATTTTGAGTATGAAGACCTCTACAGGCAAAATGCTAAATTTTTAAATTTTCAAACAATGTGTTATTAGCCACCTTCAGTGCTGTCTAAACTGAAGAAAGTACATACTTGTTAATTTTTTTACGAGAAGAATAATTTTTCAGCAAAAAAAAGGACATTGAGACGACATTTTAGGAAAAAGAAGACAATATACTGTCCTTTTTAAGCAAACAAATCAGAGGACACAAATGCTTAAAAGAGGACTGTCCTCTCAAAAAGAGGACGTATGGTCACCACGTATAGGGGACACACCATGTACAAAAAACGCGCCCTGCATTCTACCTCTAAGGTTGTGTGGAAATATATGCACAAAAACGACAAACTTTCCTCATCTCTATGTCATGTAAACTATTGACCCACTTAAATGTTGTATATTTATGTTTGTATGTACGTATTCTTAATTATATAATATTTATTTTTATTATTTTTATTTATTTTTTTTTATCCAATATGTTCGAAATTTGACCATTTTTGAACTCGCAATATCTTACTACTGATGCGTTATACGCAAAAACGTCCGATAATGTTTCCTCTAGGGAATATTAAAATCCGCAAAAGAGGTATAAATTTTGTTCCGAAAAATTCGTCATTTAAGAGTAAAGAACCAAAAATAATGATATCATAAAAATTATGGCTTCTAGAAAAAAAACAGTTGATCATGCTCATATAAAGTTACATAATGTATAAATTTTTCTAATATAATTTTTCAATTAAGCTAACAGTTTAAAAGATATTTGGGAAAGACCGTATTTTTGGCAGTTAATACTATTGAAGTCACAATATGTTGTGAATTATGAGTTGTATTGAAAAAAGTGACACATTTTTTTTGAAGGGAATATTATGGTCTTTAAACTGAGCGTAAGATTTTTTTCGACAACTGGTGCTTTTAAGAGTAAAAAGCAAAAAAACAGAATTTTGAATTTTGTGTCAAACTTTAATAAAAAAATTATATCTTTAAAACGGTTGTTTTTAAGAAAAAAATAATATTTTTTTCTGATACGGATTCACATATTGTACAAACTTTATATTCAGATGTTTTCAAAAATTTGAACTCTTTAGAATTTATACGTGAAAAACGACCATTTTCGACATATTACGGCTTTTGAAATGTCGATATCTTCTTAACGGTGGGTCGTAAGAAAAAAATTAGACATTTCTTTTCGGGATGACATAATCTACAAGTTTTGCATGAAGCACTTTTCGATAACGTTTACCGTTTCCGAATTTTATGGAAAACTGATATTTTCGACATTTAACCTTGGATAACTATTGACGCGCACCTGATTTGGTAATGGACTTTCGCGACAATATTTCTTATGCCAAAATAAAGACAATTGCATGTAAAAACCTTCATTTGGATTTTTTTGGCAGATTGGCCTTTTTTTTGTACATTTTGCCTGGGCTATGAAGAAGAAGACCGCATGCTCAAAGCGTCCTCAGAAGTAAGTCAGTAGCTAAAATCATTAATATTATTGAATGTTTGAATTTTCAACAACCACTTGAGTGGGCTACCACCATTGTATTTGGCTGGAATAATTGCAATTTCATGGCTGCCACACCAATCATGAGATTCCTTTCAGTGGTGCTTAGTCTTTATGTTCAATTTTAATTTATAAATTAGTGCCGTCAATTGGAATCGAACCTAGACCAGCTACCTCTGAGGCCTATGCACTACGCATTGCGCCACCGAGGTCACCTGATCATGCCCATCCAATGTAAGGTTTTGTCTTTATAAATTGCATATTGAGACAACTAGCATTTTTACTAGCCGCACACAAGTTGGTTGTTGATCATTCGGGTTCTTTCCCGACGGCACTAATTTATAAATTAAAATTGAACATAAAGACTAAGCACCACTGAAAGGAATCTGATGATTGGTGTGGCAGCCATGAAATTGCAATAATTCCAGCCAAATACAATGGTGGTAGCCCACTCAAGTGGTTGTTGAAAATTCAAACATTCAATAATATAAATTACGGAGCGAAAGCTATGCAGCCTAACTGCAAGTGTGTTATCACACAAAAAGCCCAATTTATTAAAATCATTAATGTCAATATCAGTGAAATACGAAAACGCGCTGTAGCATGCATACAAAATCAAAAAGGACTAATTCGAACACCTGTTATAACTGTTTTAGTTCACACATAAAATAAAAATATCGATAACCACACAAATCATTTTGTATTCATAGCTTTTCCAGCTTAAAGCTAAAAAAAACATTTTTTTTTTTTAATTTTACCTGCCGCTGTTTTTCCAAATTATCATAAAATCTATGGATTTTTTGGCAATCTTGTTACTAACTTTTATTTTTAGTATTGTTACATTCATTAAAAAAAATTATTAAAACATTATGTTGATTACGCATTTTTTGGAGAAAATTGACCCCAAAGTCAAAAAATTAGCATGGGCAGGAAAAATGGAACAGGCTAAAAACTGAATATCTTAAGACTGAGATAGATAGAAGATATAAAATTTATTTAGACGCAGTTACAAAGGCTGGTATTTCTTCCAAAAATAAAGGCCTAAACGAAGTTTCTATCATTATCACTAACAGCGCAATTACCGTTAACATGGTTCAGGGTAAACTAAAATAAGACTTTTCTTAAATCCCCGATAAATGATATCAAAATTGGAGATAGGCCCTTACTGTAGAACAATTTTTTTCTTAGAATACACCCAAGAATCATGCCCTAATATACTTTTGACGAATTAAGGGACACCTTGTTTATTAAATGAATCCGTATGTAAGGTCCTAGATCAGTGGTTTCCGTGGATTTTCCTGTTTCAAACCAAATTTCTGGATTGTTTATTATTTGTTTTGCATAATGTGCTATGAGAAGAATAAAAACATCTTTATCAAGAGTCAAGACTAGGCCCTTACTGTAGAACAATTTTTTTCTTAGAATACACCCAAAAATACTCTTGACGAATTAAGGGACTCCCTGTATATTAAATGAATCCGTATGTAACGTCTTAGATCAGTGGTTTCCGTGGATTTTCCTGTTTCAGACCAAATTTCAGGATTGTTTATTTGTTTTGCATAACGTGCTATGAGAAGAATAAAAACATCTGTATCAGGAGTCAAGACTACTACTGATAGTTGTGATCATAGCGATCAAAAGCATATTCATTATAATATCCCAAAAGTATCATTATGTTGTTTGGTATTTTTCTTCCTACATCTTCGAAAGTTTTTATGTACTTTATATCTAGTGCTTGAACTTCTGCCATTGCGTCAACTATGCAAACTGAAAATTCTCTCAGACACGGTTCTCTCTTTATACTTCTGGTTGTACTAGTTTCTCAATTACGTGGAGCATATCTGATTTTGTCGTGAAAAGTATGCATCCATCATTTTTGAATAGAGAGCAACGAATGTCAGTAAGTTGGACACTCAACTTGTGCAAGGGTGAATTATTAGCTGTTCTTTTTGAGGAGATTAAGAAAAAAAAAAAATGAAAATAATATATGAAAAAATTAACTTTTATGATATCTTGTTTTCATTTATCCCAAGTTTCATCATTAGCATAACATTATTTCCATACTATTTTTAGTGTTTTATGAAAATAGTGTTTATGAAAAGGACTATACATTTTTTGTTTAAAGTCACACCGAATGAATTTTTTATTGGATTCAACCTTAAAAACTACCCTAATATCATGTACCATATGCTTTGGTTGCACCATAATTAATATTTGAGTGTGATTAACTCCAACCTCCCCCTACTATCTCCTCTTTTAAAAGCGACTACTAAAAAATCCAATGCGTGAATTTCGTGAAACTTTAGATATGCTGTAGAGGGTGAAATTCATCTTAAGATATTATGTATTACTTTTTTTGAGGTTTTGGGAATGTTTTTACTTTTACTCATAATAAAATAAACGTACTAGCAACATTTTAGACTAAGACATAATTCAACTCTTATCTTCTTAACTGTTGGTCTTACAAAAAAAGTGCTAATATCTAATTTGTGTAAAATTGTATAAGCTATAATTTGTGTTTTGACATTTTTTCTATGAAGCTGATAATTTTTGAGATGTTGAAAAAAAACAGGTGCAATTTCTCTTTTAAAATGAAGAAAATTCTTTTTCATATGTTAAAGGGCACGAGTATGATAACTTGGGCGCCGACAATTGATAACGGATTTTTTTTAGAGGGGTCAAATACAAACATTTTTTACTATTGGTTGTCTATCTCCCCCCGTTTAGGCGGGAGGGGCAATTTAATGAAAAAAGTACTAAGATTGGAAAAATATCATTGACAAATAACGGTAATACCTACAATTAAGTTTTAGATCTTTTTTGAAAGCCAATACTCTGTTTTTAAATCAAGCGAAATCTATCCAGTAGTAAGTAGTAGTAAAGATTTTATTTTTATTTTAAATAATTAAAATAATAACAAAATCAAGTATAGCACAACAATTTAAATAAATTACATAAATACAGTAATTGTGTCTAAGTTTCTAAAATATGAGTATCTAAAACAAATTTTTCTAGTTTATTTACTTTTTTTTTCCACTTCAGAAGTTTTCGCTGAGAACTCTGCTTCGGTAAGCTTGCGCTACTTTGCAGTACTTAAAAAGTTTTTCCACCGCCATTTCGTTTAAACACGATATCATTTCTGTGTCAGTTAAATAGTTGCAGCCGAAGAAGAATCTCCTAGTTTCCATAAGAACTGTACATTTTCCTTAAAAATGAAAGACATCTTCTCTTTCCCTCAGGTTACACAGACTGCATATTCCGGGAAGGTTCTCTCTGTGCGGAATATAATTCAATTGCAGAAGCTCTGCACGAAGTCTCACCATCATCGAGATATGCTCCACACCAGGGACGAAGCGTCCATATATTGAGTGGAATGAGTGCTTCCGTTAAGCAATTCAAAAAATTATACGATTTTAGCTAAGAATTATTAATTCGAAACTGAACTAATCGAATTTCATTTAATCTCTTCTGTAAATTAATGAATTATAAAAGTCATTCAAAAAAAAAAAATGTTAACTAACTTACAACTTACAACTACAATAGCTCATAATATCCCTTCAATTCCAAGCACTGGGAATGCTCCATTATAGATACAAGCACGAAAGTGCTTGCTAACAAATATTTGGATTGCATACCAGCTAGGCATTCTTGTATATCGCCTATTCTCAACTCTCACTCCATCTCATTGGAAGTCAATTTTTTTAACTTCTTGCCGTTCACATAAAAAGTGAAGAATGAATTGAGTGAATTCATTATGAAAATTTGTAAGATCAAAAGTAGAGCAGGTAAGGAGAGATATGAGTTTTTTTCTTTTTCTGACTGTAAATGAGTTCAGTTTCATTGTCAAAGGAGTAGAAAAGTTCATAATAACACTTGTGTGTTCCGTGTTGTGTTTTTTTGTCTGTGTCTGTGCAAATCGCATTGTCAACTGTAATGTTTATTTATCAGAAGATGGATGGTGTTTCGTTTACGAATTTAAAAGTTGAGGATTTCGTGAGTGTGCAATTAAGGCGAAATGATCTCGAGACAAAGAAATATTCTATGCTCATAGATAAATTTGCTTAAAAAAAGAGAAGTATACATTTTATGTTCAAAACTTAACAACCTTTGAATTATATTATTATTTTTTGCTTTTATAAATAATAAAGTCCCATTAGCGATATTATCTTGAATAAAGGACTTTAAATTTCAAGTTTAACGTCGAGTGCTTCCGCTTCCAAAAAAGTCACGCCTCGTGCCTGCTCCACACTATTTTCATTCCTAAAGTAGTTTCTTAGTCCTAGGTTATGACAAAGGCGACTGTGTGGACAGAGCTGGTGGCATCTTCGATAAACTTCTTTTTAAGCTTTTCATTAACCATAGCAATTAAATTATACAGTTTAGCTTTCCATTCATAGAGATTATCAATATGCAAGTCTAGCTCCATACCACACCATTGCGCGAGCTCGTTCCATTCCGCGTACCAGCTGTATCTCCGGTTGATCACGTAAAGGGCTGTTTTCTTACGAAGTCTTTCATTAGTCATATTCAAAACTTTGATAGTGTTATCTATTTGGGATTTGAGGGTTTGAACGAAGAGTGGGGATAGACCTGTTTCTAACATTACGACGTAGTTTGGTGTGTTGGAGGGTAGGTGGAATATCCTTTTAATAAAACACCTCAGCAACTTTTTAACACTTCCATTTTGTTTGAATCCCCATTCCTGTGACTTATAGAACATAATTGATTCCGAAACTGCTTCAAATACACGGAATTTACAGCTATGAGCTATACTTCTGTTGGGGAAACCATTTTTCCACGTACCTCCAATAGCGCTCTTGGCCTTAACAAGTTTGTCACTCAGATGCTTTTCCATACTTAGGTTTTTTGTAAAACACACTCCTAGGTATCTTAATTCGTTCACGACTTCAATAGGTATTGAATTATAGAACCATCTTTCATTTAGGCTATTTCTTCCACCACCGTTTCTGAAGATCATTATTTTTGATATGTTGAGGTTAACTTGAAGATTCAAAGTAGTACAGTACCTATACAGTTGGTTGATCATCAGTTGTAGCGATTGGGGTGAGGAAGATAGCAGCACTATGTCATCCGCCTAAAATAGGGCCCTTATAGTTGTCCCCGCAAACTATACACCTCCAGAAATGCAATCATGTAGGTCCTCTAAAAAAGCGCGAATATAAGAGGGCTCAATACACACCCCTGTCGAACACCAGACTCCGTTTGAAACCATCCTGATATTTGTTCACCATTCTAAACCGCTGCAGAAAAGCGCGTGCCTATCAACTGCATCGAACGCTGCTTTAAAATCGATGAAGAAACAGTAAAGTTTTTTTCTGTTTAGAAGGAAGGAGTCTCGAAGGAGACTGTATTGAACTTAAGCTCACATGGAGTAGACGTATATAGCATCGGCTCCAGACTGTAGTCAAAATTGTCCGCCTACACTAACCTGGATAAATAATCTAATAAACTCTAGTGTCCATTATAAATATATTCTGCTGCTCGTTCTTATTTTGTTTGCTGTGGTGGTGTTTATTTCGGTTTCTTTATTTTGGTTGAGAGTTAAGTGAATACGTTGCTTTCTTTTAACTTTTTTACTATCCACCTGCTCTAAAATTTATTTTAAGTAACTGGATCGTCTCTCTTAACTTATATCTCACTCCATGCTGAATTATGATATTTAAGTAAAATAGTAAGAGAAACCTGAAATAAGTTATAAATAAATAAAAGAAACCGTCTCCGACCCCTTCTCCAAATTTTATTGGGAATGAGCTCTAATTCGCTGAACAACACTAAGAGAGGCAGAGGAAATAATCAAGCAGAGTCCCCCTTAACCTGATACAGCATCACCTAAAAAGGCTTCTCGTAACAAGCGCACTGACTCTACTTCAATTGATGAGATGGAAGAGAGATTACTTGCTAGGTTCGATGATATGTTACATGACTTTGAGGATAGGCTATTAAGCAAAATTGAAACTTCGATTGGGACTATTAGCAACAGGGTCACGAGATGTGAGGAAGAAAACCGTGTGGTAAAAAAGAACACCATCTGTTTCCAAGACAAGTTTAAAGACATCGAGCGCATTAAACGTTTAAGTGATGTAGTCATCAAAGGTGTCCCGCTAGTTCCTGATGAGAGTGCTCTTTGCATCGTAAAAAATATAGCGTCGTGTGTTAATCATACTCTGTCCCCACACATCGAAGCATTTCGTATGAATAGCAATTTAATTAACGTTAGAACCCCACCAGCGATTGTAGTTAGACTTTCTTGTCATGCGGAACAAAAAGCGTTTTTACAAGCAATTCGCTTATTTAAAGGTCTCTCACTCGCACATCTTAATAACTTTACGTCAAGTAGTCCTATCTACATAAATGAAAGCTTGACAGTTAAAAATAGCAACATTTTGCGTGCTGCACTTATTCTCCGTAAACAACAAAAGATATAGTCTGCCAAAACTAAAAATGGGACAGTGTTTATCAAAGAGCAGGCTGATTCTGCTGAACTAAAAATCATAAAAATAAGTGATCTTCCGCCTCCCGAGGGATAATATCTTAAATCCTGATCCAAAAGCTGGCTACATATTCTGTGCTGAAGAACAATTATATTGTATTTCAATTTTTTTTGCTAAATTCGTTTTTTTCTACTTTTTATTTCTTATTTTTATTCACTGAATTAAATTTTCTTTCTCTAATTGCTTTATTTTATTTTATTTCTTTTTTTTATTTTGTTTTTGATCTTTTAAATTTGCTTTCCTATAAACATATATAAGTACATACTTTTCATTATTATCTCTTTTTTAATTTTTTCTTCTCAGTATTGTTACCATTAATTATTATTTCTTATTGTTTCAGTTGTTATTTATTATATTTAAGAATTTCGCCTTCTTTTGTTTTTTTTTTTTATTTTTCTTTATATCAATTTTGGCTTTTTTTTTGGTAATTACGCTTAAGTTGTTAGATAGTTTACTTCATATACGTCTTTTGTTGAGTGTCTGATTAGTGGGTGGCATATTGGCATTGAGTATGAGTGTGGTGGACACTAACAATTATAGTTTCACCTGTTTGGATGGGATGAAAATTCTCCTGGGTGCAATGTGTAATAGGACGCAAGGGAAAGGCTTAAATGTATGCACAATAAATGCTAAGAGTTTGAGAAGTAAGATTGATGAGATGAGATATGTTTTCAGAGATTGTAATATGCAAGCAATCCTGGTGAGTGAGCCTTGGTTGGCGGATCATGTACCTTCATCTTTGGTTGACATTCCTGGGTTTAAATTATATAGAAATTATCATATAAATCGTCCTGGAGGAGGAGTTGCTATATACAGTGTGTCCCGTAAGTAATGGATAACCCTGAAATGCCGCATAGTAGACTTTATGACCGTCCTGAAAACTGATAAAAAAAAGTTTTATCCCAACCACTAGAAAAGTTATATGCGTTTTTTTGTTCAGTGCATTATTTTTTTTCTTACTTTACATTTTTGAATACCACGACTACAAGTGAATGAGTTCCATCATTTTTTTTTGCAGGAATATTTTACATTACTTGTGCCAACACATAAGTAGAAGATAATTATTATAACTGTAGGACTTCTTAGAGAAAAAAATTATTTAACATTGAATTTCAATGCAAAATGTGAAAACAAATAATTTTTGAAAAAGTTAAATCATAGCTGGTATAAAAAAATGCATGAATACCTGAGTGGCCAACTATTTTAAAAATATGCGCGTTAAATGCAGATTTCAAAATGGTATTACTTATTATTATATCTAGAGTCAATAGCAAGTTATTGGTAAAAATCTGCAATACTAGAGTAAATTTAGCAAAAACAAAAGTTTTCAAAATTAGCACAGTAAACGTGAAAATAATACCAAGCGTTGAACATAGCAGATTTTTGATTTATTGGCTGTTTCTACGATGTTGTCCTAATGATAAATCCAAGCTTTCAACTTCTAGGGCCGAATGCATTATTGATAAAAATGTCAAAAAAGTGCAAAAAACGGTTACATATTCGAGCTTGTTTTGAATTTTACCTGTTCTATTGGGCTTTAACAAACCCATCAAATATTTTGTTGGTTGCTATTAGTTTATTTGTTATTTTCTCTAAACAAAAAGTTTTTGAGCCAGCTTTTAATCACATGATCACTTAGTTAGAAAACAAAAACAAAAATAGATAATTTTTTAATTTTGTTTTTATTTAAAGCAAATGCTCAAACTGTTTTCCACCCACTCTTATACAGGTTCTGCACCTCCGAATAAATGAACGTCTTAGTGAACGTGCAAGGATTTGCTCAGAAATTTGTAATGCAGCTGCCTCCACACCAATTTCTTAGCTCCTCTAAAGACCTGATCGGCTTGCTGTATACGATTTCCTTAATGCATCCCCAGTAAAAAAAATCAAGTGGATTTAGGTCTGGTGAACGGGGTGGCCATAAAATTGGTCCCAGACGTCCTATCCATCTGCCTGGATATCTGGCATTTAAATATGCCCGCACAGGCACAGCATAGTGTGCTGGACAACCATCATTTTGAAGCCAATGGGATTCCTTTAGTTCTTAAGGCACTTCTTCCAGCAAGGTTGGGAGATCATTTTGGAGGAACTCCAAATAACCTTGGCCAGTTAAAATCCCCGGCAACTCAAAGGGTCCAATTATTTTCCCATTGAGAATCCCAGTCCAATAGTTTATTTTGAATTGGTACTGGGACCTGTCTTCCCTCATGATGTTTGGGTTTTGTAGTGCCCAGAAATGGAGATTATGGAGATTAGTGTAGCCATCTCTTTTAAATGTCGACTCATCGCCCCAAAGAATTTTGTCAAAAAACTGCGGATCTTCTTCAATTTTCATTATCATTTGTCGACAAAAACTCATTCTCGTTTCAAAATCTTGCGGCTGGAGAGTTTGCACCCGTGTTAGGTAAAAGGGATGATATTTATATTTACTTAGCACATTATGCGCAGTCGTCTTTCCGATCCCAGTGCGTCGTGCTATTGCTCGGATTGATACTGTAGAATCTCGGTCAAGTTCCGCAAGCACTAAGTCTTCGGTATCTCCTCGAGGGCGCGTCCCACGCCAGCACCACCAACACCACTACCAGGCAGCCTTCCTTCCGAGAAACAGCTATGGACTCTACTAAACACTTGATAATCCGGGTGACGTGCGTTAGGGTACCTTTCCCTATACAGAGTCGCAGCTTCGTTTGCGTTGCCTCTGCACTCTCCATAAATGAAATGCATGTTTGCATATTCTTGTGCAGAATACAGAATACGTGGCATCGAAAAAGTTCAATCAAACGTCTTAATTATCAAAAAGCAGGTTCAGGAAAACAGCTATTTAGACTTTTAATTTTTCTGAAGAATGAACAAAAAAAACGATATAAATAAGTGTTCGTCGTGGTCTTAATCTTATGAATTAAGATCAAATTACAAAAACTTTAATTCAAATTTAAAAAACTTACGATTTTATGCGTTCTCACTTTCTCAGGATCTTACAATTTACTATTCAAAAAACACAATTAAAATTGAATCAGAAGACTTTTTGTTTGGAGAAAATAACAAATAAAAAATAGCAACCAACAAAATATTTGATGGGTTTGTTAAAGCCCAATAGAACAGGTAAAATTCAAAACAAGCTCGAAAATGTAACCGTTTTTTGCACTTTTTTGACATTTTTATCAATAATGCATTCGGCCCTAAAAGTTGAAAGCTTGGATTTATCATTAGGACAACATCGTAGAAACAGCCAATAAACCAAAAATCTGCAATGTTTAACGCTTGGTATTATTTTCACGATTACTGTGCTAATTTTGAAAACTTTTGTTTTTGCTAAATTTACTCTAGTATTGCAGATTTACCAATAACTTGCTTTTGACTCTAGATATAATAATAAGTAATACCATTTTGAAATCTGCATTTAACGCGCATATTTTTAAAAT
The DNA here is from genome assembly GCA_949320155.1 of Melangyna quadrimaculata. NCBI lineage: Eukaryota > Metazoa > Arthropoda > Insecta > Diptera > Syrphidae > Melangyna > Melangyna quadrimaculata. Next base: position 37,163,329 of record OX439486.1, read on the forward strand.
AGTTGGCCACTCAGGTATTCATGCATTTTTTTTATACCAGCTATGATTTAACTTTTTCAAAAATTATTTGTTTTCACATTTTGCATTGAAATTCAATGTTAAATAATTTTTTTCTCTAAGAAGTCCAACAGTTATAATAATTTTCTTCTACTTATGTGTTGGCACAAGTAATGTTAAATATTCCTGCAAAAAAAAAATGATGGAACTCATTCACTTGTAGTCGTGGTATTCAAAAATGTAAAGTAAGAAAAAAAATAATGCACTGAACAAAATAATGCATATAACTTTTCTTGTGGTTGGGATAGAACTTTTTTTTATCAGTTTTCAGGACGGTCATAAAGTCTTTTATGCGGCATTTCAGGGTTATCCATTACTTACGGGACACCCTGTATATTAGGGACTATTTGAAAGCTAAGGTTTTAAATATGTCTAAGGAAAGACCATTGGAGTTTCTTTGCCTAGAAATAAGTTCTTGTAGTGAAAGATGTGTTCTTACGTCGGTTTATAGTCCGCCAAGAATTTTTAATTTAGAAATTGCCGACGAGTTTTTCCGAGCGATGGTTAACATTACTGAAAGCTATGAAAATGTTATCATCGGAGGGGATTTCAATGTTGACCTACTCATGGATAACGGAGTTTCTAATAATTTCTTGCATTTTTCACAAACTATTCACTTGACTAAGTTAAATTCCTTTCCAACTTTCTTCCGTACTTCTAATTCTTCTTTACTTGACCTGGCACTGGTGACTGATAGTAGAAAAATCAATCTTTTGGATCAGCTAACTCCTCCCAGCAACTATGATCACGATCTTTTATTTCTCAATTACTCTGTCTCATTTGAAAATGATATATTCAACAATGAATTCTGTTTTCGTGAGTTTAGGAATATTAACTTAGGTGCTCTTAATGAAGAATGTGGATTACTTGACTGGGATTCGATTACCCGATGTTCCTGTGTTGATAACCAAGTTGAAATTTTTATGTCGCTTACTTAGTATTTACATGAGAAATTTGTACCAATCAGAACTATTCAGAAGAAAAAGAACGCATGTGATTGGATAACTCCGAGAATTAAATCTCTTATTGCTGAACGTGAGTATCTTTTTGCTCGTCAGAGGCGCTTTAAAACTTTTGAAAGTCGGAGACTTTTTAAAATCTCCCGCAACAAAGTGAAATTTGAGATGCGTTTAGCCAAAATGAACTTTTTTCGCTCGAAATTTAATTTGAATCTTCAGCCGCGTGAGCTTTGGAGGAATCTTCGCGATTCTGGAGTTCATGCAAAACTAAGTATTCAATGCCCCTTTACGTCCGATGATATGAATTCCTACTTTATCACCTAAACTCCTACTTTTGTTGATGGACTTATGTCTTCAATTCGACCTGATTCTTCTTCTGTTTCACCTGATTTATTCTCTTTTCACAATATAAACAGTACTGAACTAGATGTCATCTTTTTCTCAATAAAATCCAATTCAGTTGGGTCTGATGAGCTTTCTCCTAAATTTCTAAAACTTTTGTTTCCTTTGGTTAAAAATCATTTACTTTTTATAATAAATACCTGTCTAAATTTTAAATTAATAGTATACGCTTCTTCTCAATCCAAAAAAGTCTAAATGCATGATTTTTTATAAAGATCCTGCACTACCCTGTTTACTTAAATGGTTCTGCTCTACTAATTGTAAGTAAGGCCACAAGTCTTGGTATAGTCATAAACTCTCGTTTAAAATGCTGTGATCATGTTAAGCTCATGATAAGTAGAATTTACGGTGGCCTACGAACATTAAGACTAACTGCTTTCATGATTCCTTGCGATCTGAGACTTAGACTATTTAAAATACTTTTACTCCCGTTTTTCACATTGGGACGACTAATATATCCGAAACTTGATTACGAATGTGAACACCGAATGAATGTGGCTTTTAATGATTGTGTTCGGTATGTTTTTGGACTGCCCAGACTTAGTCATGTTTCACAATACAAATTGCGCTTGGTTGGTTGTACGTTGGATGAATATGTCTGATTGAGGTTACTAATTTTTTTCTTTAAGCTAATTTCGCTTAATAAACCACTCTATCTATCTGAATTCTTTATCCGCACAACATCCTTGAGAAATAGAAACTTCCTGATTCCCCGATTTAAACGAACTGTAATGGAAAGGTCTTTTCCTGAAAAAATAGTGAAAATGTGGAACACTATTCAAGGGACGTATTGGACTTAATACAAACTCTTAATTTGTCATCTAAGAGCTTCTTTATTTAAATATTAAGTTACTTTCTTTACTTTCTTTTCTTTTTTTTATTTTTTTTCAGTAAACAAAGGTTAGTGAAATGCAAATTAAATTAAATGCGGTTTAAATTATAGTAAAAACAAAGCTAAAATATAAAATAAAATTAAATATTTATAAATTTATAATAAAATTGAAATATTCGATGTAATATATACATATACATAATTTTGTAAATTTAAATATCTAATTCTTACAAACTATTCAATGTCTATTTAATGTATAAGCTTCTCCAAATAATTCTGTACAAAATAGGATTAAGTATCTTGTGTACATTATTCCGAGAAATAAATGAAATGATATGAAATGAAATGAAATGAAATGAAATGAAATGAAATGAAATGAAATGAAATGAAATGAAATGAAATGAAATGAAATGAAATGAAATGAAATGAAATGAAATGAAATGAAATGAAATGAAATGAAATGAAATGAAATGAAATGAAACGAAATGAAATGAAATGAAATGAAATGAAATGAAATGAAATGAAATGAAATGAAATGAAATGAAATGAAATGAAATGAAATGAAATTAAATTAAATTAAATTAAATTAAATTAAATTAAATTAAATTAAATTAAATTACATTAAATTAAATTAAATTAAATTAAATTAAATTAAATTAAATTAAATTAAATTAAATTAAATTAAATTAAATTAAATTAAATTAAATTAAATTAAATTAAATTAAATTAAATTAAATTAAATTAAATTAAATTAAATTAAATTAAATTAAATTAAATTAAATTAAATTAAATTAAATTAAATTAAATTAAATTAAATTAAATTAAATTAAATTAAATTAAATTAAATTAAATTAAATTAAATTAAATTAAATTAAATTAAATTAAATTAAATTAAATTAAATTAAATTAAATTAAATTAAATTAAATTAAATTAAATTAAATTAAATTAAATTAAATTAAATTAAATTAAATTAAATTAAATTAAATTAAATTAATTAAATTAAATTAAATTAAATTAAATTAAATTAAATTAAATTAATTAAATTAAATTAAATTAAATAATTAAATTAAATTAAATTAAATTAAATTAAATTAAATTAAATTAAATTAAATTAAATTAAATTAAATTAAATTAAATTAAATTAAATTAAATTAAATTAAATTAAATTAAATTAAATTAAATTAAATTAAATTAAATTAAATTAAATTAAATTAAATTAAATTAAATTAAATTAAATTAAATTAAATTAAATTAAATTAAATTAAATTAAATTAAATTAAATTAAATTAAATTAAATTAAATTAAATTAAATTAAATTAAATTAAATTTAATTTAATTTAATTTAATTAATTTAATTTAATTTAATTTAATTTAATTTAATTTAATTTAATTTAATTAAATTAAATTAAATTAAATTTAATTAAATTAAATTTAATTAAATTTAATTAAATTAAATTAAATTAAATTAAATTAAATTAAATTAAATTAAATTAAATTAAATTAAATTAAATTAAATTAAATTAAATTAAATTAAATTAAATTAAATTAAATTAAATTAAATTAAATTAAATTAAATTAAATTAAATTAAATTAAATTAAATTAAATTAAATTAAATTAAATTAAATTAAATTAAATCAAATTAAATTAAATTAAATTAAATTAAATTAAATTAAATTAAATTAAATTAAATTAAATTAAATTAAATTAAATTAAATCAAATTAAATTAAATTAAATTAAATTAAATTAAATTAAATTAAATTAAATTAAATTAAATTAAATTAAATTAAATTAAATTAAATTAAATTAAATTAAATTAAATTAAATTAAATTAAATTAAATTAATTAAATTAAATTAAATTAAATAAATTAAATTAAATTAAATTAAATTAAATTAAATTAAATTAAATTAAATTAAATTAAATTAAATTAAATTAAATTAAATTAAATTAAATTAAATTAAATTAAATTAAATTAAATTAAATTAAATTAAATTAAATTAATTAAATTAAATTAAATTAAATTAAATTAAATTAAATTAAATTAAATTAAATTAAATTAAATTAAATTAAATTAAATTAAATTAAATTAAATTAAATTAAATTAAATTAAATTAAATTAAATTAAATTAAATTAAATTAAATTAAATTAAATTAAATTAAATTAAATTAAATTAAATTAAATTAAATTAAATTAAATTAAATTAAATTAAATTAAATTAAATCAAATCAAATTAAATTAAATTAAATTAAATTAAATTAAATTAAATTAAATTAAATTAAATTAAATTAAATTAAATTAAATTAAATTAAATTAAATTAAATTAAATTAAATTAAATTAAATTAAATTAAATTAAATTAAATTAAATTAAATTAAATTAAATTAAATTAAATTAAATTAAATTAAATTAAATTAAATTAAATTAAATTAAATTAAATTAAATTAAATTAAATTAAATTAAATTAAATTAAATTAAATTAAATTAAATTAAATTAAATTAAATTAAATTAAATTAAATTAAATTAAATTAAATTAAATTAAATTAAATTAAATTAAATTAAATTAAATTAAATTAAATTAAATTAAATTAAATTAAATTAAATTAAATTAAATTAAATTAAATTAAATTAAATTAAATTAAATTAAATTAAATTAAATTAAATTAAATTAAAATTAAATTAAATTAAATTAAATTAAATTAAATTAAATTAAATTAAATTAAATTAAATTAAATTAAATTAAATTAAATTAAATTAAATTAAATTAAATTAAATTAAATTAAATTAAATTAAATTAAATTAAATTAAATTAAATTAAATTAAATTAAATTAAATTAAATTAAATTAAATTAAATTAAATTAAATTAAATTAAATTAAATTAAATAAATTAAATTAAATTAAATTAAATTAAATTAAATTAAATTAAATTAAATTAAATTAAATTAAATAAATTAAATTAAATTAAATTAAATTAAATTAAATTAAATTAAATTAAATTAAATTAAATTAAATTAAATTAAATTAAATTAAATTAAATTAAATTAAATTAAATTAAATTAAATTAAATTAAATTAAATTAAATTAAATTAAATTAAATTAAATTAAATTAAATTAAATTAAATTAAATTAAATTAATTAAATTAAATTAAATTAAATTAAATTAAATTAAATTAAATTAAATTAAATTAAATTAAATTAAATTAAATTAAATTAAATTAAATTAAATTAAATTAAATTAAATTAAATTAAATTAAATTAAATTAAATTAAATTAAATTAAATTAAATTAAATTAATTAATTAAATTAAATTAAATTAAATTTAATTTAATTTAATTTAATTTAATTTAATTTAATTTAATTTAATTTAATTTAATTTAATTTAATTTAATTTAATTTAATTAATTTAATTTAATTTAATTTAATTTAATTTAATTTAATTTAATTTAATTTAATTTAATTTAATTTAATTTAATTTAATTTAATTTAATTTAATTTAATTTAATTTAATTTAATTTAATTTAATTTAATTTAATTTAATTTAATTTAATTTAATTTAATTTAATTAATTTAATTTAATTTAATTTAATTTAATTTAATTTAATTTAATTTAATTTAATTTAATTTAATTTATTTAATTTAATTTAATTTAATTTAATTTAATTTAATTTAATTTAATTAATTTAATTTAATTTAATTTAATTTAATTTAATTTAATTTAATTTAATTTAATTTAATTTAATTTAATTTAATTTAATTTAATTTAATTTAATTTAATTTAATTTAATTTAATTTAATTTAATTTAATTTAATTTAATTTAATTAATTAATTTAATTTAATTTAATTTAATTAATTTAATTTAATTTAATTTAATTAATTAATTTAATTTAATTTAATTTAATTTAATTTAATTTAATTTAATTTAATTAAATTAAATTAAATTAAATTAAATTAAATTAAATTAAATTTAAATTAAATTAATTAATTAAATTAAATTAAATTAAATTAAATTAAATTAAATTAAATTAAATTAAATTAAATTAAATTAAATTAAATTAAATTAAATTAAATTAAATTAAATTAAATTAATTTAATTAAATTAAATTAAATTAAATTAAATTAAATTAAATTAAATTAAATTAAATTAAATTAAATTAAATTAAATTAAATTAAATTAAATTAAATTAAATTAAATTAAATTAAATTAAATTAAATTAAATTAAATTAAATTAAATTAAATTAAATTAAATTAAATTAAATTAAATTAAATTAAATTAAATTAAATTAAATTAAATTAAATTAAATTAAATTAAATTAAATTAAATTAAATTAAATTAAATTAAATTAAATTAAATTAAATTAAATTAAATTAAATTAAATTAAATTAAATTAAATTAAATTAAATTAAATTAAATTAAATTAAATTAAATTAAATTAAATTAAATTAAATTAAATTAAATTAAATTAAATTAAATTAAATTAAATTAAATTAAATTAAATTAAATTAAATTAAATTAAATAAATTAAATTAAATTAAATTAAATTAAATTAAATTAAATTAAATTAAATTAAATTAAATTAAATTAAATTAAATTAAATTAAATTAAATTAAATTAAATTAAATTAAATTAAATTAAATTAAATTAAATTAAATTAAATTAAATTAAATTAAATTAAATTAAATTAAATTAAATTAAATTAAATTAATTAAATTAAATTAAATTAAATAAATTAAATTAAATTAAATTAAATTAAATTAAATTAAATTAAATTAAATTAAATTAAATTAAATTAAATTAAATTAAATTAAATTAAATTAAATTAAATTAAATTAAATTAAATTAAATTAAATTAAATTAAATTAAATTAAATTAAATTAAATTAAATTAAATTAAATTAATTAAATTAAATTAAATTAAATTAAATTAAATTAAATTAAATTAAATTAAATTAAATTAAATTAAATTAAATTAAATTAAATTAAATTAAATTAAATTAAATTAAATTAAATTAAATTAAATTAAATTAAATTAAATTAAATTAAATTAAATTAAATTAAATTAAATTAAATTAAATTAAATTAAATTAAATTAAATTAAATTAAATTAAATTAAATTAAATAAATTAAATTAAATTAAATTAAATTAAATAAATTAAATTAAATTAATTAAATTAAATTAAATTAAATTAAATTAAATTAAATTAAATTAAATTAAATTAAATTAAATTAAATTAAATTAAATTAAATTAAATTAAATTAAATTAAATTAAATTAAATTAAATTAAATTAAATTAAATTAAATTAAATTAAATTAAATTAATTAAATTAAATTAAATTAAATTAAATTAAATTAAATTAAATTAAATTAAATTAAATTAA